>WEKY01054380.1:0-163048 GCA_013390045.1 Picathartes gymnocephalus
GACCTGATGATCTTAAAGGTCTTGTCCAGCTTAAATGATGATTCTATGATTCTGAGAGGCTCTGACACACATTTAATGTTTACTTATCCAAGTGGCAAATCACTGTTAATTTATGCTGGGCTTAGCTCTACACAATGTGGTTATTGAAGCAGTAACAATTTTTAATTGCACGGGGCTAAGTTAGGGATTTACTGAGTTGTGATATCAAACCAGTTTTTCATTATGCTCCCATCAGTTCCCATGCTGTGTAAATGTTTAATACTGAACAGAGAAAGGTGAGGGGATCATGACAAATGGGGAGTGTGGACTTGGGACCAGATATGGACCCAAAGCATGAAGCAGGTAAGAGGGGATGGTAAAGGAAGGCAGTCAGTGCCTTGCCCAGTCTTGCACAGGAAGGCCAGTTTCTAACTTTTGTTGAACTAAGTGAACAACTAAGTGTTGAACAGCAAAATGCTGTTACAGGTGTAGTTGTAATGCTTGAGAAAGGGCAGAAAACAGAGAGGAGGGTAACACTTTTGAAGCTTATCTTTTGGATTCAGGCACTTTGTTTTCCAAAGTGACTTGCACCACTGCCCTAAGTCTACTGTGGACTTCCACAGAACTGCTGACGTGCACCTTTAAGCAACTCTGCATGCAAATATATGCACTAAATGATCCGTCTTATTTGCTACCCAGAGAGCTGGTCCTGACCCCAAGCACTTTCATGGGAGTAAAGGATCTTCCCATTAATTCCAGTGGGCTGCATCAGGCCTTCACTGTGCTGCCTTCATGAAGAATTTCCAGTGGAATTAAGAGGGCAAATGTCAGCCTTTAGCCACTGTCTGCATGAGGTTACTGGGCATGATTCCTCCCAGCTGCTGGGAGGAACGGGCTGGCCGTGGTGGTACCTTGAAGGTTCAGCTCTGTGACACCCAGCCCTTTCATTGCTCAGGCACTCCACACATTTGCAGCAGCTTCCACGAGTTCAGTCTCAGCTTGCTCCCTCCCCCTCCCTGCTATTTGCCAAAAATGTGCCAGTTCCAGAACAAAGGAATTATCACAGGGGTGGTTTGGCTGGAGAGCTGTGGAGCCCAGCAATTACCTGCTGCTCTCGCCGTGGCTGTGCTTTCTGTCATGTTCCATTTCACATTTGCATAGCTCTGTGTATTTGCTCTTTCATCACTGCTATACACAAGCTGTAATCAGTTCATTTTATGGCTGTCTTCAGCTAAATTCTTTGTTGATTTTAACATGACAGAAGTTGAAAAGATTACATATTATAAATAGATAATTAATATATCAGCACAGCTTGTTGCTCTCTGTCTCTCCATCTCTTTAGGAGAATCAGTTTTAATGTTTCCTCTGCCTTTCTGTCCCCCATCTAGACTGCCTGAGAATTAGAATGAAGCTTGACAGCTTGATTAAAATTTCACCAGATATATTTCTCTTTCCATAGTGGACTCCTCTGTTTTGAAGTAACGGGTCATGTGTAAAAAATGAAATCACAGTTAATTTCCAAGTAGAGTAATTTTTCCTAATTATATATATATATTTTTTTTTTGTTTAGTTTTGGTCATAGCTTGGGAATATGTTTATATTCTAGGATTTTCATTAAACTATACATGAGCATTTCATAACATTGGTGAAAAATCTGAACGTAATTTGGGGAAGAGATGTGCCATTTTCATTTTTTGAATGGTAAGATGAGGCACTAGGTTGATTCACTTGCAGATGAGCTTAAAATTAAACTCCTGCATCTTGAGACCCCAGTCATCTCCTGAACATCCCTCTACTCCCAAATCAAAATATTCAAAGCTAGCAAACTAGAGAGCATCAGCTTTGCTTAATCTTTTGAAGTCTTAATGATTATTCCATAGATAAAATAAGTTTAACCTCTTAAGTCTGCTTTTCTTATCTACCATCCATCAAAATCTTGTAAAAGTGTTTAAGGGATCCTGAGGTCTTGTGGCCATCATATGGAAAACTAATGCAGCACAAGCCACTTTCTGGGGTTCACAGAGCTTTAAATAAGGAGAAGACATAATGCAAAAATCTGAGGAGGGAAGTAGAAAATAGGACACATATCTCTACACCCTTTTTATAACTCAACAGTCAGGTCACTTTGAAAATTCTGTGCTTGTCGATGTGCAATTTTATTTCTTTTTCATACAATGTTTTGGGAACACTTATTTGTGTGTGGCAGGGGTAACTCCAGGGGGTTTGAGAGAACCAAGGGGAAGCAGAGGGACCTTAAGTGCCGGGGGCACTGAGGATATATGCTGGGGTAGATTTATCAGGACCTATGAATCCAAGCCACATACTAAAATCTTTGTATGACCAAGATCTCTAAAACAAATACCCCTTGGCTGAAAAATCAAAAGTGGGTCAGTGGCTGGACACCAACAGTACAGTCTATGGGGTTGGGAAACCATAACCATAACTGTATTTCCCTGACCAGTGAAGGTGTTTTGGGAAGGGGTCCCAGCACCACTTGTGATGCTGTCCTTATCCTCATCCTTCCCCGCTGGGCATCCTTGTCCATAGCACAGTGTTCAGGAACTACTTTGCTGGGACCCAAAAGGCTCTGCCTGATCTTATCCTTAGCCAGCTTTTCCTCCAAGTGGAATCTCATTGAATTCAGCTGAGGCAGAAGTGAAATAGAAGTTTTTCTCTCAGCTTATATTTCCTTGCAGAGCGCAGCATGTCAACACCCAAAGGTAGAACAAAAACACACGACAAGGACCTCAGCTGAAGAGCTCTATACAGAATAACAGAAAAGGTATTTCAATATGGGAAGTATTTAATACCTGAGGAAAGTTAGCAGAGTAGCTAAGTGTCATGTATTTTCCTTCACACATAATGGGATCCCCAAGCCAAAGCTTTCACCATCTTGAGCAGTTTACAGAGGTAAATGTCATTTGAATTGTCAGGATTTAGTTTCATTGACTAATTTTCTCCTTCTGGGAGACAAATTCTGTCCAGAATTGCAGCCTGGCTAAATCTCCTTTCAGCAGTGCAGTAACTAAATAACAGTGAGGATGCATTGACCTAACAGGCTGTGCCCACAGGGTGTTTTGAATACAATGTCAGTAGTCTTAACACACAACCTGACTTCAACATTTCTAAAAATCCATACATAACATTTGCATTTATAGCGCTTGAACTGAGTGCAAGTGTATTTTAACTTTGCTGATAGGTCCCTTATATACTATAAAGTGATATAAAATGTCCAGTGTAAATTGTGATCAGTTTTGATAGATTTTAATTATACTTTGTGGCAGTTTTTCAAGGATTCTCTAAGAAGAAATTTTTTAGAATGCACATGTACCACTTAGTTGTATAAAAGCACAATGTATAAACTCCTGGTTTAAGGAAAGGATCCCTAAATGCTGCTGCATAATACCACTCATAAGACACTTTGGAAACTTACTTTTCTCTTTAATGAAAAAAGCATTTCAAGAAGAATCTCCTGAAAGGAGCCTGCATTTGTTGCTAATGCTTTTGGCCTCTGTTAACTATTCTGCAAGTCTCTGATGCACAGTAGTTTAATAAATGGGCAACCTTCTCTGTTTTGCATTTTGATTCTTTTTCCTTTAATGTAAGATAAAACAGCCAGCTTAGTAGGAAGAGAATTTCTAAAGATTCCTGGAAAAACAGAGAGAAAGGCAATAAATAATTTTCAGTAGTCATATTAAAATATGACCAGGAAAGGTTTTTGATGGTTCTCAAGCATCATCTTGTAAAATATGCTGAAAAGATATGGTTTAAAAAAAAACTAAAAACATAACAGCTTTTCTGAATATGTTTTAAAAGTTCAGAGCTGTCCTTGCTGTACCCTGAGTCAGTGATGATGAGAGTAAAGTACTGCAGAGTTGTCCTTCAAAGTGCACTTCAAATTCTCAGTGCCCTTTACTTATTCTGCATTCAAAATGGAATTGAGGACCAGCCTAGTTTATAGAGCTGGTCAAAACTTGGAATTGCTTTTACGGAAGAAACGGAAATATTTTGACATTTCTTTTGTCCTAAATCAAGAAATGAAAAGTGCAAAATTTTGCACAAAAGAATGACATTTATTAAAAACATTCATTTGGAAATATCAAAAGACTTTGTTGAAGTAGTTTGTTTAGAGGTGGTTAAAACACTTCATTTATAGTTCAGCATTTGATTTGGATAAAAGATACTGATAAAGATGGAATGGAGAAACACAATAATAATTGAAACAAAGAACCCTGCTCTGATTACTTAGGAAGTGAACACTACTGATAAATTCCCATTGAGTAAGTTTTATTGGGGCAGGACAGTGTGAGAATGGGGCAAACCAGATCTGGCTATCTGGAAGTGCATTCTCTAAAATTTCTGTGAACATCACAGGTTATTTGTACTTTATATTTGGAGAACATAAAACATTGAAACACAAAACATCGAAAATTGTAAATGGAACACTCAGGTGAAGCCTTCTCTTGAGCTGTAGCTGATGTCCCTAAAACATGTGAGATATTTCTTTTGGTATTACTCTTTTCTAGAGGTAGTAAAATAAGATTTGCATAAATCGAGTTTGGTTTTTGGTCTACTGTTGATTTCTGATGTTATCATGGCAAAAGATGTGTTCTTGCAATATTTCACTTGCCCTTTCAGAAAAGGAGGAACCAGTTGTGCATTTCTGTAGGTCTCACCTGATGAGCCATGGTCTCTGGAATAAGCTGTCTCATGCCAGCTCACACCTCGGCCCTGGATGAGATTGGCCTGGACTATGACTGGCTGTAACATCTCTGGAATTTTGGAGAGAGAGTTTGCCAGGGCCGTAGTCCTGCTGTGAAGTCCTGCAACATGGGACTATCAAGGCACACTTAGGTCACAGTGGCCATAAAGAGCAGGATCTAGAGCTGAGGTGTGTCCTCCTTGTAACACCACCCGGAGGTACTGTGAGAAGAACAGATTTGCTCTTCAGCCGTGAGTTAAAGTTCCTGTTCCTCCACTGTATGAAAATACAGTACAGTAACAAATAATTCCAAAAGCTTATAGACCTCATGGCATAGTCTACATTATGGAAATTAAACTATTATTTATTTTCCCATTATATAGTCAAATTTAATTTAAAAATGTGCATGATGGCATAATAAGACTGGTAGCTGGTTAAAGAAGTATTAAATCTATGTGGAGTTTAAGACTGTGACACATTGCAGAGAATTCCAACTACAGCTTGGTGCTCACTGCTGCTGTTTTGGTGAGGTAACAGGCAACCATTGAGCCGACAGCATGGCATGTAAAAGCTAATTAAGCCTTGTAATTAAAGAGATATTAAGTGCATAATCACATTTATTCATTTAATTAAGTTTGGCAAGTTTGTCTTATGACGTTAGATATCAATTGCTAAAGATATGCATTTACATTTAATAAGTGTAATTTCTGACTTGCCTTATTTTGTTATTTGCCAAGGGAACACCTAGAGAGCCCTTTTAAATGGATTAGGCAGGAGTATAAGCTTAATGCATTATAAGAGCATAATGGTACTTTTATTGCTCATTAAATTTTGAGTTAATTATGTAGCAACCAGGTTTATGTTTTATTATAACAAACCTCAATCCGTGGGCTAATAGAAGTAGTCTAAGAGAAGGAAAACTACTTCAAAAAATACTTTATGAGATCTCTTTCAAATGTATTTACTTCAGGAAACCCACAGCTCTGCAGGTAAGAGAAGGCAGGCACCCAGTGCTGCGTTTCTCCATCTAGAGCTGAACACAACACTTGGAACCTCCCATTAAAATGTGTCTTAATGTGGGACTTTCTCCTTTCTCAGGAAGAAGACCATATTTTCTTTCTTTTCCATCCAAGTTTTATTACATTTTGATTCTTCTTTTTCTCTCCTATTTTTTTTTTCTTTTCTCTGAGCAGCTAAAATAATCGATGTTCCTTGCTGTAGGTACTAGTCTGACCTGGTTGAAATCTCCTTCTCAAAATAGCTATCGGAAAGTTTGGTGTCTAAATAACTTTCCAGAAAAGGGACATATGCCTGGAAAAGAGTTTTTTGCCCTTATAATCTTTGGCATCTCTTTTGGAATGGCATGTTCTTCTCTCCTGTGTAGAAGAAACCCTCAGTGGCTGAGTTGGGGTATGTGGTTTATGCTAAGGCAGTAAAGGTTAATGGAGAACAATTTTCTCTGTAGACTACTGTCAGTGAGATTAGGGCATGAAAGAGAGAAATTCTGATCAGGTCAGTCTTGGGGAAAACAGAGTGAGATTCCAACATCTACCCAGGGGCTCCCTAGTTAATTTTTTTTCCCACTGATTTCATTAGGTTTTAGATAAGTCATTATGTGTTTCATTTGCTCTGAATTTCCTCAAACCATGTGAACTAGATATGGAATATGGGAGGCGAAATGAAGTTTCAGTGTCCTGCACTCCTGGTGATGCTGGGCTTGGGAATGCTGCAGGATGTACGAGAGACTCAAGCAGCTCTAAAAGTTTGCTGTAGTAAAAGCTGCAGTGAAACTTAAAGAAGATCCTCGGATGAATTGATTCTCAATGAAAAAGTAGATTTCTGACTTCCACACAAACATTTATGCCTTCCTTTGTATAGCTGGAAAAGAAAGCACTCATTTTTAGAAATAAACTTCCCATGCGACTAATTAAATAAATTATTCAAGTGTGTGCAATTCAGTGATATTCCATGGGGATGCATTTTATGGGACAAGTATCTGGAAGGATATATTTCCAGTTTAAAAGTCTCTAAATGTGCAAGACTAGACTAAATTCTTCTTTAGTGGCATTGAACCTCTGATTTCTAATTGTGATTTACTGCCTTTTTGAAAACTTTTCTCCTCATTTTAGACATGCATCTTTTTGGTGGAATATGTAGTAAACTCAGTGACCTAAATTTCATGATTTCAAGAAAACCTTTGCCAGGTGCTGTACATAGCTGACAATACAGAGGGAGATTTTTCATAATGAAAAGCAAAATTGTGAAGTCTCTTCCCACTATAAAATGTCATGTGAATGTTGAAAAAACCTTAATGATGTCAAGCACATAGAGTGCCCCACATGTGAGCTTTTGTTGGATTAACCTTCAATCCAGAATTTAATGTTATCTGATTAGGTGTGAACAGAATTTGCAATGAAGCAGTAAACAGGACACAGATGATAAAACAGTGAAGTTAAATAAAGATAAGGCAAATTTGTTGCAAAGCCAAAAAAATTCCATTTGAATAATTCCAGTGTAGCAATTTTAATCCTGCTAAACTGAATCTCTCGGAAAGGCAACCAAAATGAATTTTTTTGTCTCCAACTAATCTGGGTTTTGTTTTGTAAACGATGTAAGATTTTATTAGGTTCTATGGAAATAATCTCTTTGAATTTTTTCAAACCACATATTTATTATTGTGCCTGGGATTAAAAGACAGAAACATTTCAAAATGCTTTTATGAACATAGAAGCATAATTGTTTTGACCTCCTCTCTGTAAGAACTTCCACCAAAGCCAGTGCTTGGCTTTGCCTCAGATTCCAGAATCACACCCGAGTACCAGTCCACAAGGGGGAGCTGGTTTTTTATGGATTGATTTGAAGGAACCATGAATTCATTTGCAACCTGCACAATAAAAGAGTGTGATTGTACAGTGAAATGCACTGGAACCCTGGAGCAACACCATGTCTGATACAAATTCCTTTAATAGCATCTATTAATGTCAATTTATATCAACCAAGAATGTGACCATATCTTTCTTTAGGAAGAAAAAGTTTTCCTTGCCAATGGACAAGGGATTTCATCAGAAGGCTTTTTAGAATGAGCTCCATTGTGCAGCTCCCTCAGGTAGCACAGGAGTGAAAATGAGGTGTCAGAGTCTTGGCAATTGCCTTGGTACCTAAGGAAGTTCACAGAGCCTCCTGCAAGCCTGCAAATGTGCCAGCCTGATTCCTTCCCTCTTGCCAGACATGACTTCTCTCAGTAACTTCCCATTTTTTTTGATGCCCTAAAAATTTTCTGGCAGGGGAACCATAAAATCAGTGGGGCGTCCTGCATCATCCTTTGTGGAATCCTCAGGAATACAATGGTACAGTACAAGGGTTATTATTGCTACTAATGCCTTAATCACACTGAAAAGGAGGCATGCCCTCCCTGAGCTCAGAGCCACTGCACTGTAACCTTTGTGTTCCAGCCTGGCTCAGTCAGCCCTCAGTGAATTCTGCTCCTTATGCCAGATCTCAAGGACTGTGCCCACATCACCTGCCAAGATCCTCTCCCTCATCTTCTCCTCCAGCTCTTGTGACTGCATTGATGGACTCTGCCTCCACTGGCAATGCCCTCCTGGATAGCTCCGCTGCCTTCTTCCACTGTCCTAGGGGCAGAACAGCAGCTGAAGAGCCTTCCAGGTACAATTTTTCCAATGATATTTCTATTTCCTGAGGCTTGCTGCTTTACTTTGATTGTGTGAAGTTAAAGGGGGAAAAAAAACCAATGACAGGAGAAGTTATGGTCATTCTGAACTTAATACCAGTATTGTAATAAGCAATACACAAATGGCAGAGGAGGAGCACACAAATAGAAATGAGAGGAATTGTTTCAAAGAACTTAGTCAGTTGTCATGCTCATGGACTGGGTGAGTTCTTGCTGGTAGCTTTCAGAACATTTCAGTGCTCATGTTTACTGAAGACCTGGTTTTAAGTCTCCTGAAAACTTCTGTGTATATAAGATTGGTAGAGTAGATAGGACATTGGAATGAACCTAGATCACGTTATTTGTATACCTGCTCTCTGCAATTACCCCAAGGCAGAGTTAGAATAATTACATTTTCACCTAAACCTTCTTGCCGATTTTAGTGTAGTGCAAGATCTGTGGTTCTGAGCGTTTTTTTAAAAGCTCTTCCCTGGACACACTTTCAGCTTAAGTCTTAACTGGTACACAATGATAAATAGAGGTCAGCTAGCAAACAGAATACTGTCAGCATTATTATCTCTTGGCAAAACAGTGACTTCTTTGGCCAGCTGAAGTTTGTGTGACATGATTGGGCCATCCTTAAATAAATAATCTGTGTTTGGAAATAAGATTGTCTTTATAACACCAATAATTGTGCGGTCACAGCTCAAGACATTTTGGGTTAGAGAAAGAAATGAATTTATTGAAAAGTGATAGGAAGATGATACTTAAAATTCAACACATAAATATTCAGTAGAAATGGAAAGAAACAGTGATCTACCTGGCTCTGCTGTTTCTAGATCAGGGATATTATTTGCATTCTTTATTTTGCTGATGCTGTTAAGCTCAGAAAGAATGTACTGTAATATTGAACTGATAAAATGCTTGGTATAATATTGAGAAATTTTCATGGTGACTGGACAGCTACTGACAAAAAATTACTTGGAGCAGAATATCAAATGTTCTGTGATAGCTTGTGTTAGGTGATGGGAGCTGTTCCCTGCCTCAGCATTTGTACACAGAACTGACAAACTGTCACTCATTTTTACTGTTGTTCCCCCATTTATCCCCATTTTTCCCAGTTGCTAAGTGGTTTTTTAGCTGTGATGACCACTGATAAGATAATATATCACTTTGCGTTCCCATTTTTTCTAAATCTTCACTAGTGACATGGAGAAATCGACTTGCTTTTCTCTAGGTTTTCTGTTGATATTGCCAACTCTTATTATCAAGGACATGCTTTGTAGAGAAAGAAATCAAGTCATTAGTCCAAACTGTAAGAATATGTTATGTTCAGATAGGATATGTTATCAAAGAAAATAATTAAAAAGTCAAGGATAATTTCTCAGTCCCTAATCTCCACAGCTATGCCTAAGAAATTAATATTTGCCCATATTTAGTCATTAGCTTGTTGCCTGGCATGGATTTGCTCTGTACATACCAGTCCTGGCCATAGATAGAGCACAGACCAGAGAGAGCTTCAGCTTCTGGATGTTGTCATCATTTCTTGGGAGGTGTTTGCTCCCTGAGCTGTTCAGTGCCAATTGCCTTCAGCCATCTCTGCTATGCCTTGATTTTGGGAGGAGGTTTTATGGGTGGAAGGACAGGAAAAGACACAGGATAGTGGTGACAAGAAAGCTGGGGTAGAAGGGCCATTTGGCACAAGGCTGGGGTGAGGGAGTCTGGTGTCAGTCTGGGTGCAGGTTGGGGCAATCATTGAGTCAGGGCATGGTGGAACATCACCTGTGTTGATAAAAAGGCCTGGGTTTTCCTGCAACTACCTCATGATTTAACAGCAAAATCCTGCACATTGTGTGTGATCTTACATACAAGCAGGAGGAGCTGGATGGGTAAAATCTGTTGCCTTTGTGCAGCAAACTGCTCCATTTTGAGCAAAATGAGGCATATAAATTACAGGAAACTGAAATGATGATGATGAAGCCAAATTGCATCCCTCTGCTTTTCCTCATCTTACAACATGAGGCTCGAAGGCAAAAATAATACAGCAATCTGAACTGAAAATGAATAACAGAAAAATGCTCTGTAAAATAGAATAAGGACTGAAAGGCATTCTTTTTTATTAGACTTTAAATCAAGTTGTCCATAGAGTAGGGATACCAGTATTGCAAGTGAGTTTGGGGTTTTTTGGTAACAGATTAGAATGGTTCACTTAACAAAGCAAGATTTTTTTTAAAAAAAGAAAACATCACTGTACCAAAACTTCATGGAGAAAGAACTAGGCAGCTGTATCCAAACAAAGAGTTTCACTGATCCCTGTGCACACTGACAGAAGTAACAGGGATTCAGAAAACAGATCTTTGACTGGTGCAGTTCTTCCAAAGAAAGTGTTAGGGCAGCAGGCAGATGCCTGAACTGAGATTTAGACAACTGAACAGGAAAACTGCTGGACATGACATGAGAAATTCTGGATATGACAAAGAGCAATGTGAGAAGCTGAAAAAAGTTATGGACAGGTCCATGAGGATGGCTGTACTGTACAGGCAGTTAAGGGGAAGCTGTGCAAGAAGCAGCAGAACTTCACAAAAAAATGGAAGAAATGAGATTTTGAGTGGGTCAAATCTTTTAAGTCCAGCAGTAAGTAGATAACTGTGCAAGTAATAACACATGGAAGGTACCAAATTTGGGTATGGATGTAGCAAAACTGGGTCCAATGCAGAATAATTATTTATGAGTTGTGGCTCAAGTGGAGAAATGGAAATATGTTTCAGATATTCCAAGACTTGTCATTAGCTGCTGAAAGAAAACATGCACATACAAAATCAAAACCGCCAAAGATTTAATTTGGGATTGGACATTAATGCTAGGGCGATGTCACAGCACTTAATCAGACTTTACTCTCTGTAAGCAATTTAAAACTTTCCGGTCTGCTTCAGGGGCTGAAGCACAGGTTGGGTGAGTACACTGCACTTTTTTTGAAATAAGGCTCCTGAAAGGAAAAGAAACAGTGAGGAAGAGAACGAAGGGAAGTGTGCACAAACAAGATTGTATAAATGAACTCTGTGGCAGGAAATGAGGTTAAGCTAGAGAGAGTTTAATTTAGGCATGTCCCTAAATACCTTGTTTAATTGTACAGGACAAAGTCCAGGAAAATATTCAAACATCTCAGTAACACAAACTCATGCTTTCATTTATCTCCTTTCAATCTGGCTTGTGTCTTGAAGTTTTTTCCATCTTCTCTAAAGGGCTCAAGAGAAATATCACATCTCCCCTCACAAGTGTTTTAATTCTCTAAACAGATCATTCAGTTGGAAGCTGCATGTGGCAAAATATGCCTCCTCAAAATGCAGATTACTGGAGTAAGAGCTATGTTAAAGGACACAGGGTAAGGTGCTGAAATTATGACACATAGCTCATTACAGGTTTTCTTTCTAGGAAACTAATAGAGCCTAATTGTGGAGTTAAAGGGTCACAACATAACATAGTATTTGAGGAAAATGAAAAATCTCTGAGTTTGTATGTTAAGCCAACTGATGAAGATATCTGTATGGAATATGTATAGTATTCATATTTTTTATTGAAAAAGGAATTAAATAGAGATGAATTTTATAGATTAATGACCAGATTCCATCTGATTATAAGGAGCAGCTGCCTCACTTGAAGTTGTTATCATGTCACATCCCATAACTAAAAGTTCAGAGTCTATAAGACTTCTAAATTACTACAGGTGATATGGCTAATTTTTCCTCTAACATAAAATTAAGCATCCTCTAAGTAACGAAGTTAACAGGTTTGACTTTCTGGGATTGCCACCAGAAAAGGCGAAAAACTCAAGTCACTGTAATCAGTGCTCACAAAGCATTAAACTGCATTTTCATGAGAGAGTAAGGATAGGAATCCTCTGCATTGCATACTGAAAGATCACTGCCTGCTTGACTGTCTCATGCTTTCAACTGGGTGGGCTGGTCTTCTTTCCTGACCTGAAGCTGTTGGGCAGAGTTGCCATGTGCTGCTAAGCAATAATGCTCCTTTAAGCAGTGCATGAAACAGTCCCTGCTCCTGCTCTATTAAGCGCTTTGGGGAAGAGAAGGGTTACACACAACTGAGGAATGAATGTGAACAGTGTCTTTGGTTTTGCACTCCCCTTGTTCATCCTTTGGATGACTTGGTTCAAAGCTGGTGGTTGTATTAGCCAGGAAATACAGCCAAGCAGTCCTGCTACTGTTTCATTGCTGCCCAGGAAGAGATGAACCCAAAACAAAGCTCATCATGAGTCCAGTGTCGTCTGTGCAATGTCTCCTCTCTGACAAGATGACACATCAAAAACTGTCTGTGCTTTATCACTGCATGGATTCTACAAGAGAAATATTTGATTTGATCTAACAGGCAGTTGTATGAATCGACAGGTAAAACACATAAATCCTCCTGGGACACCCCTGTGCTTTGCTTTGAACTCTTTCAAGTCACCGTTTATTCAGGTAGTTTGATCTAAACCTTCTCCTTTTGTGTGTTGTCTGGAATCACTTCCCTGTTTGTAATTCTTTGTTAAAACACTTGTCTGCTTGGATCGATCATTGCCTCTTCCACTTGTCTTTTGTGTGTTTATATACATACATACATACTGGTGTATTTGCTCTGCAAAAGGCAATGCAGAGATTGGTAAATTATCAATCTATGTCTTCAATAAGTGGCCTACAAATACCTGAGGCAAGCCCATTTCATCCTCCCACAAAGAGACCTTTTGTCTGCAGCATTTCATCAGTAGGATCTAATTATGGTGAAATTTCTTCTTGGCCATGGTGTGGTTTGAGATCTGGATTTATGAACATCACATCAGTTATTAAGTACAAGAATAAAAGATTTCTGACTTTCAGATCCAACCTTCACCAAAACCACCCTATGTAGTCAGCTGTCTGAAAGCCCACAATAGGATTGGGGATAAAATATTGGCTCTAGGGGATAAGTGGGAAAAAATAATGTTGTCTCAACAGGATTAAACACCCATGACAGGTGTCACATTTAGAGTGCAGTTCTTTTCTATTGTTGTGCAAGTTTGAAGTATTTAACATATTTAACAAGCAGCTTTTGCCATCCACTTTGCCTTATCCCACTGATCATTGCCTTCATTATTTTAGCTCAGATGAGCAATTTTTCCCCTATGTTGTCCTTCATTCAAAATTCTGATTGGTCTTCTGGAGCAAATTCATTGCAAATAATTGTGTAAATTCAAATCTTTCTGTGCAAGCCTGGGTGATGTAGCATTAGCTGCAGTAGTTACAGTCACTGCCTTACTCATTTTGGTGTTTAATATATTCACCATGCTTCTGTATTTCACACTGAAGGGCACCTTGCCTTGGAAACTGCCTCTGTGCTCTCAGATGAAAACTAGAATACAAGCAAGCAAACATAAAGCTGAAGCAACGGCTTCAAAAACTGCAGCTCCAAAAGCTTTTAAATAAAGACCAGACTGGCACACTCATGTTACAGAAAACTACATTAAAACATACTAATTGCAGGCTACTCTTATTCCTTGGACTTCCACATGCCCATCAAGGGATCTTTCTCAATCAAGCCTTGTCATATTTGGTCACTCTATATTTCTTCTTGTCTTGCTGAAGGACCATTTATAGAAACAATAGATTTATCTGTGATTCAGTAGAGTTCAGCAAAACATTGGGCAATAATCAAAGTCCTCCCATGACGAAAGTCTTAAAGGGCTTTGCATTATTAGCAGTTTAGCTGATGTCAGTATTTATTTTGTTATCAAAAATATTACTAGTTTTCCTCTTAAAATGACAACAAATAATACTTTGAAAATAGCTTGCTTAATCAAATGAGGTTTACCTGGATTTCTACAAGGACATTTACATTTACTGCATATACAAGCAATTTGTACAAAAACAGCTTAGAAAAAAATGCATGTACATGACTATTCCTTCTGCGATAAAGGATGGCTTCTGTGTAATTTCTCTCCTTTTTTCCCCCTTTTTTTCTTTTTTTTCTCTCTCTTTTTCTTTTTTCTTTTTTTCTTTCTCTTTTTCTTTTTCTTTTTTCTTTCTTTCTTTCTTTATCCTTTTTCTTTTTTTTTCTTTTTTTATCTTTTCTCTTTTTTTTCCTTTCTCTTTATTTTTTTTTCTGCATAACTTGTAAAACCAGCAGTCAGTAAAGAAACCCATTCTACACACAACTTATTTCGTCTTGGGAGGAGGATGAGGTGCCGGGCTGCCATCCTGGGAACCTCCCCAGCAGACCTCGTGAGAGTGGATGAGAAGGCTTTAGCACCAGCGTGTAGAAATGAGACCGGCTGATGCCCAGCAGACCATCTCACAGAATTAGCTGATAAGTAGCGTGGTTTCACTCATCCAACATAGTGGGAACATGCTCACTCTAAAACCAGATGGGTGCACCACTGTGAGTTTCTCTGGGCCGAGATATCCAACTGATCACCCCAGCTGAAGTGGTGGGGTGAACTCTGGCACAGGTACTTCAAGGATGACATCCTCTTCACAAAGGTCAGATGTCTAAGGCAGCTGAAGGCTCTCCTTGTCACTGGCTCTCCCTAATGCCGGATGAAAACCCCGTGCCTCCCCTTGCTCTGGCCCTTGGCAAGCCCGCTCCTCCCACAGTCCCCAGCCCCTTTCTGCACCAGCAGTAGGATGCAGCCCAGCTCACCACACTCTTGCAGTGTGGCCTGTTCAACCCCTATGATAACCTGTTTAGGAGACAGAGGTAGGGTTTGGCCATGAATTTTACGTATTTTGCTGCAAAGAGTGGGGTTATTTTCTTTTGCACTCTGGAATCAATTAAGGAAAAAACCAAACCAAACCAAACAACCACAAAGCAAAGCAAAGCAAAGCAAAACAAAACAAAACAAACCCTTTTTAATATTCCAGGCCATCTATTTTATGGTTATAAAAAGCCTCTGTGCACATATTCACACTCACACTGTCCCAGGAAGCATTGGCGTTCAGCTTGCTAGAGGCCTGCATATAGATCACATTTCTCTTCAAAAGCAAAGTATGATTTTATTTTTCTTAGGCAATGCTAAGGAGTATTTATTGTTCTCCTGGAGAAAGAAGAGGGTGTGCATGTGAAATGTAAAGAGAGGATCCTGGAAAAACCCCGGTATCATTAAACTAATGCTGCTGTGCATTACTGTGAAATGCCGTACTTGTGAAAGTATGTGACATTCAATATCCAGCAAATTCATTGTTATTACTGTACATTGAATGTCAAATGAATTCATAATGGTGGTGTATTGAAGGTAAAATATTATCATGGGTTCAAACAATGCAGTTCCATCGAAAACTCACACGAGCCATTAAGGCAGTGGATGGCACTTTCAGAACTTCAATGACGGGATTTTTCAGTGCTCCTGTTAACTCACTTATAAAACAAATGGCCCGGGAATGGGAGAGTAATCCAGAGCCACATGAGGTCAGTGTGGCTTTTTCCTTTTACATCAATTGGCTGAGGATCGAGTCCACAGGGTGGAGAGGGGAGGAAGGAAGGAAAAAATGTTAGAAGAGAAATCAGTGAAGAAAAACTCTCCATCACACTTCCCTTGGGTATTTTTTCATAACAGCTTTCTGGCTGGATTTAGCATTCTGTAAAGGGGAGAAAAAAACCCCACAACAACAACTTGCTACTGCAGGAAAAGAACAGAATGATGTTAAAATCCATTGCTTAGCACAGCTAGAGAATTTAATAAAATCTCTATTTCCTTTTATTTTTTTATGCCCATCATGACTGAAACAGTCTTGAGGATGCCTCTGGAAAGGAGAAACTGCTTTGTGGTTGGAACAATTACACTGTTGGAACAATTACACCTGTGAGAAGGACTTACTCAGCACCTCCACGTGGGAGGAGTGCAGTATGTACAGAATACCCAGTGGAGGCAGTAAGAGGCATTGACAGCATTGACTCTGAATGTGAAACTGTTTAGAATAAGGTTTATTCCTTTCTGCTAAAACATGAGACTGGTAGGTTATCCTAGATGATTTAGAGCAGTTTGCTCTTAGGGCATTATATCATCAAAAGGAGTGGGAAATTATCTAGATTGCGGTGGAACAATTTTCTTCTTTGCTTAAGAATATGGATGGCCTCACATACTCAGTGTTGAAAAAAAATGTTCAGCAGGCAAAATAGGCCCAAATAGAATTTTTACACATTTGATTTTCTTTCATCAGTCTCTTCATTTTCTTTTAAGAATTTTTTCTCTCCTTTATCTACTATCTCTATTTTTCCAGTGCCATTTTCCTTTTTCACACTTTTCCTGGGCAAGCATATGGGCAGGCTTCTGATTTCCCCCTCCCCTCCACTCAAAGTTTTAAACATCTCCTTCCTAATTTATTCCCTGTCCCTTACTGATACTCTCTGCAGTCTCTTATTGTGGTTTTGTATCTCAGCACTTCACATCAATAAAAAAATGAGTCACAGGTGGGAGGGGACTTAGCTAGGCTGTGCAGTATGAACAGAAATGAGTACTTGGCTCACTTTATATAATTCTCACACATCTTCCCTGTATTTGCTGCTTCAGGAGGAGGCCAAGCATTTAGAGACCAGCAAGTATTAGACTCCACTTTTCCCTTCCATGATGAAGACATTGTCTGTTGTCTTGTTTATCTCAACTATAAAAGCAGAGGGCCAGAATCTGCTCTCAATGGCATCCTGGTAAATCTGGAATTGCTTCATTGTCTTCATTGGAATTATGTGAAGTTTATCCTGATGAGAAACAAGACAGAACTTAGCCTGGAAGTGGAAGATGTAGCACTCATTCCTAGGGCAGAAAAGGAGTGTGTACACTGCAAGAAGTAGCTTTCTTATTGATTCAGTAATTCATGCTTGTGGTTAAGGATGTTTTTTTCCTTTACAGTATAAGACTAACCTAACTCTGATGACCTGAGGCTTGATTGTTGAAAACAGGAAGCCCACTCATCACTTCCAGAGACTTATGAACTATTTATAAAGCTTGCTAGAATAATCTATGAAAAGGAAATTCTTTATACGTTTACCCCAGGTGGAATACTGTGCCTGCAACTCTGTTGAAATTTTCATTCCAATCAAAGGTGTATAGCCCGTGTCCCATGCACACAGACTCATGAAACCTGGCCCTGCTGAAGTCAGAGGGTATTCTGACACTGAAGGTGGAACTTCACCAGTACTCACCAGAATGAAGAACCTCTGCCAACATACTACACCTAAGCAAAGGAGATATGAGTGCACATTAGTTTAGTACTTAACTTTACTGTTGTCCCATGGCATGCACAGGAATTGCCATAGAATCAAAGAATGGTTTGGACTGGAAGGCTTGCAGATCATCTATTTTCCCTGCTGGGGAGGTTCCATGAATAGTGAGATCAGGGCTCCCCAAAATAAAACTGTCCTTGGCCCTGGCATTTATTCAATTACTTCACAGAAAGCTCAGTCTTTCCTTGAATGTTCTTAGAAATATGTTTACAATAAGGGAGGGTCTGGCAAAGTGATATACTTTAGACAAAAGACTGGGAATTTAGAAAAAAATTGGCTACAAACTGCAACAATGATGAATGTTTACCTTCCAGAAAATGTAAATTAAAACAAATTTGTTGCAATATATTCATGGCAGTCTGCTAAAGGCAAAAGCCTTCTTTTGTGTACCTGCAACACAGATATAGACCTTCTGGGCTAGCAAGGTATTACATATTTACTCTACTAATGCAGTTGAGTGGGGTGACCCTCCATAAAGACCCAGTGACAAAAACGTGCAAGTTTGGACAAAATCCTTCCTTTGTTGATGAAAAATACAGCTTTCAGGATTCTAGCTATTTGTAGAAGAAGGCACGTAGAATACAGAGGAGTAGTCTTTCAGCTGCTATAATAAAAAAATTAAGAGACTTTGCAATCCACACTGCCTGAAATGTTGAGTTTATAACAACATTTCTCAAGACGCGTCATAGAAACAAAGCACCATGAGCAGTATTTTTGTCAGACAGGGAGTCAGGTCAGGATGTGCTTGGATTTGAAACCCTCCAGGGAAAGTCAGTTTCTGTAGGGAAGTCTTGACTCTCTCGCTCTAGTGGAAGAACACGTACTATAAATCTCTGCTCTGACAAAGTGAACAAACATAGGCATTGGGGTCAGATCTTAATTAACACTGTAAGCCAGTGCTAAACAGCAGCCCAGTGTGTTGCTGGAAACTGCACTACAGGATGATCAGAGCTACTGACTTCTTGCTAAGACACTTTTTTACTGAGATGCCCTTATTGCTGTTTCCAGCTTGGGTTATTAAGCCCTACAGAAAGGACATTTGTCTTACACTATAAAAGAATTGTAGTAACTTCCCAAAAGATAATCTGTACTACAGCCCAAATCTTTTGAGTCTCACTCAAATGCTCTCACCAGTGGATGAGACAGCTACCCCTCTTCTTCTTATTGAAATGAGGAAATGATCTTCCTGTACAGTTGAAAAAGGTTCATAAAATATTGCTGCAGTGACCCAGCTTATGGTCTCACCCTAGGATCTGTCTGGACAATTTCAGGTGGGAGTAACAATAAACTGTAGGTTTTTGTATTTCATCAGAGGAATTAAATTCAAACCCAAATAACTTCCTATACTGGCTCACCGATTTCAGGGCTGTTTTATCAAAACTATATAGCAGGTTCTAAATCCAAATTTTTGAATACACACGGAGCCAATTTAAAAATCTGAGTATACCAAGGCTTTTAATTCCCCCATGTGGCACATTTAGGTTAGACTGAAGGAGATTGTGAACCCAGTAGACTTTCCAGAGGGTTTGAGCTGGTGTAATACTACCTCTCTGGCAAGTAAATTCATGTCAGAATGGCCAACCATTTACTATTATATTCACTGCCAGCCTTCAGAAATGTCAGTTACACAAGCTCAGATTCCCTGTCAGCACTGTAAGCTGCTGGTGGATATTTCCAAGGCAATCACAGGGGACCTGAGACAATCAAGTTATTGCAACAGGCAGCCACACTTAAGTCTATGCATATCTTTCACTACCAAGATGGACTTACACCAGTTTTGACTCGTACTCTAAAGTTTCTGGTCTCTTGGGTACCTCTGTCAGGTTTCAAAAAGATTGCTGCGGTCACTAGTTATGTTTATTTTATTTGTTGCCAAACTGGAGTGCTGCCGATGGCACACACATGAGAACAATGTGGAAATGACAACTAGAAATTAGTGGTATGAAACTTCATTGGCTTTGAAATGTTTTCTTTCATTTCAATATAAAAAACATTTTTCTGAATAGTGAATATTTTTCATTTTTATTATTGCATTTTGACTTCTATTTTAGCATTCTTACCCACCCACGTGGATACTATCTTATTCTCTGGAGAACAGAGAGGGAGGAAAAGGTCAGAGCACTGAAGACCAGTAACTGTAGAGTTCATTAAAGATTTGAAGTGAATCTCAGATTTTCCTTTTGACCTAGGTATTAATGATGCGGGTGGGAAATCAGCCATTCCTAGCATTTCAGTTTTTTCTGATTTGTACATCCCTTTGCTTTTTAGAAAGAGTACAAGAAAGGCTATGGAAAGTCCAGCCAAAGCTGCACCAAGCCCAGTGTCTGGTCAGTGTCCACCAGCTCCTTACACATGAACAGGGAAGGGAGAAACATTGGAGACACCCTGACCTGTGTATCCTGTTGGGTTTCTGGTTTTAAGATCTGTGGCTCATACACCTTTTCCCTGTTTTTTTTTTTTTTTTGTCTTAGCACAGTTTTCCCATACAGCTCCTTGTTTGCAGCCCTCCTTGACCTGGTAGCTGGAGTTCAGTGCAGTGCTGAAGCTGTAACTCCAGCGATGAGCAAAATCCTAAATAGTCCAATGTGGGCCCACTAATCTTCATACAAATCCAGCTAATGCACAGGCCTCACAATGCAGGCCACTGAAATCTTCCTTGGGTTGTGGTCCGAACACAGGGAGTGATTCCCTTCTTATACAAGTAGGTGATTCCCTTCTTATACACTCAACTGGGATAACTGAGGCACTGGAAAACATTTTGTTCCGGTATTTGCACCAGAGTAGGGTTAACCAAGTTAACCCTTGTCACTTGTGTGCTTTCCTGTGCTGCTCCAAAACGTAGCAGGATGAAGGAAATGCTGCACTGAAGTGTGAGGGATGGCAAAGGAATGAAGTAATCTGCTACATTACCTTTGGTTCCACAGAGAATGTGAGATGAATGAGATTATAAATCAGCACAACACAGAGTTTTGTCTGTACATGTGGATGGTGCATTGTCCAGATAAAAGCTGTTTCTCATCCCTACTACATGTTGTATTTCAGCTGTGCTTGATACATCACACATTTAGCAGAGAGTCCTTCCTTCTCAATACAGCCCTCTTTGAAAGGCTCTAGGCTGGCCATAGAGATGGCAAGATATTCCAAATGGGATTGCTACAGCAGGCCAGGCTGTATTAGCAGCCACCAACACCGACACAACACATCCTGATTAGAAGAGTGCAGCACATTTACAAGGACAGAAATGTCATCTCTGTTCTGTGATATAGTGAGCTAAAGGGCACTTAGGAATCAAATACTAATTTGAAAAGAAGGCTCTGATGTATGCTCTTATATTAACCCCTGCTGTGGAAGACATGATCCTAATAGTGCCCACTCTTACCAGAATGGGATTTACATGAGGTTTTGTGGTGTTACTGCATTCTTCCTTCCTAGATATATCCTCCAAGGGTAGACTTGATGGGGGCTTAGTAAGGATTCTGGAACCTGGCTTGCACCAACAGTTGTCACAAAAAACATGTTTTCTATGGCAATGGAGGCCACAGAGAAACTTGCTTTCTTTCATTCTTTAACGCCTGTGAAACACAGGTCTCAGTGCTTACCTTTCTCACAGGGAGAACTTCAGAGTTAATGCTGCACAATCAGTTGGCAACAGCAAGCTCAGGCTTTTGAAATTCAACCCAAAATTCTTAGCTAGAGCAGTGTTCCTGTTGGACTGCTTCTGTTGGAATTTTTACTGAGCAAGGAGCACAGGGTCAGATCCCAAGTATTTGCACCTCACTTGACACTCCATGGCACAGCCAAGGAACAAAAACACAGTGTAAAGTCTTGGCATTCAGCTTTTATGGTGAAATCATTGCAGCCATAAGTTCTTTGTGTGTTATTGCAGAGAGACATTTACACTGCCCATCACCTCTTGCATCTTCACTTATGAAGAAAAATCCAGCATTTCGACTTAGAGGTGGAAATGCTGATTGTTTCAAAATGTGGACAAGTCAATTTCCATGAGAGAAATATTTGGAGCCCAGCTGCTTTGTTCTTTTCTGCATCTTGGCTGGAGCTTGGCACTGCAACTATTACATTCTCTTTCAGAGATGGATATGCTAGGAGTGAGTTATCAGCTGCCAGCAGATAATAACAAACATGCAATTAGTTAAACCTCTATGGACTGTGTGTCAGGAGCAGACCACTCTGCCCACCGCTGCTGTTGGGTGACCAATGACTCAGCAGCAGCTGATTCTGTGGCTGGACTTTGAAAGCAATGGCACAAAGAAAATGTCCTTCTGCAACTACAACTGACTGACTTGCTGTGTACCAACAGGACTGCCAGAGTTAATGAGGCTGGCTGGAATCAGTGCTGGGAGAATGACTGGCAGTGCCTTGACCAGCAGTTGAACTTCAGGAAGCGCCTGACTTGCTCCTGCTTATAGCCTGAGGGCAAAACTTGACCTGAGCTTTTCGGGGATGGAGGCAAAACTGAGTCTTTCTGCCTGAAGAGGTGCTTGGGTGACGGGAAAGGCCAAAAAGAGAGATTACTTTTATGAGCAGGAGAGGGACATGAAGTGACTGGGCATTCTTTTGCCTCCCAGAGCAGTCTCCACACCAGTACATCCAAAGCTGCCCCTCAGCCACCAGCCTGGCATAAACAAAACTTGCTGTCTTGGGGCACAGAGCAACCTGCCTCTGCCCAGGAGCTGACTCTACCTCCCTGAGCAGCTGGTCCTTGGCAGTGGTTGGGCTTTGGGCCAGGCTAGAAACCCACTAAGAGCCTAGAAAGGTTGTTTAGCAAAATTTAAACACAGGAACACAGAGGGAAACACGAAAAATAAAAATGACTACGTTTTTGAGTTAGTGCTGTTTTGGCAGTTGCTCAGGGGACCTGCTCTGCTCTTGACTGGCTGCTGATGAAAATCCCAGCTAATACAAATATCCCATAATAAGAAAAAAATTTGCTTTAGCTCCCAAAATATGAGATATCACACCCTTTGAACCAAACTGTGGTATATGGACAGGCATGCCAGGGGCTGATTCCTTCTAAGTTGTCAGAAATTCAGAACATAAACCTCTGGTATTTTGGGTTGGTATCACGTGTAGCCTGCCTGTTGCCTGAGTCACCAAGAGCCCATGTACATACAATTGCTGAGGTGCACCCCTTCTGCATGCTAAATACAGGGCAGAACACTTTTTAATGAATTGTGTATTAATGCTGCAAGACACTGTGCCATTTGTAAGTGGAGTCTGTGTAAAGCTCCTGAGTTGGCTGCTTCCAACAGGGAAGAAGAAAGGGAAAAATTCACTCGAGGCTTTTTCACTAGGTCAGGCAGAAAGAAAAAAACATCCTAAATGATGTATCCGCAATACTTCAGAGATTCATATTTTCTTCAACCTCCCTCACAAAGGGGAAATTTTGAAGGGGTAAATGTAAAGCAGCTTTACACTCTCCCAATAGGATTGTCTTTATGTTCAGAGGTGGAGAAAGACAAATTTTCTAGACTTTGTCTTTCTAAACCTGCCAAATAATGGTCCCATATCAACCTTGATTGTTTTTTCAAGATATGTTTATTTATAAAGGCCAGATAATGAATGCTGGACCAGAGTATTGAGGATTTCAAGAGTATTTTGCTCTGGTCCTGACCTCTGCAGCATATTGAGGTTACATTAGGATTGACAATTACAACTAAAAGTTTTGAATGGATGAGAAGATTATTAAGAGGATCATAAAACAAGTGAGAGAAGGAGAGGTTTGAATAATCATGGTGAGAAAAAATTCCATCTTAGGAGTGTTAGGTGTGACAGTCATAAAGCAAAAGCTAAATGTTTTTTGAGATGACACCTTAGGTGGATGACTCCAGCAGAGTCCATGAGAGTTCATGTGCTCTGGTTGTCAGTTCCTATAACATGATGGCAGAGTTCTGGCTAGCTGTAAAATCAAATAATTGTTACTCTCTACCTTTCACAGGTATAAAATTAGTGAGCTTGTTGAGAGCAGCAGACCTCACAGAGCACTTAACGTCACACCAAAAATGACCTTGCCCTGGGATGTTCTGTTATGGAACTACAAAAGAGGGTGCTTTGCTTTCTCCTCCTCTGAAAGAGGCATCCCATCCTTCCTATCCACCAAAAATAAGTGATCAGCAATATCCTGAATCCCAGCTAAAGCACAGCTCTCTAGCTCCTTCCATTAACCAAACTGCATGTTGTATTTGGAAGGTTTAGCTGAACTCATTGAATGAGAGGATATTTTTGACAGTAAATCATTTTGGTTCCCGCAAGCATTTTGCATGCAGTTTTATTTTAAGGTTGGCTGGCCAGCTCTAGCCAGTGCTGAACAAACAAGCTGTCTCTCTCTGTAAACAGTACCAGGGATTTCCCTCTTCCACAATAGCACGTGGAATTTTGTACTGCATGTACTGCAGGTGGAATTTTCCATATTCCACATAAATGATAATTTAATGTGATTTTCCACCAGAATCCAGGGTACAAAACAAGAGTTTTCCTACTATTTTTGAGCATCTGGGAACTTATTTGATGGCAGTGCTGGGACCCTATTATTTTTCCCCCTAATGCTGGACAGCACAGTTTGCTAGACCAACAAGTATTGAGAAGTAGATCTCAAGAACACAGAGGTGAGAACTCCAGAACCTCTGCAGCTCAGATTGACCTCTGCATTGAGGCAGAAAAATAAAACTGAATGAGAGCCTACCTGAAATTTGGAAAAGTGTGTACTGTGTGTGATACATTGGAACACTGTGCTGAGAGTATTGAATTCCCCATTGAGGGTCAGGGTAGCATATCTCTATTCATCTCTCTTGTAATTTTAGCACAGGTAAACATGATTTTTTGTTGTCCTGCAGTGACTAGACCCATGTCCTGTTCCTTGCAATAGCCATTAGAAGGGCTTTACCTTCCCAATTAGCCCCATCTCCTGTAATTCCTTTGCTGCAGAGGTGACCCTGGGCTCTCCATTGCTGCACTGAATGTTTTTGGACAGATGAATCAGGAACACAAATGATGCCAATCCTGTGGCATCTAAATGAAGGAGAGGAAGTAGTAAAGTCTCTTTCTTTATGCTGATAAAAACATGCTTGTTGTGAATAAGATTCAAATTCCTTGTTTTGAATGGATCTTTAGCTGCTTTGGGGGACGAGAGATGGAACTGTTATAATGGGAGGGCTTTGATATATTTACTTAAGTCATTCAAACCATATTGGGTAGAATGGTTAAATTTCTTAAACTGTAGACAAAAATAGTGATAAGTATTTATTTTAACTTGACACTGAGTGTCTCTAAGCACTTTCACAGACAGGCTGGGTGTGATCTGTGTCTCATCTGGAGCTACTGAATATACCATCTGAAACCCCTGCAGCATGAAGCACCAGTTACTCCTTTTCTGCCAGAAATGTCAGTGGAGCCACTGATGTAGCCACTGGGATATGTTCCAGTGCTTCCTAATAAAAGAGAGAAAACTAAGCTCTCAAGACATCTTGCTTCTGGGCTAACTTGCTGCAGCCACATGATATTCACATTTTCTACAGAATGAATTAAACGATCCACATCGAACATCAACAATGGGAGTAACTCAATCTACACTTTAAAGAGCTGGGTGAAGCCCATGCTTCTCTGGCTTCAGGCACTGATGAGAGATAGCAAGACTTGTAAACAAACCAGGAGAGATAGCACAGTCCTGTACGTCTTCAGTCCCCTCCTGTCACTACTCCTCCTTCTTCCTGACCTGGATAATCTTTATTCTGACTCAGGTACCTCACCTCTGTTACAGCCAGAGAAAAACAGAAACACACTTATGTATTTCAAATGAAACAAATTGCTTTAGGCTACTATGGATAAATTACAGATGAGTCAGTCCAAGCACTGGATTTGGCTCTAGATGTGAATTGCAAGTGTCTATAGAATTTGGATTCTTTTCCCTAGGTTCTTTAATAAGAATATATTTCTTCAAGAAGAATGACAGCATATATTCTCATGCCCGTTTTGATTCAGGATGGTGAATAAACATTGTCTGGTGAGTTGCCATTTGCAGAGGCTTGCTTTTTGCATCAGGATCAGCGAGAAGTGGCTGCTACCTCAACCTCTTCAGCAAAATTCATGGCTAGGGTGAGTAGAAAACTAATGCTTTCTCCTTGCATTTTGAAGCAGACTGAAGTAAAAAACATCAAACAAAAATCACTCATGAGCCTTGAAGCACCAAAACAAGATGGGTAAAGGCAGCTTCTCTGATCTGATTCAGAGAGAGCATCCCCATCTCTGGTGTGACTGTGATCCATCAGTGGACAGCATGGAGCAGGCAATGTGCAGCATTTGATTCTCCATTCTGTAATGGTTACACAAGGATGGGCTGCCAGGACCCTTGCACTGGACTTCACTGAAGTTCATCAAGCCCAGAAAGCTTTGTTAATCTATGTTGTCTCAAGAAACAAATGGTTCCCCACAAAGCTTGAATTTTACCTCAAAAAATCTGGATGTACTTGTGGCTGTCTGTGCTATACTCTTGGTTCAGAAGCAGCTTCTGCAATGATTGATTTACTTCTTAACACAAAGACACATCTCTAAAGAAAGCTTGGAATAACTATGTGGTTTCCTGCTGCCAGCTCGGGCTACAGACTTTCCAAGGCACGGCAGTCTGCTGCTCCATGGCAGAGTGAGGCCACGTCGAAGTCATCCCACAGGCACTTCTGTAATATTCATGATTATCATTATCTTCATAACTAATACCAGATTTATAAAGCTTTGAAGTTTTGCTTTCATTGCTGGCTTGGGAGAACAATAGTGAGCAATGGAGGCCTGGGGGTTTCTTCAGTCTTTCTTTAGCAAAGAATTGCAAATCCAAAGCCAAAGCAGTGGAGCAATTGTCAGCAGTGAAAGAAGCCAGCCCACACTCACTCAAATCCAGTGATCATTATCCAATACTGTCTTGTACTTTGACAAAAACTTAAGCCAACTGACATTTGCATAGTCTGAAATTGATTTTTGAAATTGAAATTTTTTTCTTGAAGTCTAAGGGGAAAAAAAACCTTCCTAGAATAGAAATTTAACTCTTGCATTGACATTTTGTTAGATGTTAATACTTGGAACACATAAAAAGCTATTCGTTCATAGTGAATGATTTACTACAGCCGATAAGCAAGTGGAGAAGACCCTGAATTTTTCACCTAGAAATCATGAAAGAATGATATTTTATATTTTTGAAAGCATCATAAATCCAAATTCTGTATAATTGCTGTACAAACTTTAAAAAACAAAATGGAACATAACTTTACTTATTGTTGAAGGGTGCCTCTGATGAACATGCAAACTGACTGAAGCTTCTCTTCACAGGCACATGCAAAATTTGATGAAATTTTCCATCTGAAAATTTCCAGGAGCACACAATCTTGTCAAAAGAATCATAGAACGACTTAGGTTGGAAAAGAACTCTGAGGTCATCAAGTCCAACCATTAACCCAGCATTGCCAAGGCCATCACTAAACCATGTCTCTGAGTTCCATATCTACACATCTTTTAAATACCTGGGATAGTGAGTCCACCATTTCCCTGAGCAGACTGTTCCAATGCTTGACATCCTTTTCCAGGACAAAACTGTTCCTCATATCCAAACCCAAACCTCCCCTGTCAAAACTTAAGGCCATTTCCTGTCATGTTGCACAAGAGAAGAGACCTTGCTACAATGTCCTTTCTAGACGTGAGACACTAAACTGGATCTTACATTAAAACCCAGAACGCGAATAAGAACAAACATTGTGACAGGGCTATTTTCACTCTTTTGTTTTCCACAGAAAATTTATGAATATCTCAGTTAACAAAGAGGAAAAATAATAAAAATCTTAAGAAGTTCTGAATTTCCTGTCTGACTCCACTTTAATAGAGAGCAAGCCAGACTACACAACACGGGAGGACTGGAAGCAGAGAATGCCACAGGGAGAAATATACCCTGCCACAAACATGCTGTTGCTCATACTTGTCAAGGACACTGGAGTTAACTATTGCTCCCCCGGGAATATCTTTGGATTTGCTGTGAATGTAAATGTCCGTACAAGACATCAAATCTGTTCTGTTATAAATACAGCCTCGAAAAACTGCCACCAACAGCAGAATGCTGCTGCTTCTACGCTCAGCCTGAGCATTGAGTCAGTGGCAAAAACTGCAGGAGGAATAAGATTCATGTTAATTTGTGCCTAGGAACAGGCAACCTGTGAGTTTGGGATGGCTACAATATAGTGGTTGTGTATGAAGAAGTGCTCAGCCATACAGAAAGCCTGCCTGACTGCTCTGCTGAGAATATCCTCTGTAATGTATCAGCTGCGTTTTTCAACTGCTTCATCTGAAGAGACTGAGTGGTAAATTTTAATCATTACTTCTGGAAGAAGGTGAATCCTGAAAAGCAATGTCTGACAGTGTCAGAAGGGGTAGAACAGCTGGCTGTTTTCTTTTCTTTTTCTTTTTTTTTTTTTTAAACAGAGGGTGTAGCATAGATGGTGATCTGTGGCTCACTTTTCCATTTGTAAAACCTTATCTGGTGCTTCAGTCATGGAAAAATCATTTGCAGCAGTTTGTTTCCTCTCAAATTGAGGTCAAAATGTGCTCATGTCTGGTGGGAAGGGCTGCAGAGTCCAAGCCATGGAAGAGCCATTAAAATGCAGGTAAGGTAGAAACAGCCTGTGGGGTATAGGGTGGATTCCTGTGCTGAACTGCAATGAAATCATAAGGAGACCTCACAGGATCTAACCAATGGTAAATAACCAAAGATGGGTTAAGTAAAGATGAGGCCAAGTATAACCATGTCAACAAGAAAGATGACGTGAATGGCACCTGGGCTAATTTCCTAACAGAACTTACCTCTTTGAAGGAAAGTATTTGAATGTGTATGGCAACATTAAGCCAAAGCAATTTAATTAAACAAAGCAAAAGGGTTCTGATTGCCATTCAGGACCTTTGCTACTTCTGCAGTGTGACTCCAATAATGTCATTACCCTTTGAAGACAGCGCTGCTGAAGAGCAAGCCCGTAAAGCTTACAGAGGCTCTTCAGAAATGCTCCCTCCCCCTTCCTGCCCTGTGCCTCCCTTCCCTGCCACAGGGCATGTCAGCACAGAGATCCTGCAAAGCACTGAAAGGAAAACCAGGACAAAGAGGTGTGACGATGACGCAGATCATGAGGGCAAAAGGAATATATTTGGGACTTCCCCAAACCCATAACTCTTTTTGTTTGTTTTTGTTGTTTTGTTTTGTTTTGTTTTGTGTTGTTGTTGTTGTTGTTGTTGCAGTTATTTGCAAATGCTCCTACCCCATGAAATGTTCTGGAAGAGGCTGGATTACTCTAGCTTTTAGTGTCATTCCCCACTCAGTCTTTTACAAAGCAGTGAGTAATCTGAGAGACAAAAATAATTTAAGACCTTGGTTAATCCATTTTGCAGATGTTGGCAGCTTTGCCTCTGATCACCATCTGGGAGGATGCTCTGTCTAGGGGAACACAGCACTGGGCAGATTTAGAGAAGTTACAGGCAGAAGAATTTCCACCATTTAACCCATTCCCATGCTGGGGCAAGAATTGCTCCTTATTTGTACATTGAACAGTTTATTGTCTAATTTTAAACATCTCACCAATGGGGGTTCTAGCAACTCTCCTTGAGGAGAGAACCTTACCACAACAGTCAGCAGAAAATTTTCTTGTAAAAATGTCAGTTGATTATCAGGGAGAGGCTAAGGAGTACAAAGACCAGATTGTTGGGAAGTGGTGATGGGAGGAAGGGGATGGTAACATCAGCAGCATTTCTGGAACATCAGCAGCATCCTTCCCACTGGAAGGAGAGCCTGTGCAAGTGGTGTTCGCCTTGGGGTCCTCTCAAAGTCCTCTGGAGGTTGTAGGACTGACCCAAGAGGGTCCTCTCCACTGTTTGAAGGGTTGAGTGGTGATTGAGCTGTTCCAGCAGCCAAAGAGAGAGCTCAGCAGGGTTATTTCCCCAGTGGTAGTTCAGATTTACAGGGCCAGAGGAAGAGGAGTGGGAGGCAGCTTGGTGGGGGTTCAGGTAGCGCTGCTGTTGGGTTTGGGCCACGCTGAGGAGGGCAACCTCACCTCCTACTGGGGCTGACAAATGCAGCTGTAGCATCGAGGGGTCCTGAGCAGAAGAGTCTCCTAACTGAAACTGGCAGTTGTCAATGAGGATCATTAGCAAGATGTCACAGTCACAGCTGCCATCATGAGTTTGAAAGGAAAACACTGTCTGGAGCTGTCTAGACCAGATTTCTTGGCTTTTTTTTTTTTTGCATTGAAACAAAAGTTGGAGCTGGAAAATTGGTCCTTAATGTATTTTCCTGATTCTGCTTTCCTCTTTTCAAGAGTGTTACAGCATCTTTTTGCTCCATCATCTCATCTCAGCCCAGAACTGGACATTCACATCCACAACCAACCAAGCATGGAGTTGTTTCCTGTACAGTATCAGATTTGGTATCTCGTTTTTGCAGCAGGACAGTATAGCATGGGATTGAAGGGGTGGTTGAAGAACAAAATGCCATTCCACAGGTCAAGCAAACCCAGCCTAATTTTAGCTTTTAGTTCAAACAAATCATCTCTCTTCTAAGACTGATTTTTCCCATTTGGGAATGCTACTTTTATTATAATTAATTATTATAAAGGATGAGGTTTCGAGCCTCCTATCCTTCAAGGCTTCTAAAATAAACCAGGCATTCTGGCATTTGGCATCCTCTGAAATATACCATACCAAAAGAATCCAGATGCATGAGGAGAGAGGTTTGTGATGTCTGCTTTCACAGCATCATTGTTCCCTCTCCCAGCTCGTCATATTAGGGTAGTGTCCAGTGGCTACATGAGCAGCTATCTCTGCTAACATCTTTGTTGGGTGCAATAATTTAAACATGCATCCATGGTACAAGTACATTCAGCAATTTCATTTTTAAGACATGGGCAATCAATTAGGAACTGCACTGGCATAGAGAGATATTGTCAGTGCTAATTGTCTTCTGTCACTGTCACTGCTTATTCTGCTCTGTTTTGCTCATTCCCTTCATGTTCCCAGATAATCCAAATTCATATGGGGGACTGCTGGCCACTTGTGTGAGTTGGATATCAATGTCTGGAGAGCATTTCCTGGCCCCCTCAGCTCTGACATGTGAGTGACAGGTTTCCTGCTGACAATACACACTTTTAAGGGCTCAGATATGACCCCACTTTGGTTGCCTGCTGTAGATTTGGGGGCCAAGTATAAACCAGCATGGGTTCAGCTAGAAAATGAGTCATGGAGCCACCCTGACCAACACTGTTCTTCAGGGTGTTCTGCACTGGGAAAGTGTTGAGTTCTCAGGGATTCCATAGGATCTGCAGAAGCAAAATACCTTTTTTTTTTAACCCTTAAAATAATATGCCCTAATGACAAATCCTATTCTAAGGAAACTAAGAAAGAAAGAGGGCAGTTGTACTGAGCTTTACAGGCTGATTACCCCTAGTGTATCCCATCTCATATTTGATCAAGTTCTTTCTAGTTTTCCTCACTCCTTCCTCTCTCTTTTTGCTTTTTGAAAAAAGAATCAGGGGCATACAGTGTATTTAATGAAATTTCTTCTATATATACAGTAATATGGCACCAAATAGGAGAGGTTGGCAATGAAGGACTATGGATCATCAAAATGAAGACAAAAAAAAATAATTTTAACTTAATACAACGGTAACCAGAATTATCAGGAGAAGTAGTTTGACTACATAAAGAAGAGCAAGGCAGATAAGAAAGCTTTCTTGCATTGCCACCAGAGTGAAAGGCAGTGATGGTAACGTGTATGAAGGAGGAAGTGAGACTTAAATGCACTCTGGGTCAGATATTAATAGGGTTTGGGAATAAAGGAGGAAGGAGGCTGGAAGAATTTGTAAATAGAATCTGAAGACTGCAAACAAGATTGAGAATATAATAACAGAGACTTCAGAAGAGAAGTAGAGTGAAAGCCTAGAGGGAATATATACTCAATAGAGGTTCAGCAGTTTGCAAACATAATCTGTGTGGGAAATTACTAACCAAACGCAAATTCTCAAAGCACATCCACACATCATCGCTCCACTTACTGAACCTTTCTCTCACGACACTGGATTGCTGCTTCAGTACTGAAAGTGAGGCTCGGAAATCCAGGGATATTGAATTCATACAAACTGGTCATCTTACAGACATACTCTCCAGGTGGAAAAATGTTGAATTATAAGTTATATCCTTTTCTTTACTTTGACCCTGTTTGGGTCAGACAGGTCAAAGTAAATTCCCCAAGAGTTAAAAAAAAAAAAAAGGACAGCAAATCTTGAAATTTAAGATTCAGGCTATCATGAGGAATGATGAGGCCAACATAGAGAAACAGCCCTTCCCTGGTCTTGGAACAATTTTCTGGGCCAAAAAACGCAAGAGCATATTTCCACATGAACTTTTTCTATATATTGCTCTCTACATAGTTTAACAGAAATATCTGAAGAGAGATCAAAAGAAAATCTAAAAAGATACAAGTTCACCAGTTGCAATCAGGTTCTATGCAGACAATTATTTCCAAAAATGAAATGACTCTTGGGAATGTCCTGTGCAGGGCTAAGAGTTGGACTCAAGGATCCTTCTGGGTCCCTTCTGACTCAGGATATTCTATGATTCTCTGATTCTATATTTTGTCTTCTCTTCTGCTTTTCTCCATCTGCATGTCTGCATAAAAGACACAAACTCCATTCTGTCAAGGAGATGAGATATACCCCCAAGTCTTGCTCTCCTAAAAGCAGAAATCCAGCGATTGACCTAATTATGTGACTCTGCTTGCTGAAGGCAAGGGAATGACCTTTTCTTACCAGGAAAAGATGGCATATCTCTGCATATCCCTTCCAGACTGTTATCCAAGGGTTATCTGTCAGCCTTCCTAACTCCTCATCATGGAGTAATCTCCTCTGACCTGTACATTGCCCAGTAAGTCAGGTCCAGGGTAGCATAAGGAAGGATCCAATGGTCCTTGATGAACAGAAAACCAAGCACTTCGGCCAAAACTCTGCCTGAATTGTAGCCCTGAAACTCTAATAAAGGTGAGTGGCAGTACATGAGTGCAGAATATGGGTCTTCTATTTTAGATTGTGTTGTATCTGTCTCAACTCTGAAGCTGGCAGTTTCCTCTCTGCCCAAAGCTCTTTCTCACATGAGACTCATATGTCACTGTCAGGCTCTAGCTGGTGGTTCTTTCTCATCTCATTGTTTATACTATCATGACCTTTTGTTGTTCACGTGTCAAGAGCCCTCATTAACATTTTAGACATGAGGTCATGCTTCAAATCAACCCTGCCCCCTTATTCAATTAACATTTCCAATGTTTTTAAATTAAGTCTTGGTCCACAGGCCAGGGAATTTCCTTCCAATTAGTACCAGTAGTGAAAGGCAGATATCAAAGTTTATTTGCTCATATCAGTACTCTCTTTTGATCTGTTGAAAGGATCTGGTGAACATACAATTAAGAAGTTCCTCCTAGGTATCTTTCCCCAAAGGACCAATAATACCTGCCGGGGTCTATTAGCATTTCAATATATTTCCCACCTCAGGAAATGTCTCTGCTTCCTTGCCTGACTGTTTAAAGTGGCTGCATATTTTGCATGCATGGCTCTTAAAGTCACTGCCTACCATTGCTGAGACTCATTGCACAGTTAGGGATTAGACTTGCATTTTCAACCTTTTCCACCTCTCACGGGAGAGTCAAATGTGCAGAGCCTTTTGGGAAGGGTCAAACATTCAGTGCTGTCAGGGAGGGAGCAGCAGCATTGGCAGCAGAGGACAAGAGAGTGGCAATGCTCTGTGTGAAATATGCGTATGGAGCTCTTGACGTCTTCACAGGCTTTTCTCCGAGATGTGCGTGATTAGCGGGACCTGTCTGCATCGCTGCTGGGCATGTGGACTGAGCAACAGGGTGCTCAGCAGGCACAAAATGCTTCCTGGTCTCACCCTCAGATTACATCTCTTGGAAGGAGAGTGGAATATCTTGTGGGGAGGATATTCCACCATGTTATTAGTTTTAAAGTACCGGATATTTAGTGCAAACCAGAACATGTCTGAAGCAAACAATTTTAATGAGACTTAGGAACAGACCAACTCCTCCAGAAGTTACATGGGAGTATAATTGCCTCAACCTTTGCCTGTGGGGACACACAGTACATGTCTGCATCCTGACCTGGTTTAAGTGAATGCAAAGGCTTCTTCACCCAGCTGTTGGTTCTCACAACTGCACGTCAGATGCAAGTTCCCATTTGAAGCCAGGAAGATTGCCATCTGCATCCTGCCAAGGCCAACCTGTGCAAACACAGCCCAGAACTGGGAGCATGGATTATAAACAAAGATAGTCCTACAGCATTGAAATTCAAGGCCTAGCTCCAGCTCTACAGCCAGGAGGTGCAGGGAAGTTTTCTTTGCTTGAGATCCTATTGTAAATACCTCATGCAAGGGTGACAGAGGAGTTGTAGGAACTTTGTACCCTTTCTTGCCCACTGTCCCTGTGACTGCTGATATGTAGTCATGGAGCCATGACTACACTGCCTGTGAGGTTGTCCCAACATCAGCATACACTGGTGGTTGGACTCAGTTGTGTTAAATGTCCCCCTCTGGGCCCAATTCCTTCAGCACTGCTCCACTTAAAGTACAGTGCCTTGTAAACTCAATCTGTGTCTCACTGAGTTCTCTGATGTTTATAATAATTCAAGTAGATTTTACTTTGTGGAAATAAGTGGTTAATGAATGATCTTGTGCTCATTTTTAAATAGAGAACCTTCTCTCGGTTTGGGATCTGTTGGGAGAGGATGTTCTAAGGCCAGTCTGGACTAAGCATCCCTTACATGTTTTGCAGAGACTGTGAAGAATGAGACTCCATGACCTGGACTGCCCTCTCTATCTCTAGCCTTTGACGTAGTTCAGGAACAGAGGGTTTTTTCCAAAATGCATTCAAGTGCATCTCAGACTGAGAGATCAGTTAGGATCTCTTTAAGGAAAGCAGTTTCAGTTATCTTAATAGCTAAAGAATTTTAAAAGGTGGAGACAAAGCTGACTTACTGACATACACAGAGAAAGAAATATAGAAAAAATACCAGTGGCAATATTAATGGGGCCAGGAGGAATCTAATCTAAGCCTTTTAGGTGGAGAGTGCTGAGTCCCTTCTTGTACTTATCAGTGAAAATCAAAAATAACTCCCCCAAAGTCAGTAGATTTATGCCAGCATAGCCCAAGGAAGCAGACTGCCTGGAACCACTGCTAATTTGAACACAGACCAATATAAGTCTGTGGGAATAAATCTTACACAGGGGGTATAAAAGTGAAATGTTTGTGTCAGCCTAACCTGTTCCAAATGTCAGAGTCTGAAGGATACTACAAACTGGGAAGATCTGTTACAAGACAGGCAAAAAAAAGGTAAAGACAAAAATAACCCACCATATGTGCCTGAAAGTGCCCCTGCTGAAATCAGTAGTGGTTTTGGCACTGGTTCCCAGGGGTGCAGGATTCAATGCATGGGAGACTGTGATAACAGGAATTTTAGAAAGGGGAATATAACAACCTGTGAGTGAAAGAAGGTAGAGCTGAGTCCCAACACACTTCCGCCAAGATGATAAACACGACTGGACAAATAAGGAATGAGAATATTGAAACAGCAGGCCAAATTTCTTCCCATCTTACACTAAAGGCAGATGTCCAAACTGTGGGATTGGTGATGCTTCTCCACATGTTACCAGGCTTGTAGAACTTCCCTGGGCAGAGGTGAGAGCTGGGGCTGAATGGTGTGGGGATGCACGCACCCCTGCTCCGCTCACTCCAGTTTAGGGTGGCAATGACGAAATGCAGAGTTGTTCCCATCTCAGGGATGAAGTCATTTCTACAGAGCAACTTTGTGAAGTTAGGATCCTGCCCATCATCCAGCAACACCAGACAGAAACTTGCTATGACAGATGGATGAGACTCATGGAAACATAATCTTGTAAACATATGCACTGTACCTGAACTGAGAACCCAGGTGTTGTGTCTCTCTGATTAAATTCAGGATCACCTGAATTTATAGTCTTCAGCACCAAAACCTAAATTCAATTTATTTGTGCACTCAGCAGGGTTAGTAACTTTTCAACCCCAGTAGGATTTGGAAAAACTGATGAGATTTGATTCATTTATCACTGTAGCCTTGGATTTAAATGCCACATTCACCATCTTTCTCCCAAGAGGAACTAAAAACCATCAGGTACTGGTATCCACTTACTGTCTGCAAGATCTCTCTGTAAAGAAATCCTGATGTCACACACTGATCAATAAGAGGCAGGTATGCCTCGGGTTTCTAATCATTATGAATCCATTTAGAATTCAATGCAATAGCAGCAATCACATTGAATTAATTAGGGGATTTGCAAGAATGGCTTATGTAGTTCCACAGCAATTCCCTTGTAATTCAGCACAAATTAAGCATTATTTCATGCAGGAAATAATGAGCTGTAGAAACATTGTTAGTGGCAAATAATGGAATAAGGGCGTGTTTGCATATTATAAACACCCGTGAATGTTCAAAGAGGTTAGAGCAGGTCTTGACTTTTTTACCCTGGAGAAGAGAAAGGATCCTGAAGGAATCATTTTGTTTAACTGAGCAGAGTGTCACCTAAATAAACATTGAATTAAAGAGGGACACACTGGAAAATGGAAAATCACTCTGACTTCTCACATTTGAAATGTCACTGGTTTAATTATTAGATTGTTTTCGAGTCAGTGCCGTTCCTGAGAAGGGTTTGGTGTTTAGTCAAGGCTCACTGTTCTGGGGTTGGTGTTAGCAGACCGTACTCTTATTTATAAAAGGCAGTATGCTTTGAAACTTGTCATTTGAAGAGAAGTTTTGACACTAGACTTTCAGAACATGCCAGTTACCAACTTAATTTAGGACTAGGATTCTGGGTGCTCAACAATAACAAGTTTTCCAAAACCAAATAAACCACAGTGTATTTGTATACATGACTTTTCTCCTCTATTTCCAGTTGGGGCTTGGATATAGATACTCCCTTTTTCATAAGGACATTGCTATAATCCTTTCATGTCTAACAGTGCTTACTGTGCCTAAGAAGGATGGGACCCTGTTCAAAGCCACGTGGATCTGCTTTCTGAAGGGCAAATGCCAGAAGATCCCTGGCTCTGCAGTCCATCGCTGCAATTGTCTGGGAGGGGCTGGGTACCACAACACACCACACCCTGACACATCTTAACCCAGGGATGTGGTGCGGTGGGATTTAAGGAGATTTGCAATGCTCACACCCCAGCAATTTTGGTTCAGCTCACAAATTAGACCCTAAAAACCCAATTTTAACTGGTCTGCTTAATTAGAAATTAGTTTGTCAGACACATAAGTCTTTTGGCTGGCACTACAGCATGCAAGTATTTGCTATAAATATTCTTCCCTTAGCCATGAAAGGCTCAGCCATCAACAAAAGTTATTGAAAATGGGGGTTTATTTCATTTTGTTTTGTTTTGCTTTGAAAGATCAGCAAAATGCCCAAAATGTCAACTATTCTGAAAAAAAAAATATATTGGCCTGGGGGTTTAGGATGCTGTTTTCTATCTGCTTCCCTTGTTGCTTACAGCCCTTGATTGCCAGGCAGGTGTTTATAATTTCCAAGCAGCCACCCCAGGATGAGTAAAGCCTGTCAGAGCAACGCTGAAGATGAGAAAACTTTCTTTCCCAGTGGAATGTCTGAATTTTCTCTGTTGCTTGTATTTCTGGGACAGATGATTAAACATCATAGCTCCCACCATTGTCATGACAGGTGGGGAGTGTGACAAGGTCAGGGAAAGGAGGAGCTTGTTCCTGTTACAGTTTGCTTTATATCACTGGCTTTGAAGGTCTCATCTTCACAATGGTGCAGGCAGGTATTGTGTCAGTCCTTCAATCAGCTGGTATTTGCCCTAACCTCTATTGACTTGTGAGACCTCTTCATTTCCTCCTCTGACTCCTCTCAGTCTCGCAACTCGGAAATTCAATATATGAGAAACAGGAATGCAAGAAGGCTTGGAAGCCTGAACTAATCAGGTGTTGTCAGGTGGGAACTTTGTGACACACCATCATGAGCTATGGTTTTATTTTTGTCATTCATCTGAAAATGCTGTTTGGGTTGAATTTAAAATGCAGGTCAAGTTAAAATGGCAGGTCCTGCTATTGGAACCCTTTCTCTAGAATCATCCCCTTTGCTTTCAAGCAGAACCAGCTGCTCCCCAAATGCTTCTAAGACCAAATTTAAGCTTCTGCTAGTCCAAGATGCTAATAGCTCTGTACAAAGCTAATTGATTGTTTGTCATGTTTTGTTTCTGCTGTGGCTGTGGTAATTTTGTGTAGATTTTTTCCACCCCTTTCCCTTCAAAGCAGTAACTGTCCTCAACAGATCTGGCTTCAAACAAAAAGACACTGCAGCCTTAATGAAAATTTAAAAGTCAATGAGACAGACACAAAAAAGAGACATGATCCAGGATGAGCTCAGTCCAATGAATAAATTCAAACCATTTAGTGAATGTTTGGAAAGTTCAGAAGGGCACCTTTGCTTGCAGCATTTTAACAAGCCCCCATGAATTAGCAAGAGGCCTGAAAAATGAGTGGTAGTGGTGGGGAGTAATTCAGTTGTGATCACTTGAGGGTGATGAATGAGGAAGTGACATAGTCTGTGCAAAGACAAGTCGTCTTTTCTAAAACAATTGTACTTAGCCCTAATGTCTGGAGATTTATATTGCAGTGGTGGCAATGCTGGTAATTAAAGAAACAATCCTGGGTTTTGGAGGGAATGCTAGATCACAAGGCAGAAGAAGAAGCCATGTGAAGACCCAAAGAGATTTTCTCAAAAGGCTGAAATATTCCTGGACACTGGACGTTGCTGCACAAGTTTGATAAATTTGTCTTTAGCCTGGGAGATTGAGCATGATTTAAAAGGGCTGGGAAAAAAATTACTTTGAGGCACATTTTAAGGTATGTGGAGGATGAATTAAGATTAATGAGAGTCTTACAAGTGAGCTGAAGCTAGCAGTGCTGATATGAAAACTGTGATAGAAGCCAGCAAGACCAGCCTCAGAATGTGGGTTACTTGCTTTATTCAGTGCCCCTCGTAGCTGTGTCTAAGGCATTGCGTGTGCACGTGTGTGAATACATGTATGCACAAATCACACCCATTTGACATTAACCATGCACAATATCTCAGTGACCATCAGGACAAAAGGAGAAAAACACCCTTAAATCACAAGATGCGAGACATTTTTTCTTCTTCCTCTCATCCCCAAACTGTACATCAAAATGCTGATTGTGTTCTGTTAATAGTTAAATGTGCTGTGAGTTAAATAGACTTAACAAGGCAGTTTTCAAACAGGAAACCTGGTAGGAGTATAATGACATCTTACAGTACACCCATCCTGGCAATATAATCATTAAAATTTGTCAAGTGTAAAAACGGATGACAAAACATTGCCCCAGAGCAACTTACTCTATAAATGCAACAATGAAGCTGCTAAATGGTTTCTCTGGATCTTTACTTCTAGAGCTGAAGTCATATTGATTTGGCTTCAACCCCTGAATGGTATGGGTTCATAGTTTTATGGAGAATGCAAGATTAGAAAGATTCACGTTACATGAGAGGTTTCCAAGACTGCTCTGCAAAGTGGTGTAGAATTATTATAAAGACGGCAACCAGAAATGACTGGGATTGTCTTGGAAACACAAAATGTTGTGTTTGCTCTTTTAAAAAAATCACGCTAGAAAGAATTTGATTCCACACTGAGTAACCACACTGCCATGCACAATTCCTAAAAGTGATGGATCCAGACAGGAAATTTGTTGCTTGGGGAAGTTTCACAGAAGGAAAGATCTTATTGCTGAAAATCCATAATACAGAAGCCACTCATCATGAAGATGAAAGCAAAAAAAGCAACCCATACAAGTGTATGTAAAGATATTCAGATATTTGTGAACACTAAATCCTCAACTCCAGTGGGATGCCAGAATACAAGACATTGCCCTTGTGGCCTGCCTGAGGTTGGAAACAGGATCACCCCAGGGAGTGCAGCACCCTCAGGTGCAGATTACACCAGAAGAGGAAATGAAATACTGTTGGCTGAAGGTCTTGCTAATGCAAAGTCTTCACATTCACCTTCTGACACCTTGTTAAGCTATTGAATCCTTAGAGCACCCACATGCAGCAAACCCTTGTACCCTCACTGAAGAGGAGCTGTTTCAGGTAAAAAAAATTATGTCATTCCTATACCACTCTCAAAGCAACCAGAACTTGTGGCTGAGACAAATTCATAGACCTTGCAAAAGGAGATGCTTCTGTGTCTTGAATGACAACTATTTGACATAATTTCTGGGCAAGAGAACAGGCCTTGGAAGGCAAAGGAACTACTCACTCACTTTTGTACACAGTTAATAGCAGATGGCAGGACTGGAACTGGGACATGGTACAAGATATAAATGACTTCTTTGTATAATGGCACACTTCCCTTTATGCCTTTGATGGAGTGCAAAAAGCCGTAATTGTAATGTATATTAACTTTGATATTGGGTTAAACCTGTAGCATAATGTAAAGGGGCCCTGATGAAACTCAAACACTTGTTGAGTGGCAACTGAACCTAAAGAGATTTTCTGATTTATGGAAGAACTGTTCAGCTCTGATCATCTGGAGGCTGGCTGAGCATTACCATAATGTTCAGCATTTGAATGTGAAATCCTTAGAAAATAACTGTATAACTCTGGATTTCATTAGTTTTAGGCAAAATATTTCTTCAACAAAAGTAGTCTTTGTGAAATTTTTGCTAGCCTCCTCAAAGCAGTGTGAAGGCAGTTCTTATGGGGAGGATGCCTTTCATACTCAAATATAAGTAAATCCTGAATTAAAAGATGGATAGCAGCCTTATTTTGTGTGTTTGTTTGTTTGTTTGTTTGTTCTTAAAATAAGAATAACACCATGACACAATTTGTGGGCTTCCTAAAGAGTTTCCCATAAGGTTGCATGCTTCATAAATACAATCTTCTCTGCGTATGGAAGCTTGCTAAAATTTTTAAGTTGCTATGAGCTATTTCATTAAATTTACAGTGTTGTAATGCAACAATTCCTTATTGATGGAATTTTGCAATTCACATAATAGTTTCCATACAGTTTAGATTTTTTAAAAAATGAATGGTTTAGGTCACTCAAAGAATCACCAGTAAAGGTATTGGCAAAAGCAAGCTTACTATTGCAGTGAAAGTGCACCAAAGTTCATTGGCAAGGTTCACTCCACTACTTACTAGATGGTTAAAGCACCTGGGTAAAAATTGGACTAAAATCTAAAATCAATCAAAAAAAAGAAAATCAACAAAAATGATCTACATGCAGGAGTGGACTCCCTTGCTAAACTTAGCCCCAGACTTGACTCGCAGTTCAGGCCTAAAGGTTTTAACAGCTCTTAAAGTAACAGCACTTACTTGATAGCCTGATTTAAACAATTTAACAAAAGATTCTTACAGTATTTACTACAGCACAGCTCTAACTCACAGTAACAGCAACCCACTTAAAGGCTTATCTTGTGAATCTAAGGGAGCAAAATTCACAGTACATTTGCTATAGCATATTCACACACACAGAGAGACCTAAAGTTCTGTGTAAAATATGTACCTGGTGAAAATTCCCCCTGAGTTCAGTGAAGTACTCACATTGGATGCCTTTGCACCATCTCAACAAATGAAGGGTCAAGCCTTGAGGATTGGGCTTACCACACCCATTGTCAGCATTTTTAAAGAAACTGGTATTTTTTAAATATCATTAATGATTTTTAATGGTATTTAAAAAGTAGAAAGCTGAGAAACTCCACTGTGCTGCAGTGTGTACCCTCCTTAAAAGTTCAGTGACATGTAAGGGAATAAAGAGAAACTCTCCAGCCATGTAAGGCAGCATTTTAGCCATCAGGTAATTTGAAAAGAGCCCTCACATGCTCGTATTTTAGAGTAATTCTAATATAAATACCATTTTTAAACCAGCTTGCCTTTAAAGAGGAAGCTGGCATCTGAGATATGCTTTTGCTCATTTTGCAATGGATTCTTCTCTAATATATGAAATGAAGGTAAAACCCTTTGTATGTAGAGCCTAACTCAATTAACTCTCTCAAATGACTATTTTCCACTTGATCTCAGCTACACTCTGAGGTTAGAGCTGCAGAGCTCTCTAGCACCATAATAATACATCTATTTTGGCATCATTCCTTTTAGATTTTTTTACTTTTTCTTTCAGCCATTAGCACATGCTTTTTCTTAGCTAAATCCTGTTTCATCCTTCTTCAACTTCTTCAAGCCCTTTTATTTTGGTCCTCTTTGGTATTTCTGACACCTCCTAGTGAAGTGTCAAATTGCAAGTTTAATTAACACATCCTCTACTTTTTTATATCACGCGAGTAATGAAAATACTGGATAAACCCAGAGCCAATACCAGTGTTTTGGTACCCGAGGTCCTTCCACTGACAAGGTTTGACTTCATTGACTATTGTGCTTGTGGTGCTTTGTTTCAATACCTTAAACAGTCTTTTGACTTTGTAACAAGATATGCATTCATGTGGGTTTTTTTACCCCCAGGTAAAACCACCATGGGCTTTGACTTTGGTGTTTAGCCCAGATCTGCCACTCGAATATGTGGACTGGAATGAAGTGCATCCACAAACACAGAGCAGAGGATCCCCTGGGTGAGAGGAAATGCCCAACCAACATAAAACTGGCAGGGGCAGACAGTACTGCATGTGGGTCCAAGGAGGGAGAGTGGAGAGGAACACAGGGCACTTAGTGGACCTCTCTGCTCTGTGTCCTCAACTGGCCCAAAGTAAGGATACCATGTGTTGCACCTAGCTCTATTTGGCCAAAATGGTGAGTCTTTTCCTCCCTCCTTAAAATTCCTCTTGAAAATGTCTTCATTTCCCTATTGGATCTGATGCTTTAAATCTTTTGCACTAGTGTGCTAAAAATACAATAAACGACCAAAAACTTTAATGAATAACAATTACATTTACTCAGTTATCTACTTGACCATACAACTACTGCTAGCCAACTATGCTTGGTTTAATAACCAAGGGCTTCATTTTGCAGGTAATGTCTGGTTTTGGAACTTGCTCAGTTATTCTGTAACCTGAACTGACAGATGGAAGTTAATAGCAGTGGAAGCTGGCAGAGCAATGAGTCTTCTTTACACCCTGGTAAGTATACATACCTGTAAAATGCAGCTCTAAAGGACTGCCTTTGGAGCCTGTGTTTTGGGAGGGACTTGCCTCACCTGGGCTGATCTGCCTCGAGAGGATGACATATCCAACCTGATCAATAAACCCACTGAGATGGGAGCAAATGCCTCCCATGACGCTGATCTCCTTCCCCTGACCAGAAGTCTCATTTTGAGCCAGCTAATGCTGAGAGAGAGGAATTCCTCAACTGTGGTGCAGTTTCCAGCTCTTTCTAGATGAGCAATTTCACAAGGAAGTTCTTGATGACTAACTTCCCAGTTTGCAAATGCTTAATCTTGGCTCTTTCCTAAAGCTGCTTCTCCACTTTATTTATCAAGGAAAGTTTAAGACACCTCTAACAATAGACTAGATTTTTGAAGGTTCAGAGATTTCCCCTACAAATATCAATGCCTCAAAAAGAAGCAACAGAAAGGTCAGGGCCTTGCAGAAGCCCCTTGGAGTAACTATAAAAAAAATTATTTTGCCAGATTCTCTCACAAACAAACACATGCACAGCAGTGGCTCAAACACAAATCCCAGAAAATCACATGAATTTTATCTTCTCTGTGAAACAGGGATATTATAACCCTGCTATGCTGCTTTTTCTTCCCAAGATCCTCAGCACACAACGCTCTCTGCCTCGGAAGCTGGGCTAGGAGGAGATGAAGCCTGAAATGCTGTGTGGTATTCATTTTGCACACTCCTGAACAGTTCCTGTATTTCTCTGATTTGCATTCCCCTGTGAAGCAGCCAAATGAATAAACATTAAAGATGGAGCCTGAGCACACTGAAAGGACAATATTCTTGCTAAAAGCTCTCTCTTTTGTAAATCAATGTGATAATATCCTTTTAAAGCTATTTCCAACTGTCGCGGCTCCTGATTTGGCTCTCTGGGAGTGGGAAGTATTGGGGAGATTAATGACAGATTTAACAGCAGAAAGGTCCCCCTTATTTCGATCTGGTACAGATAATGTCCTCTAATGCTCTGTCCATGCTGTGAAACCAGACAAGAAGCCATCTCAGTGCTTTTATTTGCTCAGGTGAAGCTCTGGGTGACTGTGAATTTCTGGATTATTGTGGGGGGCGGGGGAGAGGTGACGTTATAGTTGACAGAAAGTCAATGGCATCACAGAAAAGCGGATCAGCTCCAGCAGCTCTCCACCGCTTTGTCCCAGCCAGCAGGGAGCAGCCCGGGCTCCCCTCTCCCTCACAGCGCTGAGGGCCAGAGCCCTCCTCCTCTCAGTCCTTGCGGAAGAGCTGGCCAGGACGTGCTCATATCATCTCAGCTGCACAGAGGCACCTTGCTGCTTTCTTAGGGCTCCAGCTTCACAAACCATTATAGCAATAATAGTCCCTACAGGAACATTTCTAAACGAGTTGTGAAAATAGATTAGGTGTATTCAGTTCAGGCAAAAAGCACTTTTTGATAGGCTTTGGGCAAACAATCTGTTCCTTTGATACATGTTACTACTGAGTTTCAAAGAAACCAAATTGATGAAGCTGTGAGGAAAGTGATTTGTTAAAAATTAAGTCTTTTTCTTTGGAGATTCAAGTTGAAAGAACATCTCTGTGTACTGTGCCTAATCAGAACCTTTGAACACTATCTGGCATGCCCCATTAGGGTTGCCAGCCTTCCAAAACAAATTACTTACAGCAATCCCTTGCCTGATGTATGCAGTAAAAGACAATAGTGTGGCTCAACAGCACTGTCATTGCATGAGATTCATAGCATGCAGCTGAGAAACCTTCAATTTATACTTTATATCACAAAGTGGCCCATGAACCTCACTTCAAGACAAAGAATAATAAAAATATCACACTTGCTTAACATAACTGGCCAGGTTCTCAGCTGGTGCAGCCTCTGCCAACTTTAGCAGAGCTGTGCTGATTTACACCTGATGAGAATCTGACATTCCTCTCCTCTCCAGAGTTTGGAATTTTCTAAAACAAACCTTATCACAAGAGATTGTGCAAGGACTAAGCAGCAGTGAGAGCAATAAGTTGCCCCTACCTTCATTCTCATGCAATGCCACTGATTACATTTATTAAGTTGTTTTGGTGAAATACCTCAACAGATATAAACCAGAATAATCCTACTGAAAACAACATGGTAACTCCATCCATTCACTTCAATTTTCAGTGTTCATCACTGCGTGTAGTAACTGGTTCCTTAAACAATTATTTTCTTTACTCACTGAACATGGTCTTGTTTAATCCATTCTGTGACCAGCTATTTGGATTGTCACAAAGACTTCATAATATCATTAAAACATTCAACTGGATCATAAAATAATTCTGAAGCAAATGAAGCACAGTAACTGAAATTATTCAGTAACTTGCAACTGTGGAAATCTAGTAAGGAGACTGTGAATTTTATGGTAATTGGAACATAGTAAGCAATCCTCTAACAAAAAAAAAAATGCAGTTTCAGAATCACATTTCATAATAAAGTGTCAACAATGTCATATGCCTTACAGATGGAAAAGGAATGATGCCTGGTGTATGAATTATGATAAGCACAAGTCTAGCCAGATAACCAGGTCCTGTACCAATCTCAGCCCAAGCGTCTGGAGAGACCAAGAGAACATTCACAGGAATCAGGAATTCAGCCCCAAAGAAGTGCTGCTGAGACCTTGGAGGAATGGCTTGGCAGCTCTGGTGAGGCCAAGGAGAGTGGAGATCTCAGGATGCTGCTCAGCCTCTTGGACTTGAATATTAAAGCTTTCCTTCTCCAGGTGGTTTGGAAGAGTTTAAGTAGTGAGTGAGATTCCTCCCATGCTTCACAGTTGGCTTCTGCTTATGGATCAGAGCTTGGAACCTGAATTTGGACTGACTGCATCTCACTTGTCAGACAGTCTTTATTCACACAGAAAACAATGTTTCTAGCTCTTTGAAGAGGGGTTAAAGAGTACTTGGGTCACAAACTCAATCTCTGTAGCCTTCCATAGTCCATCTATGGAACCCACAGTGACCTGATCAGCTCTTGTATCTTGTATGTGGGTACCTGTACTGCAAACTGCCCAGCTTTGTTGGTATTGCTTGGCATCTCTGGCAAATGAGTTTCATCTGCCTTGAAGTGAGCTGCCTTCAGCAACATTTCCATACTTCTGAAAATCAGCAAACAAAACAATCCTTCAGGTGACATTTTGCAAAACCCTTGCCTTTGGCCTAATTTGAGTACTGTCAAAATCAAAGAAGACTTGTCACCAATGTCACTCAGATAAAAGCCACAATTGGACTGTTTTTTTCAAACGACAGTCCCTGAAACTCATCCTTTGCACATCATCTTTGCAAGTGCTCTTATTTTTTTTTAGGAGAGAACAGTCTTCTTTTTCTCTCTCCCCTTTGAAGGAATAAGAGTGTATTTAAAATAAAGTTTGCTGTCATAAGTTAATTGAAGCAATAAGTCCTTACAATCTTTTGTTGTTTGTACTGGCCTCTAAAACATTGCCATTTTTCTCTTTTCTTAAAAACTGAAAGTATAGAGCTAGGTTGGATATTAAAATGACAATTCTGTTCTCTGCATGTGCACATTTATATTATTCCTTTATATGCTTGCACTAGGGAGAAAAGGAGTGGAGAGATTGCAAATATTACAAACAGGGCTATCATTTTTCCCATGGTATTTCTGTTACAGGAAAGTAACTTCACTCTTTTGAAAGAGGGCTTTTGAAATTCAGAGAAAGAGCTGTTGTAATTAGGCTGATGGGGATGATAAGATAATTTAGGGCAAAGTCCAAGTGAAAGGGTGGTTCCCTGTGTTCCTTCTGATCTGAGGTGGGAGCCAGGCTTATATAGTGTGTAAGGAGGAATTCAGGACTTTTCAGGTTTGAGCATATATACTAAAGGTAATCATGGTATGTTCCTATCCTTCTGACCCTTCTCATTACTCTTGATCTCTGCTGTAAATGCCTTCATTACTTTCAGTGCTACTGCCTAGATTAAAATAGACACTGATGTCTCAGTTCCCACTGCTCTTGAGGACTAAGCCTAAATTTAAAGGGTTGCATGCAAATTATTAAGGGTAAGATGAAAATATTGATAAAACAATGTTAAGGTACAGAACACATTATATGAATTTAGGTTAAGTTGTCTTCCAACCCTCTTTGATGTTCAGGTGACTGACTACAGGAATAAATCTTAGGATTTGATTCCTGGCTGCAGCAGGAGATATGGGAGCAGGAAGCTTTTCAACACACAGGACTACGGGTAAAACCCTGATGTCCTTAAAAGATAAATATATCTGACAAACTGTATTCAATTCTTTAATTCATGAGATAATAAATCTCAGTGATAAATGCTCCCCCCAAACAACAGAACAATGAGATGCCTATCAATGTTTATCCACACCCCATAAACATAGAAAACTCTTGCATATTGGAAAACCCAGTTGTGTCTAAATTGGTGGTTGCCTATTCAAGGCATCTCATTTATTACAGTACAGTGATGCAGGAAAATAAAAGAATGACCAAAGGAGGCTGCTGGGTGGAGAATAGGGGGATAATGAGGTCAGATAAAATGTCTGGGTCTCATTAATCCCAAAGAGCTGAGAGAGCTTTCGTTGTCAGTTCAGCAGAGATGGTGAAGTGCCATGAAGAGCAAATCCATACTGACAGTCGAGTTTCCTGGTAACCAGACCCTGCAGAAATCTGTGTCTCACCTTTGTCAGTAGCTGAGCAAAGCACAGGGGCACTTGGCAGCAAAGCTGCAGTCAGAGGCGGTCAGTTTACTGCACAAACTTGGGCCAACCTATTACTCCATGCTCCACCAACAGAAAAAACCACAAATCCTTGAAATGCATGGAGATGCTGCTCTTAAATTGGCAGGGCCAAAAACAACAGTGGAATCCTAATAACAGCATTTATATTAGGATGGAATAGACAGAAGCAAAAACAGCTACGGATAACTCCCTTCCTTTCCAGTGCAAATAACTTTTCCTTTCCTTTAGCAATTGCCACCTTTGAGGATATCTCCCAGTGACTGTTCTCTCCTTATCTTACAGAGATCCTTAGCTGCCTTTTACAAATTACTTTCCTGATATCTCACCTAAGTCTCCATTCTTGCAAATGTAGCATTTTTTATTTTGTCCAGTCCCTTGTCAATATGGAAAACAACTGACTTCTACCCTTTCAGAATAATGTTTTCAGTTATAATAAGCTGTTACATACCTTCTATTTCCACTACCTCCCTATAGGTCTCATGTTTCTCTTTTCTTGGTTAAAAGAACCCCCAAGATCTGATTGGTTTCCACAGGGATGATGCATTTTTATCTGCTTGTCATTTTTGCTATTGGTCTCTGGTGTTGTTTACATGCAGAACCCAGACTGAGCTGGTGAGATACCACTAGTGCTCTGTAAAAATGAACATCTACTATTCTTCCAGGATCTCCAGCTTGCTGGTAATTTTCAATTTTGTGATCACTTAAAACCTTCAGATTCCTTGCTGATATAATATGCTTTAAGATACATTCCCAGTCTTCTAATTTTCCTTCCTAAATACATGTGGGTTGAATTTATTCTTATTGATTTCAGGTCATTTATCCAATTTATTGTGATTATTTTGAAATCTAATCCTGTGTTCTCATGAGATTTCCCGTAAGGTGTCATACCCAAAATTTTTATGTGTACTCTCCATGCCATGTTCCAAGTACTTAATAAAAATATTGAATAACAAGGGACAGGGGACAGGCTTCTCTGGTGTGACCTTCCAGTTTGACAGCAGACTATTTGTAACTACTCTTTGCATAAGGATTTTCAAGCATTTGTGTATCACCTTTGTAGTGATTTTTGTCTAGACCATAATATCTCATACACCTGACACCCCTCCTCACTCCTTAAAAGCCCACTGTACAGTATCCACTTCACAGTGATAATTCTGTATTTAATCTCTTGGGCTTTTGAGGCTGCCCTCGGTTGTCAGTGCCACTTCCTAAGCATGTGAATACAGCTTTTCTTTGTTAACACTGTTTTTGCGCTTTGGTGTTTTTAGGCTTGATCACTGTTGCTCTTAATATTTCTTCTCCTTTAAGACTGGCAGATGGAAAAGATCTTGGATTTCTGCCCTGATGCTGATTGTTGAATAGCAGATCTGCATATTATTTGTTTTTTCTTCAACAATAATATTCCCTTTGGTTCCTTTCTTCTTTTCCCAATAATATCCACCTCTCATAACGTGGTGTAGTTCCCAGGTGTAATTATTTAATTGGCAGAACTCTAAAGCCCTTTCACTGGTGATAAGCCACTGTATGGCAGAACTGAAAAAAGACCCAACCCAAAACATCTGTCAAGAAGATTAAAAAAAAATTGTGATGCCACTGATTTTCTTAATCACCACATTATCACTGACCTCCTGTATATGTTCAGTCAGCCCTCGGTCTCATCCAAAGGAGTGGGGAGCATGACTTACAGCAGAAGAATTTTTGAAATCACATCATGAACACTGTGAATTTCTGCTTTCATCCCACAGCCTCAGGGGAGGTTTCCTAAATTTCATGTCAAAGGCTCAGGAGAAATTTCCAACAAATCTGCAAGAAAGCAGGAGATTTTCTGGTATGCTCTGTCAAAAGGCCCCACCAAAGCCTGAACCCCGTTCACACACCACTCAGAAAACTACTGGATCTGCAGTGAGTTTTTGGCTGCCCGTTCACATGCTTTCACTCAAGGTTTCATTAGAAGTACTTGCCAAAAGCATGATTCATGGATTTTGTGAAATCCCAGGTGCCATCAGCTGTGCATGGCTGCTGAGTGCTCCACAGAGCAGAGCAGAACTTGGCAAGACCCCATCACCCAGCAGGGGATTGCTGAGGTGGATGGTGCAGAGCTGTAGGAAACAGGAGAGCCACACTGATTTGCAGCAGCTGGAGATGCAGCCTTGAATCCTAAACCAACCCATTCGTGTTCACCTGAGGTCTGGCTCACATTCAGTGGCAGCAATGGACAACATATGTGCAAAACACAGGGACACGCTCTGCCATGGAGCTATTGCTCCGTCCTCTCCGACCCGCCACAGGTGAGCAGCTGTGCATTCCCTGCAGCTCTCCCTCCACTGCCCTCTCATTGCTGGTACAGAATGGACGGAGATGCTACAGCTGAAACAGGTTCCTCAACATATTCATGCTCACAAAACATAAACACTTGTAAAATGCAGGCTCCGTCAGCGTGTGCACTTCTGCTACCGCGTGCCTTGGGAAAGGCTGGGAATGCTAATTGGTTCTGGTCTGAATCGGCTTCCTGGTTCAGGGCACTCCTATAAAAGGGTTTTCAGCTACACATTCAGTGCCAAAAGTAGCAGATGGTGGTAGGATAGTAAATTACATTAAGGAGTACTTGTACAGTTTCTTTACCACTTTTATAGTTGAAAAACAAACAATTGAGTTGCTTAGGGTAAAGGCAGATGCGGTGTCGTGTATGTCTACCACCCTAATAGTTTTATGGAATTATCTCAGAGAATAGAGAAGCAGGTTTAATAACCATGGAAATGAGCTGAATAATCCTGGAGGGATCATCATTTCTACTTTAGAAGTTTATGTTCCTCTGTTGCTAAGATTTGTGTTTCCAGTTCCGAGTATTTATATAATCAGATACTGATTTTTTTTTTCCAAAATTTTCCCTCTTATTTACAAAAACATTTCTACAAACAACTTCCTAGCCAACTGTAAGCAGTAAGTGGCACCACTGGGTATTAGTGCCACCTGGTTGTCATGATGAATTGAATCACTTCCTATTTAAAATGGTATTTAACAGTCTTCTACGTAGCTTGTTTTCCAGCTCTGCCTTCTTTGTTATCCAGTCTCCGTGCCTTCTTTGATACACTTTTCAGCTATCTCATGTCATGAGTTTGTAGAATAATCCAGATTGGAAAGCATTCCAATCCTACATCACACTTAAACCAGTCAGCTCTGAGATCAGACCAGGTTGCTCAGTTCTTTGTCCAAATGGGTCTTGAAAGCCTCAACAGACTGAGGGGTCACAGCCTTTTTGGACAAAAAGCTCCACCATTTCACTCTTGCAATTCTGATTATAATATCCAGTGGAAACCTCTGGTTTGAATTCAACTCTGTAAGCAACATGTGTCTATACTCTGCTTAGCATACTGCAGATAAATGTGCTGCAATACAATCCAGCTAAAATTTAAGAGAAAAAAAATTTACATGAGTAATAGATTTTTTTTCCCAGTCATTAGTATTGTATATAATAAAGTGCATGAGCGAACAGATGTGCAAATATCTGAATGTTCCTCAAGTGGTTCTTTATTTATGATACAGGAAAAGATTCAGAAGAATTTTTATAGGTTTAGGATTTATTTTCTGTTCTGCCAGGGCAAGATCCAAATCAGCCTGCATTTTTGAGGGGCCAGATATCTCATCCATTAACCAGTACATTGATGGTTCTGCAGTTGGCTTGGGGAAAGGAACCTGTCAGAGAAAAAGGGCCTTTAATATGAAAATGACAGTTATCAACATCATGATAAAAAACAAGAACAGCTTTGTACAATGAAGTGCATGATATAACCAGGTAAATAAAAAGCTAAGAGTGTAAAACCACATATTATTCCTATCATGTTCTGGTGAAACAAGGTTAATTTTTCTCTTTTGTTTTGCTTTAATCATATTATTAAGAGAAAGGTTGGCAAACTGGCTGAACATTTCAATCCTGCCTCCTAAAATGATGTTACGAAAAGCAAGATGGTATATGGCAGAAGCACCATCTTTGTTTGTATTCCCTAGGATTTTGAGTGTAAGGGTTAGGTATCTAACTTTTGACCTGTGAGCACATTATTCAGTTACAGGGAGAGGGGCTGGTCTTTCCTGGAACCATAAATCACAGATGTCTGGCAGAACAACCATGTGCATGATCTGGGTGTGCACTGTCGGTGTCCCTGCCACAAATGGACCAGCTCAGAGCTGGCAGTAATTTATATTAAATGGTTTCAGGTTTACCATAAATGCTTGCATGAAAGCTCCAAGTCCAGGAACAGATCACCTCTACTGGGAAGCCTTGTCCTGCTTCAGGACAATGATTTTAGGAAAAGGAGGCAAGTGGATTTTTAAAGAGTAAATATTGACATGCTAAGAAACTTCTGATGAGTTTCAAAAGGGAGGCTATATATATATATATATTCATATCAGGAACAGGACCATCAAACCAGGCCGGTAAATTATTTGCCATAGCAATTGTTAGGGACTTCTAAAGAATGGAGGGTGGGACTGGGGAGAGGTTTTTCTCTCAGGTTTTGGTGATGATAGGTTGAGTCGACACCTGATTGGAAAAAGACTGTTAGGGAAATGAAGACACATCAAAGTGACTTAAGTGTTGCAAAATACCAGGAACAGTTTTTTTACCAAGCAACATAACATGGCTTCGACTCCTCAACCCGACAGAGCCTGTAAGGATAACTATCTGGATAGGGATCTGTGAGAATGCAGTTTGAAATATTACAAAGTTATCTCAATTGTAAGATTTTCTGAGGGTAAAGGAAACTAAAAGGTCTAAAAACTTCTGCTGACATTCATCTCTTGTCCCCAGGAAAAAGAAAGGAAAGAACAAAGCACAGAAAAAGTTATGCTTGTTTCAAAGCAAGCTGAGGGGAAAGGAAGAATAGTTCTCCAAGAGACTTCTTGTTGTCTTCATGCTCAGTCTCAAGTTTGAGTCCTGTCTGGAGATGAAATGGCTGGTCTTGGGCAGGGATGGGGATGTCCAAACCCTCCCTTCCTCTGGCTCCACAGATGGTCTTAGGCACAAACTGTTCTGATTCAAGATGCTTAGTGTGTCCCTGCCTTATCTAGAGCTCCTCTAAACCAGTTCAAATGTTCACCATTTGTTTTCTAAGTGTAGTATTCAGTCTGGGGGCCAAATGCCCTGGTTTGGAAAGGTGGAACAGCTGGCTGGAGGGTGTAAGGAGGGCTCACCTCAGATCGAGTGACGCTTTGCTGCTATTGCACTGAATTTTGTGATCCCTTCCTTGTGATCCCCTGGCCAAGCCTGAGGTGCTACCATGGAACAAAATGCTTCTGAGTAGAAAGCCAAAGTGCTTTCCTTTTATTTTCTCTTATGTAAAATGCTAATCATTCCCCCTAGCCCCCCTAGGGAACGTGTCTTTTCCTAGGGCTGCTTCAGTGGCATAACACAGAAAGGCTTGAAACAACAGTGAAAAAGAAGGTTTGGAGGGAGCTGGTCATGTGTATGAGAGAAGCCTCAGGGGCACTGTAAATAATGCCAGGCTCAGCTGGATCCCAGGGATTACGTTGCCAGCCCAGATTTGGTGCTTTGACATCCCCTCATTCCCTTGTCCCAGAGGGAGACAGGTATGGTATAGGGACAGAGGGTCTGGTTTCATCCTTCTGCTTCCAGAGGAGTCCTGATGTAAGAGGAATTTCCTGGTGCCTCTTGCTGGGTTTGCCAAAGCCAAGGGCATAGGACAATGCCAGAGATGGGACTACTGAGTCACACACTCTGTCCAAGAGCAATCCTCTTCCATATAAGAGTTACTTTTATAGCATGTTTTTCATGTTTGCTGTGATAAGCTCTGTAGTTCCTATAAGTTCCTTTCCTTTAAATGAATGTTAAGTATTTCTGTTTGGACAGGAAGATTCCCATTTATTAGCATGAATAATGAACTTTCCTAATTATATTTAATTCTTTATATCCTTTTTCCCTGTCACTATTCTCATCTGCTTCAAAAGCAGAGAAGAGCTACTCCCTTCCAAGAATTCTATTTTTTTTTTTTTCAGAATTAATGCTCCCAGCAAGTAAGGAACCCAAAGCACTTAAATGTTTAAATATTTTTATTTTTGTTTTCTTGATTTTTTATGTTATAAGGGTTTTTAAAATTTCTTTTCAGATTTTCTATGCTGGCCAATGTTAGGAATAAATAAAGTACACGACCAAAGCTCAGTCTGCAAAGGGGTATTTTTGGTTCTGACCTTACAGTAGATCTAGGAATATTAAGATGCTGTTTTCTGGTGAAACAGTCATTTAGTTACTCAGGCAAATGTTGGGGAACAACTGTCCTTGCACTTAAGGCACCTAATGAAAACACATCCAGACTTCACTGTACCTGAATAACTGTTACAGTTACTTAAACATACCAAGAAAAGCTGTTAATGAAGCACGGGAAAGATGCGTTTGATTCAGAGCCGAATCAGTGCTTCGTCTTGATCGAGCTGCCTTTGAAAAAAACAAAACAAAACAAAACAAAACAAAACAAAACAAAACGACCACAGACAAAAACACCCCGCGCAGCACAATTCCCTTCCTTCAGATGAAAAGGTAACTATGGTGACTGGGGAGAAAGATCAGATGTCACCATTTTGCGGCAGAGCAGCACTGAGACCCTGCAAGCCTGTTCCTAGAGGGGGCGAGGGGTGTCAGGAGAGCTCTGAGAGCGAGCCAGCGGAGCGGTGCAGACCCTCGGTGCCAGAGCTGCCGCTACAGGAGAGCCCTGGAGCCCTGGAGCCCGAGGGCTGGCAGCTCCCTGAGAGCTCCAGCCCCGCTCACCCGCAGCTCCACCCTTTGATTTGGCATCCCCCGGCCTGCGACAGCAACGACCATGCCGGATTTGGGGCAATCTGTAGGTTTTGTGGTTGCTCGTGTTTGCTCAAGGGCTTGCTCCCTCTCCGTGCCACGAGTTAACAGTTTGTCTGGTTCTTCTAATACATATTTTATGACCTGGCTGCTGTGTTTCAATCGGCTGAGCAGCAGCTCAAGCACTTGAGCAGGTGGCCTGGTAGCTTTATAAATACAATTATGGTGACTAAAAGCCACATTGCACTTGGCACCGTTCTTCACATTTTCCCCAGAGGTCTGGGACTGGCTTGCCCTGGCGGCAGAGCCAACCTCTGCTATCTCCCTGTCCACCTTCCAAGTTTGGCAGCCAGAATTCAGCCCTCACCACTCTGCACATCTAGTATTCCTATAGGGGGCAAAACTGATGGCAGGTTTTACAGTAAACCCAGAAAAATCTACACAAACCATGCTCAAAATGCTTTCCAGCTTGGGCTGACAAGGAACCTCACAATAAGAATGCAGATGTGAACTGGGAGAAGACTGGAAATTAAGCTCACTATGGATAGTTCTGTGCTAAATACCAATACAGCATTCATTAAGCTGTGAGACCCTCAAGCTATTACTGTTATTGACATGGAAAAATAAAACATAGTGTGGCTGGCGCTACTGCTCCAGTGGTAATGCACAGGTTTCAGTGGGTCCCAGTGATGCCTTTACACTTTACAGTAGGTTGCTATTTTATTTAGAGCTTGCAGATATCCATCAACTTAATCAGTTTGCCTAGTCAGCAAAGCCCCTAGATAGCATGATTAAAATTAGGAACATTTATGTCCCACTGAGGTAACATAATTGGCTTCATGATTATTTCAGTGTTTGTGATCTCTACATAGATCTGTTTCTCTTTCATATCATGATAAACAAATGAGGTCCTTGGTACGTATTGAGCTAGAATTCTGCCAGGGGCCAGCTGTAATTTTGGTATTTGCTTCACTTGGTATTTGCTTCACAAGTGCTTTAGGTTCTCTTGTTCTAGGAAAAAAAATATAGACCAAGATATTTTTGCAATGTAAAATAGAAAACACTTTGAAATTGAAATCAATTTTATTATAAAGACCTCAAATGTTCTAAAATATGCCTACATTGAAAAATTAAAATTAATCCAAATGGGTTTTCTTTTTTGGTTTCCCAGATTGAAATGGTGACGTATTTCTACACGGAGAAAAGCTCCATTACACCGACACGACTCTCAAATATCCATGACCATCTCCAGACACTGTCATGTGGGAGGTTGTTTTGCTGCCTAGTCTGTAAGCACAGAGGATGAGACTCAGATCTTGAAAAATTTGGCATTGTATGGATTTCAAGAAAGCTGAGAGAGTTTAGACAGCCAGAGTCCAAATCTTCCTTCAGTCCTTTTGGGCAACCATAGCGGTAACTGAACAACCCCTTCCCAAACTCATCACTGTCATAACAAGTTATGTCATTGTAGACTGAAATATTCAGCTCAGGTGTGTTTAACCAGAACTCTGCAGAAAATATTCTGCAAGGCATACTTCCTAAACGCTGACGGATTAAAACAAGTAGGTGTAGGAAGAATTAAAAAAAAAAAAAGCCCTAAAAGGAAAAATCCAAACCCCTGAGGAAATCCAGTGGATCATATCAGGATGGAACAGGCACAAGCCATCAGTGTTTGCAAGACACAGTGCAACACGCTGCAGCCCGAGCCTGAGCAGGGCGTTTGCATCAGAATGCAAACCGCATTTCTGCCGCCTCCCGGCCCAGCCCGGTGCGTACTGATGCACAGACACCACTGAGTTATTGGCCACATGCTGGTACGGCACACAACATTCATTGCAAAGACCCTCTGGCCTCCCACCTCATTTCCATGCCCTGTTTCGGGAGGCTCAGATCTGAGCCCAGCAGCCTGGGCTGCTGGCAGGCATAGGATGCCCCCGGCACAGCAGAGATTCTCCCAGGCAGGGTAAGTTCAGAATGTGCCCAGACGTACAGCTCAATCCAATCCAGCCCAAGAGGACCACGCTTGGGAGAGCTTTCAGGCTTGAAGTATTAAGAAAAAGTTTACATAGCCACCGGCTGTTTCTTTAGCCAAAGATGCCTTTCTGTGTGAAAAGATGATGATCCCAGTGCCCCATCAGTGGTTTAACTGCTGGAAGTCCGCCGAAATACTCAGCTGAACGAAACCAAGCCAGTCCAAGGAGCAACACGACTGCAAGCAAAATTGCTCAGCAAAGCCTGTGGGTTTGCCACCTGTGAGAACTGAGAGAAAAGCACCCCATATAGCAATAATTACTCCACAAAGAAGTGATGATAATGCACAGATTTGCTGCCCAAACCCCTTCTCTAGCCGACTGTTTCACCTCAAGCTTTCATGTAGGGATTTGCTTAATCTTTTGTTGATAACTCAACAACAAACAAATCCATCATTAGCATAATAGCACCATGATTACACACCTAATCAGTTTTTAGACTTATCATCCTTTAAGTAACCTTTCCTACTAGGCAAGTGAGAATTTGGAAACGTTAACTTATACTAAGCTTGCTTGCACTGTGCTAATACTTCATTCCAAATTAGCAGCACAGCATTTTCCCTGCAGAAACCTATTTAATAAAACATTGAATTTTTAATGTTTTTGACTGGGGGAGATACTGCCATGTGCTCTCCTAAAGATTAAAACTCCTTTGACTCCTCTTTATTTTGCTATTGCTGAAGTACATTATTGGCATTGTGATCACCCTTTCTGCCTGGATCATGCAGGACCCAATGAAACACTGCTGCTGCTTTCTGAGACCTTGATTTTACACACAGCTCTGCTGCTTTAGAGCCAAGATACATAAGCTTAATAAAGATTTTATCCTCAGTGATTCATTAAGGATAGCAAAGGTGCCAACATCTGTAATATGCCTGAGAGATTTTGGAACAATGACTGAATTGCAGAGATTTCATACATGGGCATAAATTAAGTTAAAAGTTCCTTTTTTTTGTACTCTGAAAAAATTTGAAGCCTTAATGAGTGTGATTTGTGGGCTGAGCTCATAGTTTGGAAGGTCTGTTTGTGACTTGGCTGGTGACGTGGTGATACAAATTATAAAAGTTTGACAAGTTAAGGCCAAAGTAATTTTTATGTGGGAGAGGGGTTGCTTCACTACTCTTAACCCTCATTGCTTATTCCTGAGTTCAAGTCTTGGCCAAACTGGTGGCAATAGAAGATGAGAATTAGACAGTTGTACCCCACAGGCTCCTGCATTCCTTCTGTCTGCAAATCCTTGCACTTACATGTGCAGACAAAGCTGAATTCCCATGCCAGTAGGCACATACACAGACCTACTCTGGGCACTCTCTTGTGGGTTTTCATACATCAGACGTTTTTGCCTTCTTAGAAATGCCAGCCTATGTGGTCATTTATCAGCAACCTTCACAGGTTGAAGCCTTCAAGTCAGCTGCAGAGGGAGCGGGTATAAGAACCTAGATCAAACAGAAAACCTGGTTTTCCATGCATGGAGATATCATGGGGAAAAAAAAATGAAAAAACAATATCAAACTAGAAAAAATATTGGGCAGAAAATAGTTGTGCCCTTAGGAGGAACACACCTGGAACAAATGGCTCCTGCAGGACTCATGGATTGGAGAGATCTTTGTCATAAAGAAACTGGAAGGGTAAGGGACTACTTGGCTCAACTCTTTCAATCCCTTTCTCTTCAAGGCAGCCAGGGCATGCACATCCAAAGCAGATGGAACTGTAACCCACACCCTCCAGACACAGAGACTTCATTGCTATCAGCATCTGATAGCATATTTAAGACAAGTTCCAAGGAACAGCCCATGCCAGAGAAGGTTAATTTGTTATTGCTGTATTTTTAAAACCTAAAAATCAGATACTCTTTCTATAGCAGTGATCTTGGAAGCTTTCAGGATACTGAGGCCATGTTAATACTTGGTAGTTATATTCATCTCCATGATGGGTGTTGTGGGTTGGCCTTGGCAGGACACCAGGCACCCAACAAGGCTGCTTTGTCACTCCCCTCCTCAGCTGGACAGGGGAGAGAAAATATAATGAAAGCCTCATGGGTCAGGATAAGGTCAAGGGCAAAAGAGACACACATTGTGGAAAAATAAATTTATAACAAATCAAATCAGAGTAGGATAGTGAGAAAACTAAAAAAACTAAATCTTAAAACACTTTCTCCCACCCATCCCTTCTGCCCAGGCTTAACTTTACTCCTCATTTCTCTACCTCCTCTCTCCCAGTGGATGGGGAAGGGGGGCTGTGGCCAGCTCATCACACATTGTCCCTGTTGTGTGGGGGAGGACCCCTCACACCCTTCCCCAGCTCCAATACGAGGTCCCTCTCACTGGACACAGTCCTCCATGAACCTCTGCCATGTGAGTTCTCCCCAGGGGCTGCAGTTCTTCAGGCAGGTTCCTTGCACAGAGTGCAGTCCTTCAGGAGCAGGCTGCTCAGTGGGGACACCCACGGGGTCACAAGCCCTGCCAGCAAATCTCCTCCAGAGCGGGATCCTCTCTCCATGGGGCCACAGGTCCTGCCAGGAGCCTGCTCCAGCNAGGAGCCTGCTCCAGCGCAGGCTTCCCACAGGTCACAGAGTCCTACAGGCCTTCACCTGCTCCAGAACAGGTCCTTCTGGGCCTGCAGGTGGATATCTGCTGCACCCTGGACCTCTATGTGCTGCCCCAGCAGGGTCTGCACCAGGGGCTGCAGGGGAGTCTCTGTGCCTGGAGCACCTTCTCCCCCTCCCTCTGCACTGACCTTGGGGCCTGAAGGGCTGCTCTTCTCCTCTCTCCACCCTCAGTTCCTCTTGTGCAGCTTTCCCCCCACTTCTTAAACTCATTATCCCAGAGGCACTACCACCATCACTGGTGGGCTCAGCCTTGGCCAGCAGTGGGTCCACCTTGCAGCTGGAAGGCATTGGCTCAATTGGATTTGGGAGAAGCTTCCAGCAGCTTCTCACAGAAGCCATCCTTGTAGCCTCTTCACGACCAAAACCTTGCCTCAATGCAATGAGGCATAGCACAAAAAAGATCACTACTGGGGCTAATAAAAGAATAAGATGCTCAGTTACAAAATATCATTGCAGTAAGAGTCCAAAGCAAGTATGTCCAGCTGGCACCTTTTTGGCAGGATTTATTCAATATCATGAACCCAGATGGTCTCTGGCTCTCAAGTGATTTGAAGGGCTCCTAATAACCTTAACAACACCCACTAGGTTTCTCAGACTGTGCCTCATACGTGATTCATCCAGTCTTGGCACACTGGTCAAGATCTGGATTTGAAACATGCCAAGGCTTAGGGGTTAAGAGGATCTGTGGTTCTGCTTTGAGCTATTTGAGACGTGAGAGATTAATTGTATAATGCAGAGCTGAGCTGGATTCCAAGTCGCACAAACATGCAGGATCCAGGACTTTGTGTCAGACTTTGTAATGCCGGGAAGTGTGAGAGGCAGGAAAGAAAATATCACATTAAGCTGGTTTATTGTACAGCGTGATGCAAAGCCCTGACAAACTACCATGATTAAATACCTTCCTGAACTTAGAGTATGAAGAGATATTGGTCTTCCCAGAGACCAGGCAATTCACTAAATAATGGTGCATCTCTCTGAGCTGAAATACAAGCTTGAGTTGAGAGAACAACCACACGTAGCTGTGGTTTTCCAGGCTAACAGGCTTTTTGGTGCATAAATTTCTTCTGATGATGATTTGGGATTTGCACGGTAGTTTTCTAAAAGGAAATGCTCTTTCTCAAGTGTGCACATAGGACTGAAGGCATCATATCCTGGTATTTCATTGCCAGGTGCCATTAAGAATAATGGCTCAATCTTAATTGGCACAGCCCAGCATGTGCCTGAATTCCTGGTAAAATAAAGCAAAGCCCTGATAAATCACACTAATCCACACTTGCAAGTGCTGCTTGATTTTCTTCTCTGCCTTCAGTAATGAAGAAAAAGTGAAGAGCAATAAGGTGAGTGGGTCTGGGAACTTAATATCAGGCAAAGGAGAGAAAGTAGGGAAATCAGGGACTTTCATGATTTGTTTTTCTCCATATGGAATTGCGAAATTCATGGACTTCAAACCTTCTTGACTTTTCTTTCTGATGCTCTTGGCCTCCATGGCAACCAATGGTAAAGCATCTATTGATTCAAGATGAGATTTCAAACTCCGTGTTTGCCCGCTTCCTCTTTTTCCTGGTCCCAGTGCTCTGGCTCCTGAGAGAACTCAGCAAGTCTGTTCAGATCATTCAGCCAACAAAACAATCAACATAGCAGATTCCTGCAGATTAGAGACCGAAGAGCAGCCTTGATTTTTTTTTCCCCTGAGGAAATAGTTTGAATCTTTTCTGTATTAAAGGATGTGGAGAGTTTTTCCTGTTTTGAAAATGACTTGGAGGTGAATTTGCATATAACATTGCTGAGGGATGTTTTGGGGACTCAGCCTGCTGACCTTCCAAAAGACTATTTAAAAATACCCTCAATAATTTTACAGAAGAATTAATATATTTTATTATATTGTCTAGTGCAGTAAAACCCCTCTGCAGTATCTGAAGGGCTAATTTTCTATTATCTGCCAGAAGTCTTTTAATAAAGGAGAAAAAGAGTGCTGCACAGTTGTTTTATTGGCTGAGGTTCATCCTGCAAACATAGAGAAGTACCACCTAGGGCTCTGACAAACAAGCATCTTTGAAGCACTGTGGTATTGCAGCAGTTCCGGTGGTAGCTCAATACCCTCTCCTGATAATTTTTATTTTCCATCGTGCTTCAGAAGGAGGTACAACAGGTTTCTCCCCTTCTTTTTCTCTATTTCTTGTTGGGAATAAGGATGGGATCAGATCGCTTGAGTGTGCTGCTGCAATGAAACATCAGAAATGTTATCTGCATTCAGTCCTGCCTGCCTTCTTCCTTTCTCCCTGGAGAAGAATTAAGTAATTACTGCGCAGTGGGTGCCTCCCAATGTCGCAGCTCACACTTCCAGATGTAAATCAGCAGGATGGGGAAGTGTAAATGTCAGCAGGAAGGAAGAAAGGGAAAAGACAGCACTCTGGCAGCAGAGGCCAAAGTTTTAAGTGGAATAAATACTTGAAAATTCACTCTATTTGAAAATCTAGTGTGCATTTCAGAACAAAGCCTGAGGGACCTGTTCTTGCTGAACCTGCCACTAACTTCAGGAGGGCTCAGCTTACCTCCATACTGTTTAGGTGTATCTGGCCCTATCAGTGGCCTGGTAAAGCCTTTCATTGATCCCATACAGCCTCTGGACACATGCAAGCTGCCTTTGAAGCCTCCTTGCAAGACTTATTTCTCTAATACAGAATTTTTACCTTTGCTCAATTTCTTGATCCCTTCAGAGACAATATTCAGAATATGTGCAAGTCTGTTGCCAACAGCCTTCCTTTTCTGAATTATCTTTCTCGTACCCTTAAGAACAGCCCATGGACCACACTGAAACCACTGGAACATGATAAATAGAGAGCAATATTTTCTGTATCTGTGTCCCAGTCCTTCCTGTGCCCTGCTTGCACTTCTCTGGGGATGCCAGATGGCTCTTGATGGAAACTTCACAGGCAGAAAGAAAATTTGACCATCTCTGGTGCTTCCCTCCATGTCACCTCCCCATTATAAGACACTTTGTACTACTAATGCTTGGGCTGGGTTTTGGCCAGAGCTCTCAGTGCCCAGGAGGCTTCACCACCACAAGAGCAGCAGTCTGGCTGGGAGCAGGTTCCTGCTCTCATTCCATCCTGCAGCTGCTCTTTGTGAGGGCAAGAAGGTGGCAGAAATCTTCACCTTGCTGTCTCTCTGCTTGCAAATCCCACATGATCTCAAAGCCTTGATTTCAAGTTCTCTCTCTTTCCTTTGGAGGAGAGATGCAAAATCGGCTTCATGGCTAAGCTTTGCTCAATGAAGTTCCTCTTTATACCTTTTTTCCTCTCTTTCTCTTCCCCTTTACATGATTTTTGTGTTTGGGAAGCAACTACAGATTTTCCTTGTGGTTTTTTCCAACATTACTGTAATAATTGCCTACACTGCTAACTATACCAAAAGCAATCTTATGGAGGTCATTTATTAAATTTTTATGCATGTTAACTGTATAAATAATGATTTGTAAAATTAGGCAGAAGTTACATCATTAAATTGAGCAGTGCTTACATCTTGACACTGTTTATATTCTCTTCTAAAATAATTAAACTTCCCTTTCATTTAGAAGGCTATATACAGACAGTTGTAATATGTTTAATATTTTTATGGCAAGTAATTTAACTCAGAATTTCACTAAATTAATTGCAAAATGTAAACTTTATTTAAGATTCTCCAAGTGAATACACAGTTATGTGGTAGTAAAGAATTAATATGGTATCTCTTTGGAAGGGCATTATCTTGAAACCGTTGGCCAATTTCTCATAATATTCAATGGTGAATCATTATTTAAATGTTAGGTCATACTCCAACACATTTGTCCACATGCCAGGAGCTGAGACTGTGAATTGCCTTTATGTCAAACAAGCTGAGATGGATGAGTGTCTTTGGCTTCCAGAGGCAGCAAAGCTCAGGATGAGAATGAAAGGGACAAAAGGAGGGAGAAAGGTATGAAAGTGAATATTGAATATTGAAAAGGAAGATTTTCCGACACACAGAGAACTTGTACTGAAATCCATCCTGAAGGAGGACATAATATAAAACAAGGCACTGAAGTGTTTCTAGTGAAATACTGAAGGTGTGTATTAATCTGAGGGGGCTGTAGGGTGGTTTGGTTTCATGACTCTGGTGCACTGGAAAAGACAATCGTGGTCTCCCTCTCTTGGGCTGAGCCAGAGCCCAGGCTGGGAAACTATCTTACCAAACTGAACCAAGTCATTTGCCTCAGTCCTTGCCAATGTGGATTCTGGATCATGGGAACATACTTGTGTGAAGAGCTGTTCCTTTTGATCAAACACTATCAGGTTTCCCTAAAAATAAGTCTGGGACTCTGACATTGAAGGGGACAGAGAAAGGGGCAGAAGGGCAGGCAATGGGCTCAGTATCCAGAATTCACACTAGGTCTTTGTGATATCTCATGGGCAATGTTTGGCTCACAGAAGTTTGTCTGGGCAATGCAAGGTACTGAATGTGGCAGTGCTGGTGACATCTGAGGTGATTTTCTTCCTCATGATCTTTACCCTCAGGTTTGCAGTTCCTGATGTCACACTTTAGGTGTCAGATCAAACACTTGTGAACAATTACATCCAATTCAACCTAAACTCCAATCACAACTCCAGTCTGACATCCTGCCTTCCTAAAATGACTCAGATACAGCACCCTCCCTGATTTTCCCTCTCATATTCTTTCAGAGTTTTATTTGACTCTGATATGAGACATTATTTCTGCCACACAAACCTCTGCATTGGCTGGTGTCTTGAAATCATCTTTACTTATAAGTCGCAGTGCCCAAAAGTTCTCTGGATAGAGAAGTGCTCTCTGAAAGCAGATATTATTCCACAGGAGAACTTTGCATCTTGTGAGTTTCCTTTTTCACCCTTGCATTTCCTCAGTCCCTCATGTACAGCTGAGAGGCTCTGCTGCTTTTCCTTGGAAGCCTGGACATTCTCCAAATAGGGAGAGTTTTTCTGCCCATATGTCTTTAAAGGCAGAGAGCAATAAAAATGTCAAGTTACCAAAGAAAGCCAGGTCCATTTATCAACATATTTCCCTCAGCAAAAGGGTGATGACTCTGAACAGTCTGGAGGTGAGGCTCAACAACTCCATGCACAGAAGTGTACCCACTGACTAAAAGCCTATATGAAAATTTAATGAGAACACACCCAAAACCTTTGATGACCAATAATGTTTATTGTTTCATTTAAAACTCAAGGTGACATCAAACATTTTTAAATTCATTAGACACTCCCTGTCAAAGCAGATGTTATTTGAAAGACACATGACTGCCTAGCATACAGAAGATATATTTATTTGTGAGGAGATATAATTTCAACCTGAAAATCACTTCATCACAGGGTTTGGCATTTTTTTACTCACCTCAATTCTATAACTAAATGCTTGTGGCTATGCAGAGAGATCTGCTGAATACTTAAAATATACTGGATTTCCCTCTTCCCAAAGATCAGCTGCTGTAGTTGGTTAATGAGAAACTGCAAATGGGGAATGAACACATCTCCTTCCCCATGTTCTGGCACTGCACACAAACTCTTTCCTTCTTTCCCCCGAGGTTAGTATGGAGGAAACAACATCGTAATTCAAAACAGGTGCAAGCAGTGGTTTAGCAAATTCCTTCCATTTTCAGCTCTTGACAATTGGCAGGGTTCCATATGTGCTTAAACTCTCAAATTGTAGGCTTATCAGATACTGACACTGGTTGTATTTATATACCTGAATACTCAAGAACATCTGCTGTACTGAAATTTGTCATTCAAAAGACTTAATTAAAATAATGCTGAATTGGAGACTCAGCATGCATTACCAAAGTGTGTATTTGTTTTGCTACAATCAATTAAGAATGTATTCATGAAAACAACTCCTGCAACAAAATCTGTATGTTTAATCCTTATGCTAATCTCCTCAGAATTTGTTGTACTGTTTCAGAGGCAGTCAATTGAAGACTTTATTTTCTTTAATAAAACTGCATAACATGTTTTCATTAACTCAACAACAGATAAATCAGAATTGATGTCTAGTATAAACAGAGAGGAAGTCTAGATTGAGGCATCTTGGTAATAAATAGTAACCTATACTTTGAGCTGGCTAAGCATCTTTCCAGTTAGGATATTACTGAGTATTAAAAAATGCTCATTAAAACCTAAGTATTAAAAGATGCTTTGCCATCCAAGCACACATTGTCTCTGTTATTTACTATTCTTCCATTGATTTAAGAGATTAAGAAATCTAAGCACAATCAATAACCTACTCACACATAATCTGATTTGTTTCCATCACCAATGGGGTGTCATTTATAATGTTATAGCCTACCACAGCAGCTTGTATTACATGCTGTGCTTGAATTGGAATAGCAACTGTGCATGGCATTTAGGAGTTGATCGTTACCTTTTTAGTTCCCTAATGAGAAACTGTGTGCACGTTTGCCTTCTTGAAATAATCCAACATTTGGAAACCAGCATTTGGAGCTACCACTTGGAAATGAAAATGTTCTGCTTTCTCACAAAGAAATGCTGAGAGGTAGGTTGTAATGCAACTGAGAGGTTTAGGAGTAAATGAGAATGATTGTCGGAGTGGATGAAGGGGGGAAGTAGAAAGTGATTGGGATTTTTTATAAGGAAAGGCTTAAATGAGAAATTCCCAAATAGAGTCAAAGCATGTAGCTCAGGGTCTCTGCCTCTTTGTCTATGCTACAAGTGTTTTGGAGATTAAAGCCTCACTCAGGACAGACAGCAAAGCTTGTGTCTACTAATGATCAGTGATGCAGACATTTTCTTTCTGCCTGTGAGACATCACTGAATGAGAATCAAAAGGACCAAGCTATCTAGAATCAAGCCACAAACAAGGTAAAAGTTCTGCCTTCCTTTATAGGATCTCTGTGGGTTTGACAGGGCCATTTCTGCCAGGAGGGTGTCCAGCAGCATATGCTAAACTTGGGCTTATTGACACTCAGCTCTCTGGAAAGGCACCTGGAGCCACGTGTGCACACATCCAGATGTGAGGATGAGCAAGAAGAAGAGGTGCCAGAGCTTTGGTTGAACTGAGAAATACATGGGACAACCTCTGGGAGCAAGAAGGAGCAGCAGGAGGATTTGCAGCTTGTCTCTCTCCTTTTAAAAGCTGTTTTTCCCAAGTCTGCCTCGGATGGGGGTCATGTCTGAGGTTTGCATTCACAGCCCTTGAGATCTGCCTCACACAACAGAATAGCCCTCAGTGGGAAGTGTCTGAGAACCACTGGGAAGATGCAAATAGGAATGACAAAGTTTAATTGCTAACATTGCAGGAAAGGAGAACTAATGGCTGTCTCTCTGCAGTGGAAATTCATGAACAACTCATAAAAGGTTGCACTTGCCAGTAGTTGTCCAAGGAACCATTGCCTGCATGACTTTCATGGGTTGATTACATCTGCCAGCAAAGCCATCCAATGAAGAACTTAGAGGCCCAGAAAATGGTCCTCACCTTTGGATCCCTGGGGGCCAACAGGATGTGGTTCAAAGACCCAATCACCTCGTTCCTGCCCTCCACAAATCTTCAGTTCAGGGCCAGTGACTTGAAGGCAAAATTTTGTCCCTTGGCAAATAAAATTTGATTTATTCTCCTTCCTTTCCACAATTTTGCACCCAAACTGAAGAACTCCTTGCCTGCTGTGACTGTTGGAAAGCTGATACATAGCAGGCTGCTTTGTGAGGATTTACTGTGTGCAGGAAGGTGAGTACTAGCATCCCTGTGTGCAGGGGATGGCTTTCCAGAAAGGGGAGGAGGAAAGAACGTGACTGGGCAAATTAAGGAAGAAAAAAATGCTAAATGAAAGGAGGTCTGAGCTGTGAGTTTCTGGCTGTACCCCATATTTTGGAGACTAAGTCAAGAGACTTATCAGCAATCACAAACTATTTGCTTTTTGAAATTGAAAAGAATTTGTCCAATTCTATTTGACCATCCTATAAAAATACAAAAAAGGTTTATTTTCTAAAGGGAAGATCTGAATATCAGCTTCTGTTTCTGAGCTGGACGCTGCTGCCCTGAGTGTTACAGAGCAAACTGCTTAATTCCTCTCCACTCATTAAAAGTCTCCAAGTACTGCCGAGCTTGTGATTCCCAGAGGGAAAGAGCCAGCAGGGCCACGTCCGAGGAAGCTTTTCCCAGACAGTTCTGTCCAGGTAAAATGGATTGGAGAGTACTCAGTCTTGTCTGAGAGGTCTGGCAGGTCTCTGGGACTGGGTGTGGAAATGTACCTTTTTGTGGTAAAGCCACTCTCGGCTGTTCTGATGGGACGACAGAGCTGACCGACAAGGTCAAGGAGTAGGCCCTGGGTCCAGTCTAAACCATGGGGAAGAAACACCACTCAGGATGCAGGGAACTTTGTCATGTTCAATGAACAGTTCTGTTTAGGAAGAGCTTTCATGGTTGATTAGAATAACATTTGCAGGCTGCACTTTAATACATGGGAAATCAGTAGGCATTGAAAAATGAAGCAATTTTTTCCTCACCTTTGACAACACTATAAAAATGGTCATACAAAGAAAGTCTCTCCATAACTTAGTGGATATGGTTGGACCTTGGTATTTTCTAGTCTTAACAGAGTGTGATTTATCAGTTCCAACAAAGAAAGAATTTTCTTCAACTCCTCTTATTCCTTTTACTATATTATTTTAGTTCCAGGTTAATGAGTGTAGGTATGTAATATTTGTCAACCTGAATCAGACCAGGAATTTATTAACTATTTCCAGTAGCCAGCCCTGAGGAGAGGAAGATCCTAAATGCTGAGAAAAGGAGAACATGACAGTTATTTCCGGATCTGCATCACAGACATTGTCCTGTTCCAAAGGAACACATCCAGTTACTGGTATTATCATGCATGTTAGTAGTTATTTACAGTCTAGTTAGTCAATATTTCACCTGAAGTTCCTTCACATTGAATTTCACAGGCAAAGCTGTCCACATGAAATGCTTTTTGTGTACGCTGCAGATTTGTGTACGCTGCAGATTTATATACCTTTCACTCCCTTGCTCTTTTATTAACCAGCAGGTACAAAGACTTGTAAAAAAAAAGTTGAGAATAAAATCAATGGAAACAGATCTCTTTTGAAACTTGCCATTTATTATTGCTCTGGCAAGAAAATGGCTGGATAAATGAGAACATGTTCCAAACTACTAAAGTGACAAGATATATTATTCCTGGGGATAGATGTTTATTCTAGTTGATCTGCTACTTTCAACTCCAGTGCTTGATTGGAGCCCCTGATAACTCATGCTGGGATGAAACAAGTAGCCTCAAGTTAATAATTTTTCTTTCTGCTAATCTTTCTATTTCAAAAAATACCAGACACTTGGCATTTTCCATCACAACTTGCAGTATCAGATTGTAAAAGGATTAAGTCTGTGCAGTGATACTATGAAAACACAGTAAAGACAACCTGGAACAGAAATTAAGTAAAAATGTCTTGGGAAATATAAAAATAGATTTCAGCATGATAAACAATAATAGTATTTTGGAGGATGAGTGGTTTCCTGAGTAAAGCATTAACCTTTCACCTTCAAGATATCAATAAACAGTGGGATCCTATGACAAGGATTGATTTAAACAACTTGGCTTCCTCCCTTTCTAGCCCAAATGGTTGCTATGTTGCAGATCCCTGAAACTAGAGAGCTCCTCAAAAGTAGTGCCCTGGAGATACAACACTCCTGGCAAAAAAACACCAGGCATTTCAGAGCAGGGTTGAAGGAGAATCATGTTATTACTGGCTTTAATTAGCACTTCCACAAGCTGCCGAGTTCTTTACCTGCAGCTGGATTGCACTTAGAAAGGTGTGAAAGCCCTACTGCCTTTGTAAACATCAAAGAGATTAATTTCTAATCTGATCTTTTTAACCAAGCCCTCCTGCTGATCAGAGAAAATGAGGGCAAACATCTCCGAAGAAAAAAAATGAAGTGACTCTGGAATATGGGATTTATTATTTATTATTCTAGATTGATATGTATATATTATTTAGTTTGTTAGTTCTCTGGGACTTATGCCTATCCTCTTGCACCTATCTCTCAGTTGGTGCTATATAAATAAGTCATTATTGTTAATATTTGATAAGGGTAGCTGAAAGATCACTGTGAGCAATGATCAGTGAGACTTCTTGATTCTCAATTCATCTTTGGCTTCCACCACTTTTACACCACTGGAATTCCACCTGCTTCTTTGGGAGTGCTCCTGTATTGCAGCAGAGAACCAAGGTGAAAATCAAGACATTTCTGTCTAAACAGTCTGGGGAGCAATTAATAAATATAGGCTTTGTAAACTCCTGTGCATGTTGTATGAAATGAAAATATAACTGACTAAGGGATCAATCCACAGCAAATCAAAATGGAAGAAATTGCCTTTTAGTCTCTTTTATGTAAGTAGGGCAAAGGCTGGTTTATACAAGGTGAAAATCTTTCCAGAGGTTGCTGATTGATTCACTTCTATAAAAATTATCTCCCGGAATGCTCTTTTTGTAAGATAGTTTGTGCAGTCTCTTGTGTAACCAGAACAGAACAGGCTGGCTGGCCAGTGAAATGAGCACCAGAAGTCTTTATTGTCCAAGACCTGGGTAGGATGAGCAGTCTTAGGGTTTAGGCCATCTAGGAGATCCTCTGGGATTTGCAGAGCTGCTGGCTGGCTGACATGTGCACTCATTTGAGAAAGCAAGGGGGAATTTTAAAAGGGCTTCTCAACTCAAACAAGCCCCTCTGACTTACAGCAGTGTGGCAGAGCCACTTACAGATGAAGCTCAGCCAGATCCAACACAGTCTTACCTGTTTTCCCTGCCACATCCTCCCATCTACCCCTAACCCTGCAGCATCCTATCCAGGCAGTGGATCCTTTTGCCTAGACAGAAGATGCACTGTGGCCCAATTTAGTCTTTCTCTGATGACAGTCAGCCTGTACAAGGGGATTAATTATCTGGAACAAAAAGCCGCTATGTCTCCAAACATGGCTCTCTGTCAACATCATTTTATGTATGAATTGGAAGGAGTGTCTGGATTTTCCTTTAAGACGAAGAGCAGGAAGCATCGAAGGTGTTGTTTGGGTCCCAGCTGAGCAGCACATGACAAATGAAAGGCTGTGCTGTGTCGTAATCCTTTTGTGCCTTAGTGCCTTTGAGCCTCATCTGCTTTTTATTCCGAACAAAGCCCATATTTCTCATTTGTCTCCTCTATTTCAGGAGACATGCTCAGGGCCTTTCCGATTTGTAGCTTAGCCAGAGAGACTGGAGAGTGTCCCTGAAGAGTGGGATCTTCTCTGCCTTCTTTCACTGCCCTCAGTTTGGTGTGTATTTAATTAGAGATGGAAAAATTGTGAAAGCATTAACACAATATGGGCAAAGGCCAAAACCACAGATAACAACAGAAGATTTTCTGAATTATTTGTCTCAAGACGAATTCTGAAACGCAAATATTCCTGGCCTTTGTGGTCCAATAAGACCCTTCTTGGACAATTTTTGGAGGCTTTTCACCAAGACTGTTTTGAACACTGACTGTAAGGTGACCAGCAAAGTGGGAGCAAAGAGAAGGACAGAATATCTGGCTCCTGGTAGGTCTGCTCCCTCTGGCTGAAGACGTTTTCATTATGTCTCTCACCTTGAGGAGTATTTGCAATGAAGCATTTTTCATCTACTTTCACTGTCTCATTTAGGAAGTTGTCTCTCTTGCACTGATTCTTGTTCTTCTGGGCTTTTTTGAACACCGTGCAGACAAGGGGGACATGAAGTTACAGTTGCTTGGTAAAGTCCTTTGCACTCAGAGGAGAAAATATACTTTTGAGAGCTTAATTCTCTCAGCTGTTCACCTGGTTTGGCTGCAGCAATTCCCCAGAGCTCGCAAAAAATTTATTTTCCTACCCATTTTGTCTCTTTTGTACATACACTGAGCCTGGGAATCCTCTGGGATTTGTTTTTCTACACACACACAAATGCACCAGTCACCAAATATCACCCTCAGCTAAGTTAACAACGTTTTAAAATGGCAAGAGTCTTTATGTGTATAGAAACTAAATTTTTTCTTTCATCTTTGCTCTTCCCTGTTTTGTTTTTTTTTTAACCTTCCCCCTCCCGAGTTTCCAATGATCCTTGCACTTGATTGAAATTCCCAGGACTGAAACCCAGACCTTACTGAATTAACCAGGAGGAATTTCCACCTTATTCTTTGATGCAGAAGATTTCATACATACAACTAATTGGTCAAAGAAAGAATGCAGTGTACGTGTTTTAGTGCCTGGTTGTGCTTGGCACATACCCTGTCGTCATTCCTTTGATCGGAATTTCACTGAGAGCAATAAGAATTTTGCACAGATGAGTCTCTGTTGAAAGGGTAAATACCAGCTATTTGTTCATAAGCTATTGGATGTGAGAGAGGAAAGACTCATTTTAGGGGAAAAAACCGTGACACATCCTGCTTCTGCTAGCTGGGCCATCACATGCATTTTACCTGATGAGGAGAGACCCTGCAAACCAGTAGGCCAAGGAGAGATGCCCTCTGTTTCCTCAACCTACAATAACACCATACAAAAGCAAACAATCAGTGTTTTTGCATTTAAAACTCACCTTCAGAGGGATCCATTATGCTGTGTCAACCCCGTGGCATTAAATGGTGCCCGCAGGTGTTTGCAGGACGCCTCAGCAAGTGATGTGCTCCAGCAGCCTTCATCCCCTTTGTCAGGGCTGAGAGCTGTGCCTGAAGGACGGGGCACGTTCTGCTGCCCAGAGCTCTGCTCCTTCGAGCTGCAGGAGCAGGCAGTGTTAGAATGTGAAGTTGCAGAAGCGGGATGCGGTGGGATGCGGTGACTGATAACTCCAAAGAGGGCCCATATGGCAGGATGGCTGTACTTATAAATATTTCAAATGTCAATTCACAAGGCTACAATCATACCAAGCTGTTTCTGTTATTCTGAATAATTGCTAGCAAACTATAACAAAATATTTGTCATACTATAATAACACATATAAATTTAACTGCTATATGCACCAAGCTTTTCTCCAGATAATATATTTTATTAGGTTAATAAAAACAACAGAGGCATCATGGTTGCAGGGAATTTGTAAATAATTACCTATGAAAAACCCTTCATGCATACCTTTCCTGCTGAACAGATTGTAGAACTTCATGTCTCTTTCCCAATAAGGACAGACTAAAGTGACAGCAAGCCAAGATCACGGTAATCAGGGCCTGCTAAGGCATTATTTAGTTTTATTTTCCTCCATTACCAGTTGCACATGCACTTATTTGATTTTATTGGCTGTCATCTGTTATTACTAATGCACAGCCATGCGGATGCAGTGACAGAATGCTGGGAATATCGTGCTTTCCACACTGCTGTCTTTGAAGCATTTTGGATGTTTTGTGCAGCTCTAGCCCTGGGATGAGAAGAGCCGAACTGAGAGGGGCACAGTTCATAAGCAGCAATTTCCACAGAGGCGCTGGAGGGGGGAAGCAGAATCAACTGGAGCTCCCCAAAAGGCCTTGCTGCTCTGTTGCTGATAATGGGCTTATTTCGTCCTCCCCAGTTACGGTGCACTCATGGAAAGGTTAAGCAATTTGTGATTGATTTACATAATTTAATACCCCCTCCCCTCGGTTGGGAAATGAAAATAGAAGAGGATTTTTGGAGTCATATGACATCCATGGCATTTTGAAACAGGCTTTAAATGATTTTTACCTTTCAGTTGCTTATTATGACCTCTAAACTGCTGACACTTTTATAAGAATTTCAGTGCTATTCCAGGAAGAAAAATGACAGAATTGCACACGGAGCCAGCAAAATTCAGACCCATTCATGTGATAATCCTTCCTGTGCAAACCTGCATATAATCCTAGTAATTCTGGACAAAGAGGAAGGTATTTGTGTCTTGTCAAGCTTCCAAGGCTATTTTCCTGTCTTCTGACAACCGAAGGGTCAAACAGTCATTGACTTACAAATGTGGAACAATGTCTAACAGCAAGAAAAACTGGTGTTCCTCACTGTGCTGAGGATAAAGAGGCCGAACTGTCCACAACTCTGAATATGCTTTAATGCTTGTGCATGGCTTGCAGCGTTTTGCATACTGGGCAAGGGATCTGCTCTTAGCATGTCATCTTCTCGATTCCCCTCACTTGTGCTCACATGTCCCAGCGTGGCTTATTCCTCTATTCGTGCATGAGCCTGAACCTTAGTTCAAGAGACAAGTAGAGGCACCATGCAACTCCACAGCTTTCCTCCCGTCAAAACCTTTAAACACAATCAGCAGACCTGTCAGGTGGCTTCACATGGGAGAACTGTAGAACTTGGTGAGGTCAAAGACATACTCTTGGCAGGAAAGGTTTGTGCAGAGCAGGGAGAAAACAGCAGAACAACTGCAGTAACACAGCAAGGTGGAACTGCCATCCTGAGGAAAAGGAGTCTGGTCCCAGACACAGAGGAGTGCAGAGGAACCTGGTTTGCCACACTTAGCAAGAGACAGTGTAGAAGTAATCCCAGCCTGCTAATTTTTCTAGTTATTCAAGGCTCCTTTGTGCAATGTTTGGAAGAGACCAGAGGCTCTGCTAACAGAGTGTGCTGTTACTCTTCCTGTGGTGTAGGTGAGAGCTCACAGAATGAACAGCATATGCTCAGCTTCACCAAGGTGCAGCAGAACAGCACGCAGAGCACACAGAATATTTGGGAATGAATGTTTTGGGATCAACTTCTCAACCCTGCCCCATGTTCTGAATGAAAGATAAAGACTGGAAGAAACCATTCCCTGTGAAATGTCTGGTAGATAATACAATGTTTTCAGTGGCAAGGACTGTGAGGCACACAACAGATTGTCTGACAAGATTGTGTAGTCTCTAGCACAGGATGTCTTTAAGGGTAGATGAGACAAACAGCTATCAGGAATGACTGAGGTGCAATTATCCCTGCCTTGAGGCAGAGGGATTCACTGGGTGAGTTTAACCAGTCCTGTTCTCTGCATTTGTGACAAGAATTTGCAAAACTGGGGTCCAAGCCCAGAGCTGTTTTTCCCCCTGTCAGCAGGAGCATCAGCCAGGATTTCAATGTTACACAGAATACTGCCAGACTGTTCTCATCACCCCAGTACTGTGGGTGAGTATGTGACTGCTCACCTCACCACCTCCCTCCCACACCCTGAGTGACACTGTGACAGGAGGAGAGAATATTAAACAGAAAATGTGTATGGGGTATAGCCACTCTGTAAATGCCACAAACACATTGAAGGTGACAATAACATGGAAAGGTTACACTGATTTAGCAACAAAAGCTGACTTCACAAGGTTGGTTCAGCACTAGCAGTGAAAGCTGAATGATATGCCCACACAAGCACTATTAAGAGTCATGAATCTTCTCACATAACTTCCTTTCCCTTTTACTGGGATTAGGGTTTCCATCTCTTGGGTAGTTAAAATCTCACATATCCACTTGGGAAGAACACCATGTAATCATTGTGATGGTGATCTTTTTCTCTCTGAGTGTCAGAAGACCTTTCAGATGTGTTTAGCATACTACACCATAGTGCCTACCCTTTTCTTGTTCAGGCATGGAGAAGGAAAAGACTTATGTTGCTGAATAACCCACATCAAAGCAAACACAACTTCTTCCTGAGGGATCTCTTTCTGATCAAAAGTATTACAAAATATTCCCAGCCATAAGGTAATTTTCTTTACCAGTCTACCAGCCACAATAAATGTCTATACTCTAAGGTGGGGACTGAGAAGCCAGCAAGACCAAGGCAGATCTGGAAGCACAAGGTACAGGTAAATGCAGAGGTCCCTTAAAAGCCATGGTGGGACACTGTGACAGGATTGCACTCACTGCTGCTCGTGTTTGGAGTCACAGGTTTGCTGAGGCAGTGCTGAACTAAAATCACTCAGATAGAGGAGAGCTAGAGTTGTTCCACTGCCTCATTCTTGCAGGAGACCCTGAAACATCTACTGTTGCACTTGGAGGGACTGATGTTCCCACCCCACCAGACAGTCTGTCCCTCACGTTGAGGTCTGATCATGAAGGCCCTCGTTGTCACTTTTCATTGACTTCCCTGGATTCTTTGACTGGGTGATAACTTAAACTTTTGATGTGGAAACTATTATTTTTGAAGGGCTGTTTACTTGAATCTGAGATTGTGGGGACTGTAAAATATTTTGACTATATTAGTCGAAATTATGAGTATACTAAAGCAATTCAAGGGTAGGAACAAGCTTTTCTCACTGGTGGACTTTTTGATTGACACTGTGTGTGCAGATGCCAGATAATATCAGACATCAGTTTCTCTTTAAATAGGGTGAGGGAGTCAAAGCAGCTCATCTAGCATACAATTTAAAGGGGTTGAAAAGTTCCTACCAATAACAACCCACGGTGATATACTTTACTGTAATAAACCATATGTTGTTTCTTCCAAGAGTCAGTCATCCCTGCTATCAAATTGAGAAACTTAAAATCTGCAGCCACTTACCTACTAAAGTGCAGTAAATGTTCATTCCCAGAATCTAATGTATTATTAATACCATGAGAAAGATATCATAGTATATTTATAGAGATATAGTGTACATTTTTGCTAGAACATATGGGAAAGAATACAGATACTGTGCAGCTCCCTAATCAATACCGATGATCATTACAGCCTTATACAACAGACCAGCACTTACTGCCAATGAATTCCAGCTTCTAATCTGCATTGCTGAAGTATCCATAAATCTGTTTCACCCTCTAAATGCAGTAAAAAAGTGAAGTCACAACCTGCAAGACATCTGTGATTTATTCTTTTGGGCTTCCAACAATGAGATCAGAGTCATTACAATCTCAGGCAAGGTGGGTGCCTAATAAATCTGTTGCTGATTTACACATAGACCGTGGTGTTGCATTGCTAATTTGCAAAGAAAACAACCTGTAATTGTGTGCTTAATGGCATAGTGTGGTTGTAGATGGAATATTATCCTTGATAGGATTTAATGCTTGATAGTATGTGTGTTGTCAAGGCTAAACCCTGCTCCACACTGCCAGAAGCCAGGTAGACACCAAAGAGCCAGCTAGGATGACCAGACCACTTGCAGGAAAGGAATATATGGGAAGCAGTAAACAAGAGATGGGCTCATTTAAAGGGATGTAGGCCCCAGTTTGTCTAGGAAAACAAGGTTTGCCAGTAGAGATAAGTATGTTTTTATCAGTGAGAAAGACTTGCAGGCAGCTCCCAGTTCAGAGAGAGGGAGGTGAAGAGCAAAAGAGACCCTATAACAGATAAGGAAGGGATCTGGCAGGTAATCTCATGAGGTAATAGTTATTTTCAGGAACTCAGCAACAAGGAATGGTAAGTTTTCAGGAGTCGCAGACATCTTTGCACTCTGTGAAAACAACAGGCTAAGTAAAGTGAGCTCCTGTCCTTATCAGCCTGTCTTGAGTTAACCAAGATGGGATCTTAAACCTCCTTAGGGCTGGAGAAACTGTAGACAGGTGATCCCTGCTGGTAGTTTTAATGCTGAGTATATGTCCAGCTTGCACAGGAAGGCTTATTGCTGAGAATGGTTTTATGGAGCTCACCTGAAATAACTGTACCTTCCCTTACAACCACCAGACAACCCCATTCCAACTGCACCACAGCTGTGTGAGTCTGGGCTGACAGATGAAATAACTCCTCAGAGAGGAGCACCTAAGACAACAGCAATGTGATGAAGGAAGATTTCCAAGGGTCAAAAAGCCCAGAATGACAGAAGCTCACAAATATCTCTTGGGCCCATCAGAGTCTGGTCTTTAGAAAAGCGCAGTCAACTCCAAAAAGAAAAAAAAAGAGAGATGTATTGGAAAAAGAATCCAAAATTATGTTAGTTCCAGATTTTCAGACTTATCAGCTATGATGTCATTTTTTGTCTATTTGCAGTGCCTTGCTTCGTGCACACATTTTGTGCCAGCAGAGAGGAGAGAAAAAGACTGCCAACATGTGCCAGTGTATAGGAACACGAGAGTTGTGACCTCTCTGGGCTGCCCCAGTTCTTCCATTCCAAGACAGTTATGAAATAGTCTTTTAGAAGAGATGTACACACAATGGAGCTACATGTGTCAAAGATGCATTTCCTCATCTGTATGTTCCCATGCCAGATGCTGAATCCTGTTTTAGACCCAGTCTGCATCTCAGACTTCCTGAAGCTGCAGCCAAAACAGTTTTAGCTGTGCATTTCTATGGGAGAGCTGATGTAAGGAGATTTAATTTCTAATATTTCTGGCCTTGAATATACCCAGAGAGCATTGCTGGACTGAAGAGATTCTGGGGGGTCTGCAGAATGAGGAGGAGGGTCTCAGTCCCTTCCCCTGGGGCTGTGTGTAATGCAGTATTTTTATTCTACTTGTTTTGAGTCACAAGAACCACAACAACGAAAGCATCACAACTGGGAAAAATGAAAAGGTTATGGTTTAAAATAAGAATAGTTGAACCCAAGCCTTCATTGAAACTATCTGTAAGATTATCCAACTCAAAATGATCATCTGCAGCACAACCCCCACAGTTATGCCTGGCACTGTGTGGTGATGTCACTTCAGCAGATATTTGAGCCTGGAATTCAGTCAGGATTTGAGTGTGTAACATTCACAGCCTCCACAGGCTTACAAGCATCAGAAAGGCAGAAACTCCTGACCCACAACATGCAGGTCTGCTCAGCAGAGAGGTCACCTGCTGCTGCAGGTCTCGTAAGCACAGCATCCTGGCAATGCTCCTGGAGCTGCTCCGGGGGCACAGGAGCTTCCTCAGGCAGCTGTGCTCCACACTCTGTGCACTCTGGAGGTCCAGCTTCTCCTCAGGCAAGGTCAGGCAACCCACAGGGCTCCTTTGTGTCAGAGCTGGGGCACCTTGCAACCTGCACATACCACTGTGGAAAAGCAGTGGAGGGAGGACGACCTTGAAATTAATCTTCTAAACAAACAAAAAGTCTTAGTGATGCCAGCCTCAAGTGTTTCCTCACCATTATTCACCGTCCTGCTTTTCTTCAAGTATAAAAAGGCCTTAAACATGACGTTTAAATATATACAATGGTGGATTTTCTTTCCTTTGCTCATTTCTACTTTTTATTTGGGTGGTTATTGAGGTCTTATGGTTTATGCACTGAAGCCTTTCCGTGTCTAAACCTCTTCCTCTGGCCACACACAAGTAAAACCACAGTGACTTTTGGCTGCAGCTTAAAGGGAGGGGGTATTTCCAGTACTGCTTGAGAGGCAAGGATGTGGTTTGTCACTGAAGTTTACAAGGTCACATTTCCCCTCGTTTCTATCACTGACAAGCTCTCCAGTGCCTACCACCTTGCCCAGAAACGTCGTTTTGTCTCACTCATTCTTTGCAGGAAAGGGACCTTGCCATGCAGAAAGTCCTTTATATCCACTACCAGAAGCTGTAGGAACCCAAGGGAGGGCGAGTGGTTTATTGCCAGACATTTTATGGAGGTGAAAATTTTCAAGAATTACAGGAGGCCGTTCAAATACGTAGAAGAAATCCACAGCAGAAGTGAGAATGAAGTGTAATGGCTCTCCTCAGCGCTATTTCCTCCCCACTCAGCCACATTGCCATTACCTTGCAGGGCCTGCAAATGCCCAGTTGCTGCAAGTAACTAGAAATGAAGGCTTATTTTGACTTCAGCACAGCCTGACTAGATCTCAGCGATATGGGACTTCCTGCAGTGTGCTTATCGCACTCAAATGAATCCAGCAGACATAACATCATATTTTGCCCAGTATTTAAAGTTCATGAGGCAATTTTCCTGAACTGCTCCCTGTATTACATAGTGAGGAGAAAGCTGTTCAGCTAAACATTCAATCAACAAGCAGTTTCTAATCATCTCTTCTGGAAGATAAAACAAATAAAGGGAAATAGACAAATCCTATCTCCAGAAAACAGCTAGAGCAGCTGATTTATATGCTGGGACATTTCCTAGGAGCATGGAAATACTGAGAAGTATTCTCCTTCCTTTAAGGCACAGAAGCACTAAGAAATGTACAGGCATAGAAACAGCCAAGACATCTGAAATAACAAAATCACAGAATAAGCTGAGTTGGAAGGGACCTTCAAGGATCATAGAGTCCACCCCCCAGCCCTGCACAGCACCATCCCCAAGAGTCACACCATGTGCCCAAGAGTGTTGTCCAAATATCTCTTGAACTCTGTTAGGCTCTGTGACCTCTTCCCTGGCCATGATATCTGAACATCTCCTCAGTCTCACAAGTTTTCCTATGAATGTGGAGACCAGGGTATACCATTCCAGGCTGTGCTGCATCACCTTCCAACTGACTGGGTGCACTTGATTCCTTCATCAAGATCATTGCTGAAGTTCTTAATCTGGAGTGGCCCCAGTACTGAGCACTGGGGAACACCTCTGGTCATGTGGAGGCAAAGAAGGCCTTAATAAGTACCTCAGCCTCTTCCTCAGCCTTTTTATATGTTTTTATTATGTTTCCCACCACATCTGGTAAAGGATGGAGATTCTCCTCAGTCCTTCTTTTGCTGTGAATGTACTTGTAGAAACATTTTGATTGTGGCTTATGACAGTAACCAGATTAAGTTCAAGTTGGGCTTTGGCCCTTCTAATTTTCTTCCTGCATAGCCTCACATCATCCTTGTAGCTCTCTTCTAAATCTTGCCCCGTCCTCGAAAGTTCTTAAACTCTCAATGTTTTCCTTGAGTTGCAGCCAAAGTTCTCATCTCAGCCAAAGTTCTCATCTCTGATCTCTGTCCGTCTCCAAGAACCAAAAATTATAATTTCATGATCTCTGTGCCCAGAAGTGGCTTCCAACCATCACATCACTCACAGTCCCTTCTGTGTTCACAAACCAGTCTAAGGGGGTACCTTCCCTAGTTGACTCCTCCCCAGTTGTGCAAGGAATTTTTCTTCCACGCACTCAGGAATCTTTCAGACTGGTTCCTCTCTGCTGCACTGTATTTCTAGCAGGCATGTGGTAAGTAGAAATCCCCCATGAGAATGAGTGCTAGAGACCTAGAAAATCCTCCTTTTTGGGTACACAAAGGCTTTTCTTGCTGGGGAGAGCTGAACCAGAGGAAGCAGCCACAAGACAGTGGGTGAGAAGTGCTGGTGCTTGTGCACTGCTTTTTCCTCTCAGAGTCAGATGCATGAGTTGTACTGAGGGTGTTTACCACATAAAACCATGCCAGCATACCAAGAGCATTTCCAAGAATTCAAAACAAACCCCAACCCCTAGGAATCACAACAAAGTCCACTTATGCAAATGCCTATACAGAATAGGGGCAGCCCTGGGGCTCTTGGCAAATTGCCCTCAGCAAGCTCAAGTTTGGTCCCCCAGTTCAAAAGCAATGCAAAACACTCAATCCTTCCCTCAGGCAGCCCTTCCAGGGAGCAGAGGCTTTCTCTCAGTCCTGTCTCTCATCCCAGTGTGGCAGTTCAGAGCATCTCCTGTCTATCCTCTGGGCCAAGCCCAGCTGGAGCCACCGTCCCCTCCTCCACGAGTGAATACCCAAGCTTTTCACAATTCTTCTGTATATTTCTCCATCAGCTTTTCTTTTTCATTTAGAAATTCAACATCTTTTGCTTTGAGTAGCAAGGGCTGACAGTGGAGGGAAGGGCAACCTAATGAAGGAGTGTTGTGGCCCAGGGTGCAGTTCCCAGCTGCACTGCTGGCTCTGAGTCTGTGCCAGCTCCTTCCCAATGACCCTTAGCCAAGCCAGCAAAGCACTTAAAGGTGGGTCTAACAAAAGCTGATGACACCCGTGGGACCAGTCGTGTGCCTGTTGTGTCTAACTGCGCTGCAGCCTCTGCAGGTACTCAGCTACCTGTGGCACAAAGGGCTCCGGGAGCAGAGAGCATCAGATCTCAAAGTTACAGACTTTGATCTTACCATTAGGATTGATATTAAAAAAAAGACACATAATTAGAACTTGATCATATGCCATGTAACAGCGGCATGTTCTGCTCCCATTTTGCTAGCAGACTGTCTTGCTTGAAAAATTGAGGGGTTTTCTGTCTCTGCCTTTTATTTCTTTTCTTTGTGGTAAATGCAAATATAAACAATTAATAATTCCAGTTCACGGGGTTTTTTGGTAACCCTCTCAGCTGCCTTTTCACAGATTTTCCTGGGCTGCTGCAGGGGCCAATCAGATCATATAAATGTGCATATTAACAAAGGTTCATTAAGAGACTCTGTCTTTCTAAGCCTCTGGAAAAAAAGCAAAGCAGAGATGAGCCTTAGAAGTAAATGCACTGCGTTCTTCACTAAATTTGACATAGTACTAAAATCATCAGCTTTTTAATAATCTACATTTAAGATGCAAATATATCTATTTGATAGGAAAATCTAATGCATGAATAAAGATTCCAAATTGTTTTATTACTTCTTGATCGCTGCTGGCAAGGGGGGAATTACCATGCTAACAGCCTCATTGAGGGAAAGCCATATGCCTGAAATGGAGACTACACTGGAGTTACAAAGTTTAGAAGGATGAAGTTACACGGAGAGAGGCTCATTTAAAGTAGTGACTAATTAATGACCTCAGAGGTAACCCTACCAGCTACCACACTGGTTAGAGAGGTGAATCCTATTAAGAACCTTCTAAGAGCAGTTTCCAATTACTAATCTTTTCAGCACCTTTATGGTGTAAGAGAAATGACTTCAGGCTCCAGTTCCCATCACGGGGTCATCTCGTTTCACTTTCACTCTGAGCTAGAGAATGATAGTCCTGTGGGCAGTCTGACAGCCAAGAGGTGATTTTAATATTGCCAGAGCTCAGCAAGACATTTACATTTGAAATGCAGTGCATGTGGAGTGCCAGTTTGGCTCTTTTCCTCCTGTCATATCAGGTCCTAAAATTGTAGAATAATTGCTTTTACCCCATGGATTAAGCAAAGAGTGCACGGTCTCAGACCGTCCTCTCTCTGATGTTAAGGCTGTGGGGATAGACCAAATCTTTTATTAAAGTAACAAGCATAGCTGGGAAAAAGGACAAGATGTTAGGCAAGCTTTGGGAAAGATTAAGGGGCCTGAAGTTGGCTCAGATTTTTTCAGCTATATAAAGATATTTAAAGACACTAGTTCTGCCAGTTAAATTTGGCCCTTTAGAGCAGCGTGGCTGCAGCATGTTGCACTGTTGCATGACTCCGCGGAGACACTGTGGAGCTGGGAGGGGCAGGTAGGAGACAGAAATGGGCTGCAGCTGAGCGGCCCCGTGCTTGCTCGGTAATGCGAGGCTGTGCCTTGGCTCACTAATTAGTGTGTAAGAGCTGTGTACTCTGGCTCACTTTGGGATGCCTTATCAAAGGGGGAGGAAGAACTGGGTTTAATTTAGCTATTCAGAGGGTCTGCATCTGTTTTCTCAGCCACTGCAGGATTATAATTGTTTCTATCTGACAGCAGGTCACATGCATGTCGGCTTTTTAATTATAACTGAAATTTCTTTTCAACCTGGGGAAATAGTTTAGTTTCAACATTACTATTATTATTTTTGCTCTTCGTTTTAACTTCCCCAACTCTTTTTGCTGTCTTACTCCCAGCATAAATCTTTCCCCTTTCCACATGATTGACAGATTTTCTTTGTTCATATCTGTCATTGTTTTTTCTTTTGATTCATGCAACAACTACATAGTTCAGGTTTAAAGGTTATGAAGACTGTGTTTTGGCATTCAACCAGTCTCATCTCTGGAAACATTAGTCAAATGATCTTGTTTAAAATTCCCTCTATAGAAGGAAACATTGCCACCTAGGTCTCTGCCTGTATTTCACTTTTTCTTTGTTTATCTGACCAGATCTTGTTTTGTGCAATTCAAAATGCTCAAATCTCATGTTTGTGCAGGGCTTACAGTGTTATGTCATGACTTGAGGTGTTCTGCTCTCTTTTGGATGTCAGTCATAACCAATCTGCTCAGTATAAGATTGTTTGCATGTTTTTGCATGGTAAAAGATGCAAAAATATAAGTGACCCATTAGAATGAGGGTGACATTAAGGGGTGCAAGACAGAGGGCCAGAAGAACACAAAGTAGAAAGCTCAGAAAAATGAATTCCCTATGACTGGACACCAGCATAAACAGACAGAAGACTGATGGTTATCCATATCACTTCTGATATCTCAGTTATCCTATGGGAAGTCTTCTCCACCACCAGGAAGAACAAGGAGCTGGCCAGCCATGACAAAGTGAAACCTAGACTGCCACTGAAATGGGCAGTAAGGAGCACATTCCTATGAATCCAGTAACTTTTTGAAACAAATAAATTAAAGGCAATAATCCTGTAAAATACAGAAGAGGTATGTGTATATATATATATATATTCTGTAGATATATATATGCAGAATCCCTTATACCATAAAGGTCTGTTAAACCTTTTAGGAAGGTGAAAAACCACTATTATGCTTTTTCTGGCCAAGATAGACTTAAAAGAAAGACGCGTGGAGACAACAAATGAGACAAATATGCAAGAGAAAAGGGTCCTGTTATCTTCTTAACTGGATCCTCAGAGTTCAAGTCTGATAATCCCATAGCTGATAAAAGAAGGATTCCAGAGAGCACTGAGGAAAGCTGTCCTACCCTGATTCCCTGCCCACAGGCCCTGAACAAGTGAGAGATGCTGGCAAGCAGGTGTCACTCATGACAGGAAGAGGGTCGTGTGCCTACCCTTATGGCAATTCCCCAGTAAATGGGCTAAAGCTTGCTTGGCATATCAGGGTAAAGGCATTGCCAGAGTGCCTTCTGCTTTTCTCAGTTGTGCAGCTGGGGACTGAATGGGATGGTTCATGTGGCAGGAATAACATCCCACCCCTGGCACTTGGAAACTCTACATATTTTAGGTAAATCCTGAGTTACAACCAGCAACAACCTCAGGCTGCAGGGTCTGGTTGCAGACTCTGTGGTCTGGAAAAGCCAAGGAGTGTGTGGATTTCACATCAAGAAGTTTTTAACACATTTAACAACTGTGAAAGATGAAAACTAGGCCCAAAAGAATAAACATGCCTCAGATGAGCCAGAGCATTAGTTAGGCATGTGGATGAATCAGTAGATGGGACTTTGAAACCAGACCTCACGTTTGAGCTAAGCTCTTGGCTGGAAGGTTTGGATGAGCCATTAAACCTGCAAATACAGAATTCATTCCTTGCATCAGAGGTCACATATGTATTAGACCACCCTCATCTCCTTGAATGACAGCAACTGAAAGGCAACTGTGGAAAAATCTATCATCCATGTATGCAACAGTCCTCGAGCAGAAGGATCCCAGGCCTGGGATTGATAATCCTTGGCATTTGGAGGTGATGAACTACAGAGGTTTGCTCACCTCAGGGACTGAATGATCCATCACATTCCTGGATTTCCTTCTCAGAGCATGGCAAAATGTGACTGGAACCTGAGGTAAGGAAAAGGAAAGCTGTTGTCATTACTGATAGGTCATCTCAGTTCCCATGGTGCTCTAGCCACAAAATGACGAATATGCTCTCAAAAAGCAGAAACTTGTTGTTCTCAAAAATGGATAATCTGAGCAATCAGAGGGAAAAAAATTTTACCAGTGGGTGAAAATCAGGAATACTGGGTGTACTTCACAGCTGCTCAGCAGCAGTGACCAGATCAACAAACACCAAGGAATACTTGAGGCACAATTGTCATATTGCTAAAGATCCAAGTGACTGCACATATCTTTTCCAGTTGTTCTTGTGTTGGAGTCAAGAGAATAAAAATATAAACCACAGGCATTGAACACTCAAGAGACTCACTCCCACAGCACTGTGATCCTCCCAAAATTACAGTGTACATCATGGGGGAGGATAGAGGAGGGAGCAGTGGATGATGTACCTTGAAATCTGCTTCAGAAATTAGAGAAATGAGTCATTTTCTTAAAAATGGTTGATATGACAATCTGTTATAAGTGAAAATTATCTGCACTTCTTGTGGTGACCTTAAGGGAAGATAAACTCAAGCCTCATCCACATAAATCAAAGACCTAACATCCATTTAGCCATCATATATTTTAATTTCCCAGTTAAGGCAAGAAGAGAGTGTTATATGGCACACAGTCCTGCTGATGCTTGTTAGCCTGGGAGTCACAGCAAGAGGCCAGTCTCCAGTGTCTAACCTACAAAGGCCAAGGTTGAGAGGTGACCATCAGGATGCTGGTCTATCTTTAAGGGAGAATAATTACTGATCAGTCAAAGGATTGATCCATTGTTGTGTCTGCTCAGCATCACTAGTGTTTTCTGTCCTTAGTCATGCATACAAACTGACAGAAGCATAAGAGATGGTGGTACGCTCATGGTAGTTTTTCAGACAGGTTTCTTTAAGTTAGGATGGGTGAGTATAGTGTTGTCAAGAAGCAGCAAAAGGCAGAAAAGATGCTGAGGGGAGGATTTACAGTGAGTTGCAGCTGACAGCATTTCCTGGGTCTGTAGCTGGTTGGCTACATAAAGCAGTTTCAGGGAAAGCTCTATGAGGGCTTTGAAATTTAAAGCAGTGCCTTTTGGATGTACATCTAGCCTGGAGCAGCTGCTACAACACAGCCATGTAATCCAGGGAACTGCCTGGTTGGAATTTGCCAGACCATTTCATGGAGATTTCACACAGATGTGTATGTACGTCTGCAGTAAATGGTTAAAATAGGTGTTCGGAAGTATAGACATGAACCTTAAAACTCTGATCAAAGCAAAAAGAGAAAAAAGTCTTGTTATTCCACTAGGTGTTATGCACTGTGGAATGTGCTCATGGAGCTTTTGAATACAAGGACGGGACAAAGTGGGATGTGCCCTCCTCTGACAGTACATAGCATAAGCTGCTGTTTTAAACACATGAAAAATAACAAGAAGGGACTGAAATCTGGTTAATAAAATGCTTCCTCTAGGGTCATCCACATTGTTGTCATCAGTAAAGAGAAAAAAAAATAGTTTTGGAAACCTAGAAAGGTAGTGTGGATCGAGTAATGTAAACAGTGTGTGTGAGCACACACCATGCTGGCTGACATATCCATGTCACATGGAGAACTGTGTGCCCAAAATAACAAAAATCTGCCACCTATTTTATCTCAGCAGCACTGGGTGGGAGGGCCTATTAATCAGATGGCAGTCTGTGTGCATCAGCTCCAATATGGTGTTCCCTCAAAACAACAGACTCGCACATTTCCATCATCAGCCTGCTTTACTCTCCAACATGAATGAGCTGCATCTGATCATGTAAAATCACCTTTTACAATGTATTTCATACTGACTGTGTAATGAAATGTTTATTTGTGAATATGGAACTGGAAGGGAAAATGTCAACATCCATAATGAATTTTACTCTGCCATCTGCAGAGCAGGTCAAATAATAGGAAAAAAAAATATCATCCTTCTGCGAGAGTGTTTTCAGTGAGCATTGTTTTCAAGGACAGATGATTTGGTGGCTTGAGAAGGAGAAGATGCAGTTGTACATTATCTCTTTAGGAGAAGGGCAGATTGGAAATCTGGGATTTTAAACAAAGCAAAAGGGAAGGAAAGCAGACAGGTTCTGGGGACAGAAAAGTCCACCAGCACCAGTAACATCCCCATGAACTAATAACAAAACTGCTGAGGAGATTCAGGTAACCCTGGATTTTACTTTGTAGTTTATTGATCAAATCACAATTTGCAATTCTATGCCCTGATTCTTACTACTTTAGGATGCAGCTCATCCTGCACCACACGCACTGAGATTTTATTAATTATTATTTGAGACAGCTGTTTTATATTGGTTAAATTGGCCTGTTGTGTAACTGAAACACTCTTACCGTGGAACTACTGAGCATCTCAGAAGAGCCACCCATTCAACTGGTCCAGCAAGAGCAAGCAGTGAGTTGACTAAGTTAAATTATGGAATTCACATTTCGGCTTGAAATAACACCCCAGATAGTTCTGTAAATAGTTGCTCCTGAGAATCTCTTTGTTTCTATTCAGTACCTCAAACTAAACTTATAAGAAGATTTTCTTAGACATTGTCAACATCTGAATTTTTGTTTGAATATTTTTTAAAATTTATTTATTGTGTTGAAGAAGGATAAAGCCAAGCAATTAACTGAACAAGTGTTAACATTGCAATCAATTATTTTGATAGAACATGCTTTTGGGATCCTCTTCTGTCCTGTTGTGCATAATACATGAACACATCAGGAAAAGCCATATCGGTTTTAACAGGAGTGAAGTCCTGTCCTAGCCAGAACTTTTCTTTTTCCTCATTTTTTTTCTTGCCCATAAATTTCCTGCACAATGTCCCTACTTCCCCATTTGAACTCGAATTTTCATTCTTCTTCTGTAGAGCACGGGCATTACCAGTAGTAAAGAACACAGATCTCTTTTCTCTGACTTTCTAGGCTTTCTCCCTCAGTAGAATCCAGCTGTGAGCTGAAACAAATTGCAGGGAAATTCTGCTCACCCATCACAGCCAAGATAACAGCACTCAGTGACTTCATGGAGCTGCATGTGCATTTATCTGGCAGATTAAAGAGTGGGCTATGCTCAGGGCAGGTGGGCTCTTCAAATACTTCAGCTTCCAAATTCTAACAAGTCTTTTATGAGCACATATTGACTGAATTAAAAAAAAAATCAATAGTCACCAGTTAAATAAAAGGTGTGCTTTTGACAGTGGAGGAACCAATCTAATTTTCAAGTCTCTATTCCCACTTGTTGTGGTATAGCAGTTTGCCAGATGTAATTTTTTTCTTTTTTTTTACTCAGAGGCAAAATTAAAGTATGTTTTTCCCTTCCCCTTTTTCATAGAAATGTGAGAACTATTTTTAGCTAAAGCTTTCTCAAAAAAAAAAAAGAAAAAAAAAGAAAAAAAAAAAAAGAGAAAAATCAGCCTAAGGGCACTTCTGGTGAGAGAAATTGCATCCTGAACTTGTTTCCTCTAAAAAGATCTTTTAATAGGATTTGTCAGGCAGCCTTAACTACAGGCAGTGACCCAAGTTCACAGCAAGAACCTAAAGTTCATTTTCTTTAGTTATGATCTAATACACACTTAATATGCACTGTTTTGCTATTCCCTGCTACAGCAAAGTAATTGCTTAAGTGTTCAAGAATAATTGATATGGGAATTAAGGTACAAAGTTAGATCTGTTCAATTTGTCTTACAGAAGTAACTTCCTCCTGCCCTTCCCCCACCCCTTTATTCATTTGGTAAAGTCACTTAATGCAAAGGTCAGTGTTCCCTTAAGAATCCGTGGAAAAGAATAATTTCTTTAGTCCTTGTTATGTGTTTAGAGTATAAAGCCTCTGGGAAAACAATTGCTCCATGCTGTTTCCTTATAATACAAGGAACAGTGGAATCAGCAGCTGTTGAAGGAATGTAGACAAACAGAGCCACCTTAACTGGGTTCAAAAATCAAGAATTCACAAACTTTATGAGCAGTACCACTTATCCAGGTTGGGTCCTAACTTTGAATTGGAAAGAGATTTTGACTGTTGCCTTCAAACATTATTACCACCCTGTATAACAGAACACAAAAATGAGGTATATTGCATCACTATTTCTTTTTGATTGGAAAACAACCACGTGCTTTGTGACTGCAGTGGCACTGTTGCTGTTTTAGATGAGACAGAAGTGCTCAGCAATGGCACCATCTCCCCACAAACCCAGAACCGTCCCAGGGGAACTGTGCAGGACACACAGCTCTGCCAGGTTTTATTGAGCTGCCATTGATTGAAACACTGTTCTCTCTTACCTGGATGAGCTGGGATGCAATTGACAGCACTGGCAATACCTCCACCATAGCTGCCAAGCCATCCCAACGGGTGGGAGAACAGAGGGCTTTCTTTTTCACCTGCTGGTTATTTCCAAGGTACCTTTTGGGCCAGAGACAGTATGTAGAGAACCATCACAGTTATAAGCTGACAGTCACTTAGAGTGGTGAGTAGAAAGAAGCAATTCTAGAGAAGTTTAGAACTGCTCTTTGAGAAAGATGTAAAATTGAAACTCTCACTTGGGAAGAATTTTATTTAATATATAATCCTGCTCTGGGTTCACTTAAATTTAGTTAAAAATTACATCCTCAGAGGCAAACTTAAATGTTAAGACAATTGTCAAAGAAGGATAAACCTCTTCTTTCCATATGTTGTAAATCAAGGCTGTTGTAAATCAAGGTTTTACTATGGAGTGGGAACTGCTTTCACTCCAATATTTGTTCATGCCTTGAACAAAACAAAGCCTAAACCAAAACAAAAAAACTGCAAAGCTGGAATGCAGGATTCCTGCACATCATCTATTTTATTATCTTCCTGCTTTCTCTTTGCATGATGTCATCATTAGTGCTACAGAACACACTTTGAACTGAAACAAAGAGCTTTGTTCTGATAAATGGAATGTTTCAGTCTATCAAAATGACTTCCCTACTTGAGAGAAAAATACTGTTTGATTCTTCCACAGGAAGCTTTATTTTATAAAGCTCCACATATTCTGCTGCTGAATTAGACCACTAGAATATTTTTTACTGGCCCTTACCTTTTCCTCTTTTTTTTTTCTTTTAGCCGTGTATGTCTTTTAGTCTAAAGATACACATGGATAATTAATCTAAGGAAATACTTCTAAGTCAGACAGCTATGGATTGTCTGAACATTAAACCCATATCTTTTCACAAAACAGAATGAACCTAGTTAGGCTGCCCTGAGGACTGAATGCTGTTGATTACTTCTGTATGGCTTTTGCACATTTTTCGTAGACTTCTTCCTTCGTTGTAGTTATTTTCTTCATAACCATGTTTTAGCTAGAGAAGGTAGTCCTGTCTAAAAAATCAGTGTTGATTTATTTGGAAAAGTGAGTGATATGTAACTGAACCCTGTAGGAGGAATTCCTTGTGTTACAGGCTCGTTGTAGATTACATGCCAAGCTGAAATGGAAAACCAGTGGTATCATTTCCACTCAGGGCTGAACTCCCGTCTGTGTGGAGAGGGAGTGTTGTGGGGTTCCCAGGAAAAGCCCAGTCTGGAGGCTGAGGGTGGTATGTTGGGGCTCACCTCCTCTGCCTCCCACGCTGCATGAGTCACAGAAGATTCTGCAGAGCTTTTATTTTTCTTCTAAATGAGCAATATATGCTTATGTGCTGTAAAGCCCCAGCTTTCCTGTATTTCTTTCCTGTCTCACTTGTCCTATATAATGGGAAAAGACCTTCCTCACCTCCCAGTACTTGCATATCTCCCAGGGATGTTAGAAGGGGAACTACACTAAAGATTGCAAACTACAGTGTGAATGGAGCTGTATTAGCTCATTAAGAGACAGACAGAAGGATGAATATCATCCCCAAGGAGCAAAAGCACCTGCCATCCCTGTGACAGCTACAGAAACCAGTGCAATATATTCAGTAGTTTACAAAATAGCAATAGAAAACTATTAAAATAGAGGAAGCTGGCCAACAGGTAAGCCCAAAGAATCTCTGCTCAAAGGCAGGTTTTTATTTGGACCTTGTTCCTAGTTTGACATCTTTGCATGATTGCGTTTTTAGCTTTATGAAACACAATCATTCTCTTTCTTATATGAATTCTCGACTTAATTCTGTCTGGCTCCCAAACGTAGCATCCACTCAGAGAAACAGCATCAGTGTCATGTTGGCATTAAGGCCAGCACATGGGGTTACCCTGTCAGATGATGTGGGACAGGTGGCAATGCCATGGGGGAAGCAAGCAGGTCAGCTGCTGGGTACCCCAGAGCTGCCAGATACTCAGGGACCATCACAAACCTCATGTCAGCTGCCAGGGACCCTCACAGCCAGAGCCAGGGGCTTCTGTTCATTTGCAGGTAGGACTGACTTCTGTGGACAGGATTTGAGTGGATTCAATAATCCCCCTAGATCAACTGGAGGCATCCTGAAACTCAGCATATGCACTGCTGGTGGTGACATTTGCAGAGGGAAAATTTTGGAGTAGAAGGTTCACAAAGACAGCGTCTGACCCATGAGCTGCACACAGCAGTTGAAACAGCCAAACACAGGGAACTCCTGATGTCTGAATGAGGGTTATTCACTGATGTTATTTTGTGTCTAGTGGAATGAAAATATTTGAGAGAATCACAAACTGTTGGTGGCGAATGTATTCCTCCATTTCTGGAAAGGAAATAAGAGCACATTTTTCCCCGGCTTGGTACTTCCTTAGTGATAACTGCAGTTCCCTGACATCTGTCCTCACTCTTTTTTTTCCCTCTGTCCCTGAGGAGAAGTGAGTTGATGTCAGAGATATTTACAGGTGTATACAGGTGTATCTGAGCATCCAGCAGAGAGACTGGCAGAAGTGCAGACCTCAGTGATTCACTGTCTCTGGAGTCTGTCACATCTATTCTGAACAGATATTCTATATAACAGGTACAGTATCTGATCATAAAAACTGTGTCCTTTATATCACAGCTCTGATGCATTGCTTTATGGTTTTATTACAGTGTTTCACACGGAGGAAACTAGAGTCATACTCAATAAATTCCAACAACAGGCATAGCAACCTCCTAGCAATATTTAGAGATTGCCATCTTAATGAATAGTGGGTAATTTAGACAAATCATGGAATCATAGAATAGTGATATTTTATGCTTGGAAAAAACCACTTTGTTAAGTGTAGTGATGTTTAATATGTACTGTGCCAATATACAGAGCCCAGATGTTGACCCCAATTACAACTGAAATTGGTAAAGCACGTTTTACACTTGATCCCAAAGGCAGAGGGATTTGTGCAATGGAAGGAATAGATTTGGACATCTTTTACATCATCTTGCTTAGTGCAAAACATGACTTAAATTGCACATGAAAATCCGATTAGAAAAACTTGATGAGGCCCCAAAGCACACTTTGTTCCTTTCCATGCTATTTGCTGTCAAATAAATATGTCCAGTCCTAACAGAACAGGAAGATACCTCTACTTTCTTTAATATGCTTGGACTCGAGGTGAAATGGAAATAGACTTTAGTGCTTCTACACGAGTGAGGAGGCTGGTGTGCCTGACCCGACGGCGGAGCTCTGGAGAGGTGCCATCTAGAGAATATTATCACCCATTGATTTATCCATGCCTGGGTGAGAGCAACAGCCTCGTCCCTGTTTTTCCCCATATGGGTCTGTTTGGAGTTCTGCTACCCCATTGGTGTTTGGCTCGTTGGCCGCCCCTTCCCCTGTTCCCTTTATGCTTCCCAGTTGCTTCTCTGCCCCCCATACCCCTGCTGGCTTGTATCCCTGCTCATCTTCCTGGGCTACACCCTTCTCCCCACCTACCCTTCGCACCCGTTGGCTCAAGCCCCGAATCCCCTCCCCTTTGATCCCTGTGTTAAAAACCCTGTGCAGCCCTCAGCTCAGTTCTTGTCAGTGGAAGCCCTTCAGAGAGCAGGTTAATAAACCGTCTCTGGGATCTCTACACGAGAACCTCTCCTGCCTCTCTCTGCCTTGTCTCTTGTGTAACACCGTGCTCCGTGTGTCCCGAGCCCGTGCCCCCTCGCTCCCGAGCGGAGCGGCTCCGGCACTCGCGGAGCTCGCAGGAAGGGCGCGTGTAGGCCGCTCGAGCCGCGCCGCGACACACGAGCACCTCAGCTCAGATCAGAAGAGCACTTTTGGAGTGCACAGGCCCATCTTCCCCACTTGGTGTACTCCAGTTCACACTAGAGGGGTGCTGGAGCATGCAAACCAAACTCCTTTCAGGCAAAACTAAACCAGAAGTACTCCAGGAGTCTGCCTAATGTATCCCAATGCTAATGGGTCTTCTGGTCTTGTAAACCTACTGTCTTTAATCATTCAGCCACTTTATCTATCTGTTGAAGATTGGTGTTTCAATTTTCCTCTAGAATGCCTATTTCCAAGATGCTCTGTGGGCTGCTGAGGGTGTGTTTGGAGTCTCTGTGCTCTAGAGGAGAATGGGCAGTAAAGCTCATTGTGGCTCTCAGCTCCTCTAGATGCCCTCTCCCTCCTGAGTCCCAGGATCCCTCACAGCTGCGTGTGTGTAACTGCATTTTAAATGTGACTTTTGCATGAAAGTGACTCTGGTTTTTGGAGACAGCTCTGCTTGTATCTGTCTGCACTGATTATAGGGACAAGAAAAGCATTAGAATGTGTCAAAGTGGCAGTAGGTTTACAAAAGCTAAAACAGTTCTGAACAGTCAACACTGGAAAAGGAGACCAACAATCACTGTGAGCTGATACTAGCCTGATTCATTCCTTCTCTGCTCAAATACAGAGTAGCTCCAATTTCTATAGCCTGATTTGCATTCTTAAGCCCACGCCGTGCTGAGACCTTTGGTTTGATGAAGGAAAAGCCAGAGAAGCCATGCTGGTTTCTAACATAAATTCTTTTGCACCTCCTTAGCTACTAAAACCTCTCATTTTGTACCTGTGATTCTGAGTTCCAACTTCACTCTGGACTCTGGTCAGAACCTACTTTGATGGTGAACATGGGAAGTTCAGGGTTGCCAGAGATGCTTATCAAACACATCCCTAATTTGGGGCTGCAGGTGCAAAAGAGGGGTTGAGATGCTTGGGTGAGCCCAGAATAAGGCCATTAAAATAAGGCACAGGTTATGTTTGGAGTGGGGGTATGAATGAGGTTTGCTCAGCCTGAGGAAGAGAAGGTTAAGGGGATTTCTTATTTCTACCTTTAACTCCCTAATAGCAGGTTATGGAAAATATGCAGCTGACCTTTCTCAGGAGAGCACAGATGAGGAGCACCATGCAACACTCATATTTTGTTACAAGGGCAACAATGATTACATACTAGGATTATTTTTCTAATTTTTTTTTTTTTTAGTATGAAGAAATTTGATTAACCACTGGAACAGTAACCTGGAGAGGATGTGCAATGTCCACAATTAAATATCCTAAAAAAAATTGTCTGAGAAAAGCCTTAAGCAGCCTGATCTACCATGACAGCCAAATCTACCTTCAAACTTGGACCTATTTCGAGCAGAAGATTGGATCAGAAAACCAGCAGAGGTCCCATCCAACTAAATTATTTTATGATATTTTGATTCTACTTTTATTTACAGTGCTAATACCAAGGGAGCACCTGGCCTGAGGTCAAATTAGCAATTCGGTGCCTTCAAAAACCAGGAACAGGGCCTCTGAAGACAAGATAAAACAGACATTAAAACACACAAAGTATGTGAAAGAGAGCCAAATAGAGATAAATAATAAATGGAAGCACTTCTGTACCAGGGTACACCACAAAATACAGCTGCTACAGTCATTTCAAAGTCTGCAAGATAACAGTAAAAGCAATTACTGTAAGAGCAACATGTTGCCTAAAATCATTAATATGTTTGGTGTGTCTCCCTTGTGCACTAACCCAGCACAAGGAAAGAGTTTTCAGAGAACAAATTTGATGATGCCACTGTTGTTTGTTTAATGTCAGTTTGCAGTCCAGCTGTGGTTTCTAGATGGACTCAAGTTGTTATTTTGCAGCTCACAAATAGACCCCGTGAGAGCAGACCAAACCTTGGGGTTTGTTTTGTGACGCTGCTGTCACTGCAGGGAGTGCCTTGTCACCTTCACACAGCACTTGCGTCCCCGAGGGCTGTGGGGAGCTGCCATTCACAAACCTCTCATGAGGTCACATCCACCCCATCTGGAGCAAAAATCTGAGTCACAGCAGAGACATCTGTGACACATCCCTGAGCAGAGGGGTCCCTGCTTCCCTCTCGTGCCCTCATGTACCAAAACCCTGGCCTGTCCCTACACCTGGGAAGAAACAGTCAAAGGGCACTTTGTGATCAGTGCTGAAGGGCAATTTCCCCTTCTGGACCCGCACTTTTCTGCAGTCCGTGCTGAGGTGACTGAGAGTGTCCTTGTCATGGGCAAAGGCTGTCAGGTGTGATATTGGGCATCTCTTTAGCATGGGCTGCATGAGACAGCAAGGGCAACTCAATGCAGTATTTTCCTCATGCATTGTAAACACTAGGAGATAGCTGAGATCCCCTTCCAGGACTTGTGGTCTTTGAAATTACTCTTAATTAAAATATATTAGCAAATCTTGATCATTCATTATTTGATGTGCTGCAAGAATCAGGAAATGATTTCTGGTTTCCTTCCCTTTCATTCTGATTTCAAATCACGGTTGCAGTGCTCTGTAGCACACAATTTAATTTTTCTTTACACTAACTGATTCCAAACCCTTCATTAAGCTTGGCCTTTTTTCCTAATTTTAAAATATGCAGGATTTAAGTATAGTAAATCATTAAGAAATTAATTTCATTCATTAATGAATTATTAATCCAGGCTAATGGGAAAAATGTAGTAATGATTATAAGTGTCAGTACATGCTGTGGGACCTTGTAAAAGCACCTTCTATAGCTCACTGAAACAAAACAGTCAAAAAAAAAAGACATCTCTGCATCCTTTGTAGTCTCAAAACCATGCCCTAGTATTAGATTCAAGTGACATTGTAATGCAAATAAATACTTAGCAACTTTCATTTGTAATTCTAACACTACCGAAGAGGTTTCTTGGCAAACAGTGAGCAGTGTTGGCTCTTCAACACCGAATTGATTTGCTCCTTGCCAAAAGAATAGTTTCTAGCTGACAGAGTTTCGAAGCTCTACAGCCTCAGGAAGAGGAAACATCTTGGTTCGAACTGATGCTAGTCTTGAAACACCCAAACCCCACAAGTTTGGCCCTGGCTTGAAGAGACAAAAACTGTCTGACTGACTTCCTTCTCAAGCTTGACAGAAAACACACCAACTCAATGTCAATTTACGGGGGGTTTTTTGTTTGTTTTTGTTTATTTATTTTATAATCTGCATTTCAGTAAGAAAGGCTGTAAGACACACATGTCCAGTCTTCTGAATTTCTGCCCATTTTTCTATGCATTCTTTGACACAGAATTCAAGTACTTCATATCCACTAACATATTTATTTTCCTTGTCTCCTCGTGGCACATGAAAATATTACATTCATTTGGGGAAAACTGAGGCACACATGAGATGTTTGTGGAAAAGAGGGACTTATAATTTCCGTCCACTTTAGTGACACAGCTTACATGTCATTTTATCCTTCCACCTGGATAGTTACTTAAATTTTATTCCTAAGGAGTGAAGAATCTCTGTGAGTTTGTTTCTTTTACAACCTTTTTTTCCCTCCATTCACCAGCTGGCTTATCTCCAACATATTTCACATCTGACCTTATGGTTTCCATTCTACAGCTATAGATTAGAGGGAAAAAATTACTACTGCATGCTTCTAAGCACAGATTACTGAGGGTTTCAACATACTGATTATTTGGGGTGATGAATCATATTAAGTCTGGTGTTTGCTAGGCAGTATTTCACTTATTTGATATGACATCCAGTACCTGGGATGTGGCACTCTGATGCAACACATCACTGCTCACTGACACACCACCAGAAACAGAGCGACACATGAGATAATGTGGTTATATTTGGATCCCTTTTGGACCCCAGCTTTAATTTCTTTTCTGTTAGTACTTGTCATTGATTCTAGGAGGCTGAACCACTCAGTGATTGTGTCCACCTGTTCCATTTCCTCTACAAAGCAGCCCTGAATTTAACCATAGCCTACTTAGACTTCCTATGCAGCTTTACTTTTGTGCTTTAACTGGACAAAAATCAGTCCTGACTATTAAGGCATAGGAGAGAAAATGAAGTTCCATCCTGCCATTGGGCAACCCAAAAGAAATAAATGGGTTGAAAATAACAGCTAAAGAAGATCTGGGATTTCAACACACCAGAAAAAGAAACTGAGCTGTGGATATGTGATGGGATACTGCTCATCATCTGAGCAGTGTCTCCTACAGTTCCTTTACAGGTGGTTGTAAGAGATTCATGCTATATTTTACCTTGTGGTCGGGGCAGGTTACAAGGGTGCAAGTCATCATTTGCAGGAGATTTGTGGTAATCTCTTAAATTTTCTGACAAGATAGCATTGGTCTGCATACTTACAGTCCCAGTACACTGTGGTTCTGATTTAAATGAGTCTTTGTGGTGACTTCATTGGGATCTGGATGTGCTCTGAACTGTTCACTGTGAGTTTGAATGGCCCTTAATCAAGGCCACTAGGACTCCAGTTGTTTGTTTGAATCAAACAAAGAGAAATACAAACTTCTAGGCTTCCATTTCTATATAAAATATTAACAATAGCATTTTTCCTTCTTTAACTTCCCTAAAATTGTAAAATTGCCCTTGCTACCAAAGAATGTGCAAAGTTTAGGACTTCTGCAATTGGTTTCGTAGAACAGACCTTTGTGAACATCAAGAGATCACACACGGGAGGAACCCTGGAAAAATGGTGACAATTTAACTGTTGCCATCAAACTTCTTCAGCCCATTAAGTTGTGCAATTTTGCATATAATCTCCAGTATATTTAACAGAGGAGGAAAGCACCTGGACAAGGAATGGTAAATATAAATCAACAGATAATGATATTCCTCCTTCAGTCATACTTATTACCAAGATCATCAGAGCCTTTATGCTTATCCATTTAGAATAATATCTGCTTGAACAGATATGGCTTGCAAGCATTACGGAATAGAAACTTACAGATTTGGAGTTGAAGAATATTTCTAATTTTAAAATATTAAAAGTGGAGAGGCATGTTTTCATTTTTACTTATTTCTCTTTTGTGTTTGCTTGCCTGTGCCTCTTCCTGTCTTTCTCATTTTCACTAATTTGGAGAGGTAACAGCGCTGTGCTTCTGCTAGTCTGGCCAATGATGCTGTTTGCATTTTTGCAGAGGTTACACAGCACTTTTTCCCACCTTCTCTTTGACAGACAGAGATCTGATCTATGCAACAGAAGGGAATCAGAACTGATATGTCAAAATACAGAAACTCCACAGATTTCTACTCGGTGTCTTCAGTACTGGCCTAGTCCGAGGAGGGCAAAAGTCTCTAAAAGATCATGCCTACTACTATGGGAGTTAGTGTACCTGACTATAAACACAGAAGCCTGTTTCATTCTACAGATGTTGCTAGTCATTACTACTGTTTTCTTTCTTTTTTTTTTTTCTTTAAATATAAAATTCCCAATGCTTCTGCCTAGAGGAGACATGAGCTAATGATGCTTTGCAGAGAAGTTCAGTCTCACTGACAAGGGAGTGATCCAAATTTAACAATATGTCAGATTCACAGTTATCTTTACTGACATTTCTGAGAGTTGCTACTGGCAATGTAATTCTGGATGTGGATTCACTTACAGTTCTTCAAAATGCTGTTGCAAATCAAGACATTGGGTTAAAAAGGCAATCCAGAGAGAAGATTTTTTTCTACTTTTAAATACATCCTTAAATTGCACTAATGGAGTTGCAACTCTCAACAGCTGATCTGAGTATGGCCCTAAGCATTTTTAAGAGCTCCATACCAAGTCAAGGCTTGATCTCTGTGCTCTTTGCATCCAAACCTTCCACACAGCTGCCTCTCTCATGCAAGCATAATCAGAAGAGCAGGGGAACAACCCAAGTGCCTCAGCGTTACAGCAGTGGAAGGCAAGAGCGAACCCTAAACAAGGATAACTTTGGATAGTTGCCCAATTCACCATTTCTGTAAATCACCTGCACTTTGGACTCTCCTCGTAGTGTGCACCATAAGACATTCCAGTGATGCCTTATGATATAGGCAAATTACCAAAGGAATCATTGTGGAGTAGAATTTATTTGGATTTGAATCCAAGGCTACGACAGTTACAGCCATTAACCAGGAAATGCCCTCTAGCACAACTGAATATACACTTTCAAAGATTACCTCAGGCTCATTCCTATTTACTGGAAACAGATTCATGTGGTGCAATAGGCAATGCTGGATATTATATGTGTCACACAGCAGGTTACTATCAACACTTAAAACTGGAATTGAGAGATATTACTAAGGGCTTCATTGAAATTCAGAATGAGATGAATGAGTAGAAATTACATTTTTTTTTCCCAGAGAATAATGAAGGCTTCAGGGCTCATTTTGAGCTCACTGCAGTCTTATACTACTGCAATGTCATTGACACTGGAGAAGCCATACTGGATATAGACTGTTGTAACTGATATCCAAATGGATTCTTTAATAATAATTAAATTGTAAGACAACGTGAAAGAACATAATTATGACAATTTGAGGCTTTATCATGCCTGTTTCTTAAAGGAGGAGAAGACAAGAAAGCTAATGGAGGAAAGAAACTAGATTTTCTGATTCAGGTGCAATTCTGTTTCTTTAATTCCCTCCCCACCCCTACCACCCTCCCCCACCCCACGCTCGCCCCAGCTAAAAGGCATCCAAACCAGAAGATTTCTCCACAAAACCCCCCCAGAAAATGTGGACCTTTAGAAGAAAACGTAATAAATAATTTTTAAAAACCCGTTTGACTTCTTTTTATTTCATCTTCCTCCACACACACTGGAAATATTCATAACATGCTGGTTTTGGTATTTTCCCAGAGTAGATGGTACTTTTTCCCCTGGCATTAAGCTACATACATTGAAACTATTGCTGAAACTTGTACCACAGCACATGAAATGTTCTTTACGGTGCCACAAAGGGCATAAGCAGGGTAGGGAGACACGTGGAGACCTGGTCTGAGGCACACGTGGGGATGGCAGACCTGACCTTGGACCCACGCTATTTGTTTGGTTTTTATGCAATCTATCTTGCTGAAATCTAGGTCACTGCAATGAAGGTGTCTGACCCAAGAGCACCATTCCGAGCTCTCATTGCAGCCAAATAACTCTTGGTCAATATCACCAGATCACAGAATGGTTTGGGTTGGAAGGGGCCTTAAAGTTCATCCAGGTCCAACCCCCTTGGCATGGGCAGGGACACCTTCCACTGTCCCAGGCTGCTCAGAGCCCCATCCAGCCTGGCCTGGAACACTCCCAGGGATGGGGCAGCCACAGCTGCTCTGGGCAACATCTCTCAGTGCCTCACCAGGGGAAGAACTTCTTCCTGATATATTCAGGAGAGTTTCGATATGGTTCCTGTGGTGAAATGCAGTGCCTTCTTTGGGGTGAGCTAAATCACTTGCTGCCTTCTTTTACTGAATTGAGAACCAGCTGTGATGCAGCCATCTGTAGTATACCCACAAACAAATGGGCTGAACTCTTTGCTCTCTTTGCAACCACAGTTGGTAGAAAGCATAGTAGAGCAAGCACCTTGTGGAAGTCCAAAGCACACCAGTGCCCTCTCTTTTGTTTTCATTTGGAAAACACAGCTTTTTGGCTCACGAGTTTTCAACTTTTAAGCTGTTAGAAAAAAGTGACTCATTCAAGGCAACTTGCATTATCTTATGGTAAAAATCCACAAAAGCTCATTGAATACAGACCTTCCTCATTCAGGATATAATTCAGCAAAAACACTCAGCCCTTTTCTCATTGTGAAACTCCCCTATTAAAGTATTCACAGAGATGACAGACCATCTAGGTGTCACCCTATGAGTTCTTCTCCATAGGACTCTCCTTATCACTGCATGGAATCACATACATCCTCCTAAAATAAGGAATATTTTGCCCTTGTAGACACACTGTGGGATCTCTTATTGTCTTACTGTTTCCCTTGCGGCCAAGAAAAGCACAACTGCAATTTTATTTTGTCATTAGAGTGCCAAAAATATTCTTTCATTCGACTATAGCAATTTTCTCAAACTCTGGAAAGTCCTGACAGTGATAGCAATATTTTCTATTTGGTTTAGGAATAAATTAGTTGCCTCTGAGTAAAGGATGTCTCTGACTGATCTCCACTATAGCAAGATTTACCTGGAGATTTATTGCAGCTTCGCCTTTTTGTTTCCCCATGGGAAAGTTCACAAATGATGCAGCAATCTTGTTCCAGTAATACTGTGCTTAAACACACTTCACGGATTATTTGGTATTCAGGATGTTCTTCTTGCGTGAAGAGGAAAAATAGCTGGTTGGTAAAACCAGACTGAGATTTTCAAGTAGTGTGACAGTGAATGTTAAACAAAACAAATCTTGCTTCCATCTCAGACAATAACCACCCAGAAAGAACCTGCACAGAGATAAATGCCTTAATGTGAGGATTGCAAAGCAATAGAAAAGGGTGAGTGGAATCTCATTACACTCCCGTGAGGAACAGTTATTTGCATTTTATTGGTGGGTAATTTGAATCACGCTAGTTCAGCGAGTTAACCCAAGCCACGATGAAATCATAAATAAGTACAGGAATCCTAATTCCTGGTTCTTGGGTTCAGTTGGTTGCTTTTTGTTTCTCTGGCCCCTCAGAGAAGATGCAATTGAGGTCACACCTGCAGCAGCTGGCAATCAGTACGGGCATGGCACACCTGTGGTGTGTCTGCACCGTTCTGAGGAGCAACTGAGCTCTGCAGGTGTGGGGCTGCAGAGCAGTGAGGGAACCCAAGTGAGGCTTGTGGCATTGGTGCCAGCCTGGACACTGCACTTCCAACCCAACCCAACACTGCCTCTGCCAATCCCCGGCCACCTCGGAGATACCTGGTGAGCACCGTGGGTGTCACATCTGAGGAGCTGTGAAGTTCCAGAACTGTGTCCGTCTCCACATCAAGGTTAAAAAGTAGGTGAAAACTTGCCACTATTTGTGCTCCTCAGTGGACCACAGTCCCAAACAGGACCCAACCATTTCCAGTCTTGGATGATAATATTTACTGTAACGCAATGAGGCAAGGGTGTGATTTCAAAATATGACTACGGCTGGAGCCAATGGAGGTCCTTTGGAGTGCTAAATCTTCAAGAGTTGGAATATTTGGCTTGAAAGTCTTTTAAAAGTTTCAAGTGCAATAACTCCCAGGGATGAGCAACAAACCCAATGCCCTCTTCCTCTCTGCTTCATCTTCAGAGTCAGTGAGACAAATCAAATCAAATCAAATCTGCCAGTTTTGGCTTCCTGAAACCTCCCACCTAAGATTTAAGCCTTGTGCATTGCTTTAATCCCAGTACGTTCCAGCTCCCAGCTTCTGTTTCATTTATTAGTCACCTTTCTATCGTAAGTAGCTTTAAGCTGTAATATCACTTGTGGAGAATGAAAAAAAAAAGGTTTAGTCTGCACAGAATAGTCCTCATGTACAGCTTCTTCTGAGGCTACATGGGGGCAGTAGGCTTTTTTAACGCTAAAATGCTGATGCTTTTGGAAAGGTTGGAACTGTTGCTCTCTGTGAAATATGAAGGGCCTGATCCAAATCCAATTTATAATGGAGTAAATTCATAGTGACTGACAGGAACTCAGGCGTTGCCGCACCATTTCAAGCCAGGGATGCAGCCCTTGCAGTGCTGTCTCTGACCCTGGCCAGCAGCAGTTTCATTAGAGGATGTGACAAGAAAGGCTTTAGAAACAATTACAACATGACCTGCCTGTAGAGAAGACCCCTTCCCAATTTTCAGTTCAAAGGCTGGTTTGTGCCTTCAAATACTGTGTCCATCTCTATAAGCTCAGACAGGTTACTTTAAACTGTTGTAATTTAAAATCCATTTTCTTTCCTACAGATTCTTCAATTTCAGTGAAATCAAGGTATTACATCATCATAGCAGCCATAAAGTCCTGTATTAATCTCATGAGCCTGACAAAAACTGTGGATGACCTGACACATGAGAGCTGAACGGAAAAGCAAACAAAAGATTTCCAGGAAAGCAAGCATGCCCTTATTCACTCCCTAGGTTAGGCAGGCTTTGTTTTACACGTGCATGGGGACACACTCCTTGTGTACATAGCAAGATTGATCATACAGTGAACATCTGGAATTCATGCAAATCCCTCAATCAAACACTAAAAATACTGTTTTATAGCATTCTGCCAGCTGTGTTAAAATACACCTGACATCATATCTGCACACCAGCTGCCCTTGTGCCCACAGGTCTCTCCTTCCCCAGAGACACACACTGTCTCTCTCTCTGCTGAGGCAATCTGGAGGAAGAGAAGGGAGAGAAACCTCCTCCTGCACAAAGGAAAACCAAGTTGGTCATAAAACTTTTCCCTTGCAAGCAGCTGGGAAAGCTCACATACAAATCATGGTGGCTGGCTTTTGCAGAGATTTGTGTTAATGTTTCCTTAAACTCCAAGTCACATGAATTTAAGCTGTGTTTAGCTCTGTGATTGGCTTTGAATGATTCCCAAGAGTGAGGAAGTACCTTAGGAGAACCTCTGTCCTTTCATATGGTGCCATAAGCAACATGCCAAATCAAAAGTGATTCTGTCTGAGAGCATCTGGGGGACATTTGCTACAGGGGACAGAGCAGGCATATGACCAGAAGGAATTGCCTGGGGCAGGACCATGTAGTGGAGAAACTACTGCAGGCTTATGGCTTAGAAATATTAGCAGGTCAGCTCAGCACAGCCCTGGTCTCCCACTGTCCTACTTCCCAGTTCAAGTGAAGGTATCCTGTGCAGAGGACCTGCAAAAAATTCTGGGAAACCCACTATTTTAAGTGGAAATTGTTTTCCAATATGTTTATGTAATTCACAGCACAGTTCAGGCACTCTACTAAAAAAATCAAAACAGTCTATTGGTTGCAAAACAAATATATATCTTAATAAACTTATTTTTAAAACAGATGAAAATGTTGAGGATATACTAGAAATAATAGAAATCAGAAACTGAGGATTGTAGAAAAATGATAGAAAGTTAAAAACTTATAAAAAGATGAAAAGAATAAATCTTAGCCTGCAGAATTCAGACTAATAATAGGCTAATAGGAACAGAAGAGGAAAGGAAATACTAAAGATGGTGCTGCTACTTTACTAGATAGAAATGAGAGAAAGGATAATCTTATTCAATGAGAAGGAAAGACTTTTCTGTCAATTAATATAAAAGGCATTAGATTAAAATAAATTTGAATACTGCATCTGGATTACTCACAAGCAAAAACCTTAAAGCCTTGTCTGAAGACCCTCTTATATTGTTGATTGAGAAGATCCAGTAGGCAGAAGGAAAACTCATGCTAGTCTATTATTTGGAATAGAATAGGTTATATGACCCTGACATTCTTCCCAAACAAAATAATGGCTGACAAGTATTGGTTTCAATTAACTTAGAAAGAAAGGAGGCTAAAATAACAAGGCTGCATCAGCTGGAAAGGAATCTTGTCAAACTGACCAAAAGCTTATGACTCTATAAACTTGGTTGACAACGGCCACACTGTTGATATAATCTAGATGTTTAAAGGACCATAGGTTTGCTGTAGATCCCCCAGTAACACAGCCAGACATGCTATGAGGTAATCTCAAAATGACTGCAATCACCTCTTCCTAACACGGCTGCAGCAGCGCACGGTCGAGTATTGGGAGCTGAGACTGCACAAGGTGTTTGGCTTGGGCTGTGTGTTATTTGATAAGTGAAAAGAATGATTAAAATCCACCAGACACACCTCAAATGGATATAAATGGCATATATGAAATATATGAATTTCTGGTGAGAGACTGCTGAGAGCTCTGGAACATTGCTGATGATCTGAAAGAGAACTTAAAATCCTTGCTGATAGAATTTGGAGAGGACACATAGAATTGGAACATGATGAATAAAAAGGAAGAAAAATTGCCGACAGGGAATGATCTGAATAGCAGGGTCAGTGGATTGCAGCAGAAAAAACTATGTGTTGTGATACAGACAAGAAGAAAACCAGACATTCAGCTGTGAAGAATGAAGGTTCTGATTCAACAGTGGGAAAGTGTCTTTAAAAATAACTCCATGATTATAACAAATTACCATGTGACAAGAGGTGAGGCTATGGCAAAAGGGACAGAGTAGTCCCTGTCTGGGTGCACAGAGTAACTGGAGATTACTGCAATGTTAGGTTTACTCTTGTAGAGAGTGAGTTATTCACTGTAACCACTTACATGGTTTGTCCTTGACTCTGTCATTCAAAAAAAAAAAAAAATCATATCTTTCTAAAGGACTGAGTCAAACAAGAAGACCCATGGCCAGTGTTCTGCTCAAGGTCAGACTGCAAGACACCTTTTGATTCATAATCTCTGAAGCCTGCTTGGGGGTGTCAGATGTTTCGGGGTTTTTTCTTCAAATATTAAATAAGACTAACTCCTGCATGTCCAGCTTGCTGCAGAAGTGAACACCATTTCTGAAATTCAACTGAATTGCTTCAAGTTCCATGTAGTATTAAAAGCCCTGTTCGAAGCCCGTGGGAATTAGACAGAGCTTTTCCATCCTATTCACTGATCTATGGGCCAGCCTTTTAAAGGGGGACCCCAAAGACAGCAATTTCACCATTTTGTAAAATACCAACATGTCAGTGTGGGCCTGTCCAAATGCTACCCCATGCAACTGAGTTCACAATGGCTTAATGTGTAAACAAAATCTTCTGTTGAAGTACAGGCCACTACTTACTTCAATATATTCTCTGGTTTTGCATTTATGATTTTGGTAATATCTTCTTACACCACTGAAGTGTAAATTTCATGAATAAATTCTATTATCTCTGGAATTTCACTGACTAAAAAAGGAGCACATATACAGTTTCAAAATAGTTAAATTCATTCTTCTCACATATCACAAGAAGAATTTAATGAACAATCCACATTGAATAATTTACTCAGGAAATTTACAGTTTTAAGGTGGCTTTTTAAAAGATCCACCTAACTTATTTGCCACCGCCAGGTGAATCTTTTATGGGCCCTATTTGCATATGTAGTTGATACAAAACCCATTTCCTCTGAGTCTTTGTGCAAGAATTCAATTCTGGTACTATGGGTTTGATGGCTTAAATAACTTTGTTCTCTCATTAGATTTGTACCCACAACCCCTGCCCCATCCCCTGCAAACATGAGCAGCCTTAATAAGTTTTGCTCTCTTTGTGGTGGACAAAAATTTGGGAGCATAACTGTATAAATATATTTGAATCACTGGGTCCATCTTCTGAACTTTCAGACATTGCATCTTTGAATCTCATTCCAAAGCTCGGGCAGCACATTGGGGTTTTAGGGTTACCCTAACTCAGCACATTACATAGCTGTTGAGGAATCTGCTTTCTTGGATAGACGAGGAATTGTCAGTTTAGAGACTGTTACATTTAGGCTGCTTCTTTCAATTTCATGACTTTTTGTGCAAACACTCCTTAGCCTCAAATCACTTCCTTCCTCTCCCAGCATTTACTTCTCCAATATTTTTACAGTGAAAAATTCTAGCTCCATCTCAGCCTTTGTTTTGATACACTAACCATGTTTTTCCCTAGGATGGACTTCACCATATCATTTTAGCAATTCTTCTAACCACTTAATTCAGATTAAATTTCTTTCTTGAGCCCCAGTCATAAATTTTATTCCAGATGAAATCTGAACATTTCTTTGTAAAATAACAGCAATCTCCAGTCTTTAAGTACTCTTCCTGAGACCCAGTAAATGTACTGACTTTAGTTCTTCACAGCTGCACTGCACTGAAGGCATGTATGGTTATTAATGACTGTCTAAGAGGAATAATAGATGGGTGTAGTTCCATGTCTTAATTGATCTCACGACAGAGCTGGTTCAAGAGATTCTTGCCATCTCAGACATTTGGATTTCTACTTTTTTTTGGTAATGCTGACATAGACTTCTTGCTTCTTGTTTACTGCTTCTGTTTCAGACAAGGAGTAGTATTTGGTGCCCAACAGTTCCTATCTCTACCAACTCTCCAGTATTGCTTCTTCTTATACATCTGCCTTTCTGTTACACTCTTGATTTATCCAGATTTTTTAACATTTCTGCAGTTTCTAGGTAAGGAGCTCCCAGCTTGCTGTAGAAATTTTTGTAATTGGGCTTCAACATGGGCATTTGCACTCTGTATTTTTGCAATTTGCCACGCTCCCTGATAGGTTGGGGTGTGTTCTGAAGACCACAAAATTCTCCCATCTGGTATTAAGAGTCAACCTAATACCAGCAAATACCAGATTCATTTGTAATTCTATGACAACATTTTAAGAAAAAAATCAAATCAAATTTCTCCCAAAATCTTTCTTTCAGAAATGTCACTGGCAACCTCTCTTCACTACAGTAGTTCCTGTCTCAGAAAATCTCTCTCTCTGTGTCACTCATTGGCCTCTTCCTTATCCACATTATAATTGCTCTATTCGCCCCTCACCTTTTCCATTTCAGTTCATGTATCATTATAAAAATGCTCTTAGACATTTAATCCACATACACAATTTTTTTTTCCAGGAAATGAGCAAATGAAGAGAAAAAGATCAGAAATATCACTGAAAAACATTATCTTTAGGTGGTCCAGGAAAATGACCATATTTATTGAAAGTCTTAGGTCTTATTACTTGGAATGACCAACTAAGTATGTTTGATAAATAACCTCTTCCCGTACTTATGATGATTTCAATAATTTCTTGATATTTGTGTCTGGAACAAGACCCAGTGAATCCTCTGTGCACTTAGTGACTGCATAAAATTAAAAGATACTTAATGTGAGCAGAGCAGTGGCTAAAAAAAAGGAGTTTCATTCCTCACTAGCAAATTGCTAAATTAAACTCATAAAATTTAAGGAAAATAACAGCTTCCATTGGATAGTTTTAAGTGCCTTTAACTAGGGCTAAAAGTGCCTTTTAAGCCTTTAACTAGGGCTTTGAATGCAGTCTTAAGCTTTCTTGGTCTTAACTTCATTTCCCTTTAGACGTGAACTCAGCCAGGGGGCCAAAGGTTTCCTTCTGAGCTCTTGAGTTTACTCTCAGAGTTTACAGCTATTCATTAACCTATGGTTTAAACCTTCCATCTTTAATATGTTTTGCAGATGATAGAATATTACATCTGCACAGCAGTGTGTCCTGCTTGACAAACATGCCTGGAGATAGAGTGAGCAGAGCATAAAGACATTTAAGCAAACTGATATGTGGACAAATGGGTAAATATCGGAATGCATGATTGTCAAAATGCATTGCATGTTTTAGCAGATGTCTCAGCAGCTGATGGGAAATGTCAAAAACATCCTATATTTTGCACAGAATAGCTTAATAATGATCACAGACTGGCTGAATCTCTTGAAGTTAAGGCCAATCTGACCCAGAAGTCATAAAAGAAACATCTCAGGAATGAGAGCTCACTGAAAACAGCAAACTACTTACGCCTTCTCCTTTTTTTTTTTTTTTAATTTTTTTAAAGCTGCTTCCTGAGTTTTTGAAAATCGGGATTTCATGCCCACCTTGAAACAGAAACTTGCTGCTGGTCTAAGGCAGAAATCAGCTCTGTTTCCCTTTTACTTCTATTACTCTGTTACAAAGATTGAAAATTTGAAATAGATGAATATAGCTATATGTAGATGAGTGGTCTTTTATAAATATTCACTCTTCCTTTTTTCCCCCAAGCAACTCTTCACAGATGATTTGAAGCACAACCATAATACTTTGCCTTCATAGTAATCAGGTTTCCATATTCTGTGTGCTTATTTGCTCATTTCTTTTTTAGTGTAGGTATTTTATCTGCAATAATATCCATTGATCATACTGAATTGCAAAAATATGTCTCAGAACTGTTGTCTGATTTCTTGAATTTTGACTGGTTTCTGGTCATGTCTAGCTGAATTATGCGAGTGGAGGAACCTGCTGCCTGACTCTTCTCCAAGGGTATTTGGCTACCTCTTCAATAACCCTTTCTTTTCATGACTTTTCTAATTAAAACAAAAAATGGGCTTGGCTAAAACGTTAATCTAGATTTTATTTTTCCTGAGAAGTGCATAAGCATAAGGAACACTTAATCAGGCATAACAGACAAAAAAGTTATTTATTTTCTGAGTGATTTATAGCCCAGTTTCTTCTTCTCTGGTTGCAGAAAAGAAGGAGGAATCAAAGAAGAGGTTCATTACTCAAAATGGCAACAGTCCCATTAGGGAGGGACACCAGAAGGAAAACACAGCCATAATTTTACCTATTTTATGAGAGATGAGCTCTTCCATACTTCTCTGAGCAGACAATGATGACTTCAATATAAAGAAATACACCACCAGTAAAATAAATATGAAAAGAAGGATTACTGACATTGTCTCAGGAGCATCAGATAGAAATAAATTCACTTTCTGTTACATTCTGGTGTGCTGCTCACATATGCCCCAGTAGGACAGCTGAAAGGGCACAAGGTGAAGGAATCAGAGTTGGAAAGGAGGTTTCAGCAGCTCTCACTTGTGTAACAGGATGTCTTGGGGGTTTATCTGTGCTGGGAGGCAAAGGGCAGGTTTGGGCATACTGAGCCCAAATTTCCCAGCTCTGGGCTTCATCTCAACAGTAAAGTTCCTGCAATAAATTGCATCCATCCCATATGTCAAAGAACTTTGCTGTTTCCCTAGCTGTTCTCTGGGTTTCTGTAGCATTTTTACCCCAACACAAGCCATAGATGGATGAATACTTGCACACATCCACATCTTTGCAAAATGGCTTTTCTGGCCAACAGCTCAAACCATATGGAAACTGCGTCAGCAACTGGTTTGATATTCCAAAAATTATATTCAAACGTTACTGAGACTTTTTAAAGTTGTGCTCAGATGGTGCACAAATGACCTATTAAATGCTTACAGATCCTTCCTGAACACTTGCAACATATAGCCTGAGTGCCTTTTGAAAATTGGTCCAAGGACAGAGGTGCCTAATAGAAGAACAGCAGCTTTTCATGGGCTCCCTTTGTTCGTGGCCACTCCAGTCCACTTCCCTGTGAGTTACAGTAGCCAGAGACAGCCAGCTCTTTAACAAATTTCTATAATTTCATTAAGCACAAAGATAATTATGGGAAGTGTTAAAAAATACTTCATTTGGCTTGCCTGGAAGTTGCTGTAATGGAGAAAAGAAAGGCATAAATAATATGCTTTGTTTCCATTTTCAGTCTGTTCATTAATTGAAAAGAAGCAAACGGGTCTAAACCCCCCTTTTGTGATCCAGTCATTGTTTGCCAGTGAGGGAAGTGTCCTTGGGAGGAACAAACAGTCAATCTGTGCATAAAGGCAAAGCAGAAAAAATTGCAACTCCGATAAGTCGCTGAAAATAATTATGAAAATTGAAAAATGAGAAAAAACCCCAACATGATTGCGGTCTAACCAGAGAGCAAATATTTTGAGGTTTTATCAGCAATGTAGGGAGTATAACAGGATGCAGTGGGCTCTCAAACCAGCAACTCTGCATGATTCCTTGATGTAATTTGGAAGAAGCAGGATAACCCTTGAGTTACGAAACCCTAGTTAGCAAATCTGTTCAGGGGTTCCCAACATATCAACATGGTGCTACCAGTGTGTGTCAGAGGCAGATTATCCTCTTGCCCTGCTCTGAGCTGTGAGGATATATGTGTGCCCAGCTGTGGGTGAAAATCAACCTCTACCCTCTCAGGTAATGCACACATGAAACCAGCCCCAAACTGTCTGAACTTAACATATATTTATATATATATGGAAATAAATTAGTAATGGTACTTCTTCTGGACTAGAAACAGGCAGTATTAGCAATACAGGGAAAGCAACACTTTCAGTGCTGGATACTGGAATACTACTAGGGTTGTTTAACAGAAACAGATGAGTGATTTTTTCTTTGGAACTAATTCTGTTTGTTGATTAAGGGAAAAAACCCAGCCCAACTCAAATCAAAAAGTGTTCAGATAAGCTACAGGGTTGGAATCAGGGAGAAAGAGCCAAGAACCAAACCTGTGTGTAGTTTAAGATAACCTCTTCAATACCTGATCATCTCTCCCTGGAAATAGTAGATTGAGAAATAGTGAATGAAAATGAAATAACTGTTTATTGTATTTGTGTGGTTCTTAATCACTACTCTTGACACAGCTGATATCTCTTCAGAAAAGCTGAGGTTAAGGAAATGTCACTTATTTTTCAGCCTACAAGAAAGAATTTGTGAGGTCATGTATTCATTTCTGTCGTGAAAAATTGTGATGTTGCTATTGAGAATTATAACTTAGTTATATGCAAGCAACTAAGAGGGTTCTTAAAGCAGGAACTAATGGGCTAAATGGACTTTAGAAATTTCAAACCATCCTATGCTTCTATGAAAAGTCTGACTACTTTGCTTTAGTGTCTCTAAATTATTTTGATAGAATCCTCTTAAGTAGAAATATGTGCCTCTAAATGAACAACAGTCTGGACCCTTTTTATTGAATGCTGCCCTGGTTCTTGTGAACCAGGTAACTGATATCTCGTAAGCTTTTATGCATGAATTAGCTTGCTGAGCAAATTCATTACCAATCCATCATGTTAGTTGAAGGAGGCTTAATTGTTTGGTGACATGTTATAAGCAATGGTAAACAATCATCCCCTCCTCTTAAAACACAGTAATAGGATGCTAGGGAGGGAAGGAAATGTTCCCTTGAGTTGTTCTTAAAAGATAAACTGTTGTGTCTGGCCCAAAGGATAATAAAACATATTTACCCTTCAGGTGTCAGTGCCTGTTCTCCCAACAGGCCTGTTCTCAGTGCCTATTGCTATAGCATAGTTATTTTAAATGATGGGATATCTTCTGTTTCCCCATTGCTTTCTCCTATTCATTTATATTAAAAGATATATATGCTTCCCAGAACTTTTGCCATTCCCCCAGAAAAATGTTTGGGATGTTACAGCTAGGTAAAGTTTCTTTGGTGCAAAAACAGAGGGGAAAAATGGGGGATATGAGACAGCAACAGGGAGACTGAGAGAACCTTTTTCACACTTGCAGCCTCTTCCTGCTCTTGTTTGTAGAACCTGACCTTTGGCTTCTGGAGAAGGCTGAAAGCCCCGTGGGCACACACAGATTTTCACAGCACTCTTCTATAGGGTCCATGTGAATTCCTGTGAGATAAACCAAGTTTTATTTTGATGGTTTATTGTCAATGTGCCCTTAAAAACCTGGGAACAAAGTTTTATCTTTAAAAGCAATATCTATGCACATTTCATTTATTTCCCAGTGACTGGTTATTTTCAGTGAAAGTGTCATCTTCAATATTTATCTGAGCCTAAAGCTCCTTCCCCGCAAATACAATAAAAATGAGCTGAGACGACATGGTGAGTTTGTGATGATTTATCTTCCACAATAGTAGTACTTAATCTGTTCAAATGCTGGCCAATAAAACGCATAGGGATAGGACTGAGTAATCTTCTTTATGGCATGGGAGCACTTTATTACCCAAGTGTCAAGTGGCCTTTTGACTTCAGTGGAACTTCTTGTTGGGTAAAATGCTGTTATTTAATATGAGCAAATAATTCCCATCATTATTAAATACATTATTACATCCTATAACCACAGAGATTCTTATCTGGCCAAGCCAATTTTAAAGGGGTGAAAAGTTCAGTTTTAAGGAGGATAAAAGAAAACAAATACTGCAAGGATCAAATATGCATCCAAACCCAGTCCATGAACAGCAGTGGGCCTGTAGACTACTATAAGATTCTGAACTTGGACCATTATGCCCTTCAACACTTAGATGGAGAAGCAAGATAAATTTTGATATATATTTGGCATTTATTTACTGTTGCATTTGCCTTGGCAAGTGACTGACAACACCAAATAGTGGATTTTTTTCCTTTGGAAAATGCTGATAATATTTAAACATTCGGCATGAATACAGAAATTTCAAAAAAGCTTCATGAATATTGTTGCCATCTTTAAAAAATTCTGGCTTTTGGTACTTTCAGACGACATAGTGTGCAATAGCCAAATTGTAGAAATTTTTAAACTTTTATCTCAGTTTTGGATGGTGTTTAATTTCAAAATCTCAGTATATTTTAAATGATGTACATTCTACCTTTTTGACCACATCTAACACAGAAGGTCCATCTTTGCATTGAATTGGTTAACTTACTCCTTTAGTCAGTTCTTACGAATTTACTGGGACATTTTCATAAGGAGGGATTCCAGTTTGGATGTGGCCTTTAGGTCATGCATTTACTTTCTTACGAAGGAAAGGGTGGCACACAGGGTGATATATAAACCAATGGGTGATCTCTCTCACCAACAAGGCATCAAGTCCCCTGAAATATGCAACACAATTTCCAGACGCATAATTCCAAATATTCCTGACTAATGACTAATGGCAGTTTATGATACCATGTAGGGAACAATTACCACTGTTCATTTTATTCTGGGAGGATTATCGCCTTTTTGGACTTAGAATAACAAAAGCTAATTTCATGGAAACTGGGGAGGTGTAGAAATGTTATCTCCTTGTCTGTGTTTATTCAGTGATAGCATTGTTTAAAGCCCATGATCCTGTCTGCATCTGCCGCTGCAGCTGGCCCAGGCAGCTCACCACTCTTTATTTAGCTGGATATTACAGCAGTAACGTTTCATTACAGTTGTGCTTGGGAGAAGTCATAGTCCATTGGTTTTATTGAAGCTCACTTCTAGTTTACTTCCATTTCAGGGAAAAGGACAGCTGTTTTAATATGTACTTGGAGGAACACCTAAAGTGTTTTAGTGTTAATTAAGTTGGGAGGCACTGTTTTTAACAAGCACCTTTTTGTAAATGTCAAGCAGCTCAATCATGTTTCATTGTTACTATTCGAGTCAGAAATCAGGCAGTGCAAGCATTGGCAGGCTTAGAGCATCGTGCAGTACTTTGGTGCGGGGCTTCCGTGGACTCCAAAGAGTTGGTTAAAAGTGCCAGGTTCCCTGGAGGAGGGCACATTTGGCTCAGAGTACATTCCCGTCTCCCTGCTCTCTCTTGTGGGGGTACGGAGAAAGTCATTATGAAAGTCCTTATTGAAACCTTATGAAAAGGGGTTGGATGTGAACAAATTATTTCACTTATCAACAAATTTTAATAGATAGAGTCAATTCAGCTTAATTTCAGCATGAAAATGAACATAATGGTCTAATACTGTTCATGCATCACCCACAGCAGAGCCAGTGATCAGGCACACACCAGAGTACATCCTTGTCTTTCAGCATGATCATCTAAAGCTTCAGTCTTTACCACTTCACACTGTGCTGAGCTGCCTGCTGGCTAAAGCCCCAAATGGGGTCAAAAATATAAACAGACCTAAAACTTCACAGAATGCCATCAAGCCCCAGCAGTTTGGTTTGGCTCGACAGAGATCCTCCTGCAAGGCTCCAGCTCATGGGTCTGACTGTCCTGATGCCCTGTGGACAGGCTCCTCCACTGAATCCTCACGGGTATGGGGGTGCAAAAAGGAGCAGCCACAGTTTTTAGGCATACAAATGACTATGTGAATCACTTTTTTGTTTCCTCCCTCTCTTAGCCACGTGATGGTGCTATTTAAGAACGTGAAACGACAGGCTAAGAGCATGGAAGAAGGCTCACTGCCCACATCCAATAAAAACTACAGATGTCAACGGGAGTCTTGCCTATGTAGTAACTGCAGTTTTGACCCTAGGATTTGGTGCATGACAGCACATTTTTATTGCTTCTGCATAAATGCAGAAAAATGGCCACCTTGTCTACTTAATCACATGAAGCACTTAAATCAGTCATCCCCTCCTGCAGGTTCAGGGAAAAAAAATCCCATTCACCCACGGCTGCATGAAATTACTCTGCAAAGCAGCTGTATAGACTTGCTTTGGTGCTGCTCACGTTGGAATATTTTTATCACTTAAATTCCTGTTTTATGACTAAAACCTTCAAATCTGTTCTCATTTTACTGGAAGAGATGAAGTATGCTATGTGTGTTGCATCAAACCACCTGAACACAAATTTATTTGCCTCTAATTGCTGATTCCCAGTGCATTTCCACAGCATTAAGTGGTCAGGCTTTGCTGTTGCAAAGTGGTGGAGTGACAGAGCTACCTTTTCCAGCTTCTTAGAGTCTGGCTCTAGTGACAATGTTGAAAGGGACAACACAGTTCTTGTTCACTGTGCTTGTGACATTGCATCATCTATTTGATGATTAAGTTATTTAGTGGGTGAAATAATGTTTATTTTTAGCGTAGTATCAATTTAGCATAACGAGATAACTTGAGACCTCAAAAATTACACAGAACAGGTTGCCTTTTGGCAGAATTTGAGATAATTTCCTACTGTAATTTCATCATTTCATCCTCTCTGTATTTATAAGCTACATATCCAAACCCAACTAGGTACTTTGAGGGAATCACACACATGTGCAAACATTTGTTTATGTTTATGGTCCAAAGACTTCTATTCACTGGGTTAAGAAAGCTGTGCTTAGGTCTCAGGATTGCAAGGTAGAATTAAGCAGATGAGTGACTATATGAAAATGTAGGTGACTCTCTGTACTTGAGCACTCCATGGAAAAGCAGGAATGGATGTTAAACAATTCTCTTTCATTGCCTTGGAGCTGCAGTTGGACACACTCCCGTTGAAGATCATTCCAGACAAGCCTGTATTGCAGCTTTGCATGCACCAATAATTACAAGCTGGAAACATTTTGTTAAACACTTATTTTCCTGCAGGAAAAAAAAAAGATATATTCATTTCCAATGAGCAGAACAGCTTCTCAATATGATTACTCTTTCCCATTGACAGAGGATTTTAGAACATAACAAACCATGCCATTCCATTTTGACTTCAGAATCTACTTTATTTCTGGAGCTTTCAAGGCATTTCAAAGCATTGAGCAAGACAGAAAAATAAGGATGTAAATGATAATATATTCAAGTAACTACATCATCACTTTAGTTGAACACAGATTGAGGACATTCATGCAAGCCTGTAAGTCAGGCTTTTCTTGAGTAAACTGGAACTAAATGTAGCCATTTATTCCTAAAATATTGTGTATTTTCAGGTAGGAGCTGAAGTGGAAAAGTATTAGGAGTGCATATGAAGTGGAGGAAGGTTACAGCATGAGCCATAAAACTGAACCAGCATCCTTTGTCAGTGCATCATGAGCGCACTGTGCTATTGTTCTTGTGTTATGATATGACCTTGGTCTTGCACAGTAATTTTTTATTATCATATAGAGTGATATAAAGCTTACCCAGCTTTTTGAACACAGTCCATCAAATAACAGCCTCCATTCTCTCTTCACATTAAAATCTACAGTGATTAATTTCACTTGTAATGAGGTTTTATAAGAAACTTAAAAGCAGAACTGGTTTATTACTTGGGTTCTCAAACCTTTGTGCCACTGGAGGAGTTTGAGAATATAAATCTTTGAGAAGCAGATAAAACAAACAAATCATAATAATCTAAGATCATGCAGGGATCCACAACCTAGGACAAATAAAGTCATCTTGAAGATAAATACACAAGACTATCATAAATATCACTTAGTTTGTTTGAAAAGCTAATACCAGAGATTGACAACTCCATTTTAGTTTGAAATAACCAGTGATCTAAAACTTCAAGGACAGCAATACTAGTCTTCATTGATGGCCTAATGAACAAACCAAAACCAAGATGGCAGGTGTCCTGTCCTGTCCTGTCCTACCACCTTCTAAGAAAAAGATGTAAGACAAGACTCTAATGAAAGAATTAACCATCAAGTGAGGAAATCTCAGGGACCTTAGTGGGAAATGTCTTTTCTGTCCCTTAGAACCCAATCATTTCACTTCTTGATTTAAAAATTCCTATCAGAATATTTTAGATCTGGATCAAGTTGTTTCCTTGAAGCAAAGGGACTACATAAATTTGACAGAGACCCAAGACTCAGAATAGCTCAGGGTTCAATTGGAAATATTCACTCTGATTTCTTGCAGAGTAATTTCATGTTGAGCTGCATGAAAATGTGATCATCCTTATACTCTGCTGTCCCTCTGTGCTGCCACCCGTACTCCTTTCCCCTCAGCTGGATTGTTGTCCTGCAAACCATGGAATATTCAGACTGAGGAGTGAAGAAGAGCTTGCACTCACTTCCTTCTTATTATCTCTTCCTAAAACATCAGCATCATCACAATAGACTGAGCTGGATAAACAACAAATATGACCCATAAATGCTGGCCCACATTCAATTTCCTCCTTTGCACTTACACAAGAATCAGCACATCGACAGTGGAACCTGGAGTTTTCTCCTGACAGCTCTTTGCCAGCCTTACATTTGGATCTTGCTGCTGGTCCCTAAGCTTCAACAGTGTGAAATGAGTGAAAATTCCCAGAATCACTGAATAGTTGAGGCTGAAAGGGATCCCTGGACATCATCTGGTCCAACTGCCCTGTTTAAGCTGGGCCACCTAGAGCAGGCTGCCAAGGATTGTGTTCACATGGCTTTTGAATATTGCCAAGGATAGAGCCTCCAAAACATCGTTGGGCAACCAGTGCCAGTGCTCAATCAACATCACCGTTGATCCAGAGTCTACAAGTTCTCTCTTTAACCTCAGCAGAAATAGAAATTTATGATGGAATAGAAGCAGACTAGGAAAAACTACACTAAAGCAAGTATTATGCAAAATTTTGATCCAGTGTTTCTCACTTGAAGATAAGTTCTCTGTGACAAGCCTTTAAATACAGTTTCAGGGCCGAAAAAGAATATCTTAGTTTGTATGGATACCAAAGCCAAAAATACTTAACTGCAAGTACTTGACCTTTATTTTAAAAAAAAAAAAAGGGTTTTAATAAATGCATTGGGTTTTCAACTAGCTGTACATGAGACCTTTGAAGAAGAAAAAGACCATTGTCTAGGACAATGGAGAATGTGAATAAGGACCCAGAAACTAATAAAATGATGCCTAAATTTTAAGGCTAAATTATGGCTTTGTTACAGACTCCTCTCTCAGATTTATAGCTAGAGATTTATAAGAGCAGCTGTGTAATGAAAAAAAATGAAGAAAAATGGGAAAACTTGTTAATTTACTGCCAGAGACTAGTCAGTGGGAAGTAAATAAACTCTTTTCTTTCCATATGAGCAGTGGATAAGCTCATGATATTTGTGTTCATCTTTGACCATACCTTTAGCTGTTACCTTATCCAAAAGGGGAGCTTTCCCCCCTGCCCCGGTAGCCCAGCTCCCAGCCTGGCTCATTCTGTGTGCAGAGCACAGCGAAGGATGGGGAACATCCAAACACCTCAGCCACCTCCAGCTGCCAGGGGAATTTGAAGTAAGCCGAATGCAATTTGCACACTGGAAGTTGGCCAGCACACCAGGACTATTATCTCCAGTTTTGCAAAAAGGTCTGGGGGAATGTTAATTAACGCAAGTGCCCAAGACCTTGCTTTTATGTGTCTTCTGGAGGAAGGACACGGGGCTGGAGAGAGGCATGGAATTGCTAATGAGCACAGAGGGTAGTTAAGTTGTTGGCTTTCAGCTGGGATGGTTGTGCGTGCTCGGAGGCATATGGCACTTTTCAACGACAGGAGGAGAAGGGAAATACTACTCAGAGCCATGACTGCCTAATTTTATAGCTGATTATCTGGGTGATGACTTACCTGCAAGTCTGAAAACAAGTAGCTTGAGTGGGAGTGATTTAGACAAGTGATTTAGACATTTATCTGAGCATTAGCCACTACTCCAAACTATGGTGACTATAAATGGGGTGTATGCAACAGAGAGGCAGGTCTGGCTGTAGCTCTGTAAAGATTCCCAGCACATGTCTGATGCCCAAAACCTTTTTTGCTTCCACTCTTTCAAAGGAAAATTAAGATATTCACAACAGAGCTGTCTGACAGATTTGAATTTTGGCATCTCTCTCATGGTTTTTGCTAGCTTACCACCAAAGTAGTTTTGAACTAGAAATCCACATTTTCCTCCTTATAGATCATGATATCATGATCTATAAGGAGGATCAGGTATATCACGATTTTCTGTATGCAAAACATACAGAGTTTGGTTGTGCTGCAGTAGAGAATCCAGGCAGACTTTAGGCAGGAACACAGAAACAGGAGATACCTCAAAATAAAGATGTGTTCATAAATGAGCTCATCTCCTCCCCTGACTGAATTATGTTCTGGTCCACGACAAAAGGAATTAGTACCATATATAGATTTATTGTTGGAGGATGGACATGTAGATTAAGCCACTAGAGGGAGATGCAATATGCATTTGGCTGGAGTGAGGAGAGTATACCATGGATTCCTTTGCAGCAGTTATAGGTAAACAATATCAGTGTATAAGTCAAATGAGCAGGGATAATAAATTTTTTTTCCTACAATGTAAAATATGTACATCTAGAATAAATATAAGTTTATAGTATACACTTATAATATGTAAAATATACAGGCATACTTGACTTTAACATCTTTTAGTCCACGTTCATGCCAGATTATGTTCACATATATGCATGGCAGCTGCCAAGTAATGCTTGTGCTACAAATGGCTCATTAGCACAGATTACAGCTTCCACTCTGTGTCTTTGTGGGGTGACCAGCACCTCATTGTGATGATATGATGGTTTCTGGGTAACAAAAATTCCTTAATGCTAGATACAATGTTGACAGCCCTGGGCCGGGGCCATGCTGCCCTTCCCTCTATGCCCAGAGCCATCTGGATAATGAGATACTGGGCTTCTCAAGAACCTGAGTGAGCCATTATTGAAGCTGACCTTCTTCTCAGCTTTCCAAGGCATGTGACAGGTGTCTTTTGGCTCTTAGACATACGCTTTGTTAGATGGTTTACTGGTTAGGAAGAGTACCCCCTAATTTGAGGCATGGTGGCAGGTCTTTAATGGGTGAATATCAAGCACAGAGCAACTGCAATCATGTTGAGGGACTGGATTAGAATTTAAAATCTGCTTGACAAATGGGTGAAATGAGCTGAGAAAAACTGGACGTGGTTCAATGAAAACAGAGAAAAGTGGACGCTTCTAAGTGGAGATAATTAACTGTACAAACACCGGATGCAGAACGTCTGCTGGGCATCAGCCCTGTGAAACAGGATCTGGAGGTTACCAAGGTTCACAGACTGAGCTTGAGTCAACATTGTCACACGACTGCAAAAAATAAATATTAGAGTGGGCTGTGTAAACAGGGGAGTTGCACATAAAAGTCCCGTGAAGTCATCCTTCCATGAGGCTACGCAGAGACAGCGCTTCTCACCTGATATCCTTGGCAGGGTATTAGAAAAAGAGGTAGGCCAATGAAAGGGTATCATATGGAGAGCACAAAAACATTCACCAGTCTAGAAAACTGATCCCTTTTGGAAGACCTGGCTAGCTTCAGCTAGAAAAAAAAGAGATGACAGACCCCATGGGCGTAAAATGTTGCTGCAAAGAGTGAAGGAATTGTTCTCTTTGTCCTCTATGGCTTGGAAAAAGATTAATGGGTTATTGTCTAACTTGCAGGAAAGGAGATGTAGGGGTAAACATCAAGGAAAAGCGGTAGAAGATAAATAGTTGGGAGATTTCCATGAAAGGTGGTGGGATTTCCATTGTTTGAGATTTTCATGAACAAGGTAAACAAAATAAGTTATTTGATCCTGCTTTGGGGGTACAGAAACAGACTAGACAATCTCGAATGGGACTTTCCAGCCCTATTTCTTGTCCGTAAGAAATATCTGCTTGATAAAAAGTGGACTTTGTCAAATATAGGTTTGATGCAAATACTTATAAAAGTGGTAACATAAAAATCAGAATTATTTTTTTGCTCTGTAATATCAAATCTTCCTAATTACTTACAGATAGCAAATAATATTCCAGAAAGACTTGTTCTGGCAGGCAGATGAACCACAGAAATTAATAAACACTTTCTTATCTAAATTCTTCAACAAGGTGATCCCAGCACATTTTCTTTCCTGAGTAAAAGTAGTGGCTTGCTTTTTTTTTTTTTTTTTTTTTGGTGTATCTGATTTGAATTTAAAGCACAAACATCCTGGCACTGCTGCACCCTGGATCTGCCATAGATTCTCCGAGAATAAAAGTTCCATGCCTCTCTTGTTTACACCCCTTCCTGGCAAACTCCCAAATGCCTTGAGTCCAATCCAAAAGCACTTCAAACAGAAACCATACGGATATGGAGGGAATATTTTTTCTTTAACGAAACATTTCTATGGTACATTTAAATAAACATTTTTTAAGGTTTGCTATTAAATTTTATTACCATCCTACTGAGTAATACAGCCAGTTGGACCGCTGCAAGTGGCAAACAAACAAACAATATACTGAAACAAACAGAAAGCCCAACAGGACATATTCTGGGAAAGATTGTTCTGAGTGGAGCAGGCACCACTGGTAGGGTTGCAATACTCCCAGCTGCTACATCCACCCTGCAAGCTCCGAGTCCTGAGGCCTTTTGTGCTTCCTCTTTTAAAAAATAATTATTCATTGTGTTTGTGATTAATGAATCTCTTCATTTTGGGATGTTAGTATTTGTGTTTCCTTTATATTCTGCACAGAGAGATTTGTTTAATGACTGACAATTACAATGGGATCATTGTCTCAAGGAATAAAAGGCAGAAAAAATGTTGTTTGGATTTTTACTTTTTTTTTCGTCTTTAAGATTAGTAATGGAATCCAAAAAACATGGATCCAGACAACATTCTGATGGAAACCAGTTTAAGATTGTTATTAGTTCCATTCAGTCCCCTGGAAGGATTAAGAAGTCGTTTGTTTTATGTTACAAACCTCTCTCCAGTTCATGTGCAAGTGACACTTCGAGGAGGCAGCTGGGGGATGAGGATGGGTGTGAGCCCCACGAAACGCCCCTGTCAGGTCTGCAGGGCGTGGGAGCCCCTGCTCAGCTGGTGCTTGGATCACCCCTGCCCACGCAGGGTCCCACTCCCACCTGGGTCCCTCACTCCTTTCCCTGGCAGAGTCCAGACGCCAAGCCCAATGGCTTAGTTTTGGGTGAGTCTGAACCCCAAATGCCACCACTGCAGGGCACAAAGAACTCACCCTATGCTTCAGCTCAGCACCATGAAGGAGATGTTCCCTGGGAAGCTGGGATGCTCCCCTGAAAGCCACAGCTGGGAATTTGAATCCAGAAATGGACTGCCCCTGGATCGGAGTGTGACCTTGTGCAAGAGTGAGTGTGGGCACCAGGACTTATGTTGTTTTCACACTGTTTCTTCTGTTTGGGCATCACTTCAGAAAGACTGGAAGTTTGCCCATGTCTGTGGGGTTCTGGATCCCTCAATAGATACCAAACACTCAAAAAGAAAAGATAATTAAAGAACAAAGCAGACATGCTTTTTTCCTAAAAGCATCTTTATTTCCTTCAGTGAGAATATTAACTTACTGGCACTAGAAATTAAGAAAAATCTCCAGAACTCAAATTTTAATAAAATCACTCTTTTCTTTTAGAGAGAGAAGTTTCCTCCCATGCCCCCTCCCCCCCCCACCCCAGGTTTTATTTTTGTCAGAAACACTGCCAGACAGCTGCCAGCCATAGAACTACACTCAGACCAGGCAACTGCTTTTCAGATCTTTGGAAATAAGTGTTGGAGGTACTTTGTTATGCTTAGCTGATTTATCTGGGCACCAAAGGAGTGCAGGCACTCTGATGTAGATTAAACAGACATTTTGGTGGTTGAGATAATTTCAATAGTGCAGTCATGGGATTCATTACTTGGAGTTATCCATCAATTTGATGATCCTAAAACTATGAAAAACAAACAATCCCTAATATGAAAGAATTTCTTTAAAAAAACCAATAAAATAAAACAAAACAAAGCAGGAAAATAAAGAAAATGAGTGTAAGGAGAAGAAAAGGAAAGGAAAAGAAAGGAAACGAGAGGGAAAGAGACAAGAACCTGCATCACAAAATGCTTTAAATTCAGCTTAAGGATTTTACTTCAGGTAATGGTTTGAAGCCCAGCGTTTCACAAAGTAATTTTCTCAGGCACTGTACTGACTGCGTCGTGGCAGAACAATCTCATCAGGGTATGAGAACAGTGAAAATATTCTGTGCTGGCCTTTTCTGAATTACAATGAGGTGCAGAGCCGGAGCCCTGCTGGAAATCACTCTGCCACCTGAGAGGGGAGAGCAGGTCACTCTCTCGACCAGGGGACGACTGTGGCATCACATGCAGAACCAGGCTTTTGTATCTCTAGCAGTTATCTACTTCCCTGGGGCTGCCTAATTGCCATTGCCATCAATCCCCTTGTCACCTGCAATTTCCATCAGTCTCCTAAAGGTTTTCCTACCTGGGTTTTTCCTTCGGTGCTACTTTCCCCTAGCCAGACGATCCTTGGGTACCTGTCAAGAGAAATGCTTAAGTGATCGTTCCAGGACAGCCAGGGAGCAGCAAACTCTTTGATTGTAGATGGCCTGTTGTATGTGAGATTAGGTATCTGCTCCACTGTGAAGCTAAATGATACAATGCAAGGGCTGAATAACTCTTTTCAGTCATGCTCTGAGGTTGCTGTAATCCTTTTTATTTTTCTTAAACTGTGACTAGCCATGTGTTTTCAGTTACAAGTAAATGCAAATCAATCTGTGTGATTTGGACGTTAGGGAGTAGTGCAATTTTCTTTAATTCACATAATATTAGCTTTCACCCACAGGATAACATATGCACATGAACCCGGGCCAGGGAGAAAGGCGGGGGGGAAAGGAAGGCAGCAATTAGACCTGCTGCAATTGCTCCCCCCAGTATTATGGCCTGCACTGCCCGGGATGAGACTGTAGCTGCACAGTAGTTATGACATTCTGAGCAACGTCGGCATGGGCTGTGCCACACCCAGCCCCCAGGTACCCCTCACGCTGCATCTGCCCTCACAGAGCTCACTGACTTTGGAGAGGGCATTGCTTTCCAAGAGCTACAACAGCTACACGAGGAGCACACCAGCCCTGGGATGAGCTGATGTGCTCTGAGTCTGAATTTGGGTTGACAGCTCCAACACAAGATTACTACCAAATTTACATCCAGTAAGGGTTGTTCCAGCTCCAGGAATGTTCCCCAGGAAGCCAGAATTGTAGACCTCAGCAGTTCTGAGAGAGACAACACTCAAACACTCCCTTAAAGGAATGAATTCTGAATAATTTAATGGAATAGCTGTTATTTAGGCCACAATTTCAATTGTTTTGAGCATTGTAATGAAGGAATAAAAATACAAGCTCGACACTGATAATGGTGAGGTGCTGTGGCTCCTGTGGTCTGGGTGGAGCTGGGCAGATTTGCTCTATCCAAGGACATGATCTTGGAAATATTGTACTTTTTGCTTCTCTTTGGCAAAGCCTGGCACCAAGACCAACATGAAATGCAGCATTTTCAGGCAGTCCTTTTAATTTCCTCTTGGAAGTGTGGTGTCTATTTGAAAGCCTAAATCAAATAATTGCGAAGGGGTAGAAAAAAGCATCCAGGAGCAATAAAAAAATATGGGGTAACATCTGTTCCTGGACTCCTTTTGCTTTGCCAGGGGCAGTACTCATACAATTAGGTCAGTGTCATGCTGAGGTGTGGTAACCTGCAGTGGTGTGAACAGCACCCAGAGCCCCAGGAGTTCTCCTCTCAACCAAGGTTCTTCTGCTTATCCTGTTGTCTTCAAAGAAAATAAAAATGTTTACCCACTAGTGTCCTCAATTAGGTGGGTAGTGAATCAAGGTATTAAATGATCAACCCACCATCAAAAAGTATCTCCATTTCTGTTTTAAAATGTTCCTAACTGAGAGGTTCCCTCCCTAACACTGTCCTGGCTTGGCAAGTCCCCACACATGGGAATAAGGATGATTAGGGCAACTTACAGAGACTTAGCAGAACTTTGTTCAGCTGTCAGTCACCCTGGAATTTGGTCCAAAGATACTGTAGTTTTTGCATTGTAAGCAAAAGAAACCACCAAATAAAAGTAATCAGAACACTAAGCTCATCTTTATTTAATATAGTGATGTGTCTCAAGAGAGGATTTTATTTCCAAGAGCTCAATTAGGGGAAGATGGGAAGAGTTTTAGTGTAGCGATTGCCTGGATCTGGGGTGTCTTCACGCTGACAGGGGTATAAAAAGAAGGTCAAGACTTTAAGATTTAAAGATAAAGGGAGAAGAACTAGAGCATAACGAGATGGAAAGATGATCTATTAAAGAGAGCAGGGGACTTGTATAAAACTGTCACTTCTGTGTGAGAAGGATAGTGCACATGGCTGAACAAAACCTGCAACCCTCTGAACACTGCCTACACCCAATAAGGTCAACATTAATGAACAAATAGTGACCCAGTGATGCAGGAAATAAATATCTCATGCTTTCTTCCAAGGTGGAAGGCCTTAGCTCCTCACTATTAACCACCTCTGTTACAGGCTGTGCTCCTTTGTTTACTTAGCCCTCTCCCATCAATCTCAAGCATCAAATGATTCAATATTGCCCTATCCAGTGAGTAATCCTGTGTAAAGTACATACAAACAGGCTGATTTTTCAGATGGAGCCACACAATAGTTCCTTTTTAATTGCATTTGACATTACTGGTAGTGTTCTGTGCAGCTCCATGCATAACACGCATTTAATTGTACCTGTGTGGTAGTGATAACACCACAGCATGGTAATTTTCTGTATTTGTAGCATGTGGGAGACAATTCATTCTGGGTATTTCAATGCAGTTTATTAACTGGGAAGATTGGGTAACTGGAACGTCCTTTATTAAAGTTATTGGCTGCCCTGTAGCAACAGAAATAAATTGTGATAATAGCCAGAACAAATTAGCTTGCGTATGAATTAGCCCTTAAATGAAAAGAGGAGGGGGACTAAACTTCTCTTGGTACATAAAATGCCTTTATTAAGGAGATACGAGTATATTGGCAAATAAAGTAAACTTCTCTAAGAAAATAAATTTTCTTTTTCCAGACATCTGAAAAGAAAAGCTTCAGAGCTGAGTTCTGATTTAAGCCTCACGGACAGGCACTGTGGGGGACTGAAGGGACTTTCACTTCAGACAACCTGTACCCCCAAGTGCAGTGCAGGTCAGGGCTCTGTCTTGGGGAAAGCTGGATTTCAGACTGGAAGAAGTGAGGAAAGTCTTGCAAAGACAGTTCTGGAAGCAGTATAACCATGTCAGCTAGTGACTGAAGCTGAGCAAAATCACCAGCACTGCTCTCAGCCCTAAGCTGATCACACCTCTGAGTGATATAAACAGAAATATCACTCAGTGGTAGGTAGAGGACCTCTATATTTTACTATTTATTGTAAAAAATCTCAATACATGGAAAATCCATTGTGGCTTAGGTCTGCCAGAACTAACTTCATTTTAATCACATCAGTAGGTTTTGCTCAGTTGTTTGTAAGGGGTGCTGCTGTATTTCTTCAAAGATTTTGGGCTTCTTGAGAGCTCCCTTGAGGTTGATGGAAAAATCCATTGGGAGTGACTCCTGGAGCTCAGCACAGGGATTGAGTGCTACTCTAGGCTACCCATCCTGCAAGGCTATCCACCCATATTGCAGACCCAGGGGGACTTGGGTAACATACCTATGGCACACTGCTGACCTTTAGGCACATCTCAGACATCATATCACAGAATCACAGAATTAACAAGGCTGGAAAACACCTTTGAGAACATCAAGTCCAACCTATGACCGAACACCAGCTTATCAACTAAAGCAGGGCACTCGGTGCCACATCCAGTCCTTTTTTTAACACCTCCAGGGACAGTGACTCCACCACCTCCCTGGGCAGCCCATTCTAACACCCAGTCACTCCTGTGAAGAATTTTTTCCTAATGTCCAGCCTAAACTGGTCTCTAAACTGACACTAGATGAAACGATCAGACTGCTGCCCTCCTGGCTGCAAGAGGCTGTGAATACACACAAATATTGGGTGCTCTGGACTCCCTTTCAGGTTGCACAGGAAAATATCAAAGGAGTGATCTAGAACCTCCCCATAATCAAAGCAGAATAGGCTACTTTTTTTTGTCTCATACACAGCTGAGATTCAGAATCAATTCTGACACTGCTGAGTTAGTCCATGTTTTCACTAATGCATGAATGCAGTGAGTACCAGGCTAACACACAGCAAGGGCTTGAAGGCTCATAGAATCAGAGTCACAGAAATGTTGAAACTGGGAAAGACCTTTAAGACCATTAAGTCCAACCATTAACCCAGAGCTGCCAGGACCATCACTAAACCATGTCCCTAAGCACAACACCTGCAGTTCTTTTAAATAACTCCAGGGATGGTGACTCCCCCACTTCCTGGGACAGTTCCAGTGCTTGACAATCCTTTCCATGGAGAAAGGGCCCCACCATCCAGACAGGATTTTTATCAGAGACCCTTACACCCATCCTAGCTGTGAGCAGCCAGCTTCTCCAAGAGATTGCTGTGCAATGTTGCCAAAGGCTTTGCTAAAGTCTAGATAAACAATATCCACAGCCTTTCCTTCATCTACTCAGCAGGTTCTCATGGCTCAGAAAGAGCACAATAGCAGGAGAGACTTTTAGTGTTAGTCATCTTAGCTTATTTCTTAGATTCTTTCTTTCTTTTTCAATTGAAATTATTTTGGATCTAAAATTCAGAAAATGCCTCAGGTTGTGAGATTTTTTTAGTTTTCCTAGGTACCATGGGACTACATTGAAAGTCCATAGCTGTATTTTGCAAGAAGGCTCCTGTCCCGCCTGTTGAGACTCCTTTTTTCCTGACCCTCTGAAAATGTCCTTTCAGGAAATCACAAGATCTGTGATTTTCCTTGGGCTGTTTTGAGAAAATCTGCCAATGACAACACAAAACAAGCTTCAAAGAATGACCCCTGAAAGGATTTAGCTGGGTTGATTAGGGAGGAATCTCCACAGCTTCCTCTAAAGCACCGTCATTATGCAACACAGGATAGTCCAGTCAGAAGATATTAATATCTAAGGATATAGGTGGAGGCTGATGTAAGTCTGTTATTTTCAACATTGTAAATGTCAAGAGACCCCCATCTGAAATCTGTTCAATACTTCCCAGCATCAGGCACAGTATAATCACATAGTAAGAGACATTCCCTAGGGCAAAGACCAAAATAAAACTCCAAATGGCTGTCATAGCACAAAAACGACCAGGAGAGGTCATTTGACATTTGGTCAATGACAACCAGAACAGGGATGGAACGCCAGGCTCAAGAACTCCTCATTTGTACAGTCAGCCAAGACTTTGCTGCTTCCCAGTGACCTAGGGAGGATTGTGAATCCCGTATCAGACAGAGAAAGCTCTATGCAGAAAAAGAAGATATTGGCAGGGCACCTTTACTAGCAGCCTAGGAGGCCAAAAGGTCAGTCTCACTGATCCGCCTGCTGCTCCCCTCAGAAAACAAAGGAATGTTTCATCTCTACTCATCACCTCATCCAGCAAAGCTAGTTTCAATTTCATGCATCACCCATTTTTCTTAAAGCAGAGATAAAAATATTGGTTTATTTTCCCCTCCTCCTTATTTTTTTTTCTTACCAAAAGATTTAAGAATAATGCTAAAATGGTGCTTTAATTTCAGAATTGTTTAATTGGAGTGAATTTCAGTTTGCTCAGTCTAGAGGAAAAACCACAAGCAAGAGAAATTAGTTTTCTACAGAAGAACAAAACAGAGAAGGAAACTGGTATCTGAGTGCTTTTGTGGCACTGAGGTGTGTCAGAAGGGCCTTGAGGATGTTCTGAGTCATTGCCTACAGTTCGTTTTTGGGGCACAAATGCTCCTCTGATATAAAACAGCTCTACTTTCTTTCATCTGCCCACATTTTCTTCCTTTTAAAATAAAGATGCTGGGGTATTTTATGGTAGGAGGGGGATTCATGCCATTTGTCTGACATAGAAGTGATGGAGAAAAAGCATTTGTTGGGGAGAAATTTATTAGGTGACTTGAAGTTCTGAGATCAAAAAAGTTTCATTGCCTCTGAATTCTTGTTGAGGAAGCTGAAATATGGGGCCTCAGCCTTGACACAAATATCAACACATTTTGTGCTTCCTTTCACCAAATAGGTGCAAAACAAGGCAAAAAGAGGAGAGACCAGAGTATCAAACTTGTCTCGTTGAGACAATGAGAAACTGGAGGAATTGCTGAATTTCTAGTATTCAGTAGAAATTATACAGTGACTGAAATGGTTAGCAGTGAAAATAAATGTGTTTGTTACTGAGTGAGGGGGGTTAAAGGAAGTCACCCCAAAACAACTCTAAAATAAAGGAAGAGCAAGGAAACAATACTGTTATCACAAGAATATGTAAAACACTCCAGCTTAGGCTTAAAATAGTCAATTACACACCACAATGTTACCATTGTGTGTATTTCTGATATAATTCATGTCAACATCAGTAGTGGGAATTCAGATGACAAAAGAAATATTGTTTTTTGAACAGAAATTGCTGCCCAGCAGTGTATGTTGGAGGATGTCAGAAAGTTACAGTTTGCACCAGTATATACTGTACCTCTTAACTGATAATTTTCTTTGCATGATCATTTGGGACATTTTATTAAAAATATATTAATTTTTAAAATATGGTATTAAAAAAGTTAATAGCATGCCACAGACAACAGCATTTATTGGTAATAAAAGGAAAGGAAGGGCAGTCATGCAGGGAAAATGGCTACAGGAAGCAGGAATTCAGAGGAATGAATGCACTGTTTTAGCTTGCTTCAGCATCATTTCTCATTAAAAGTGTTTCTTTATCACTGTCATACTAGTTCACACCCTTTTTTTCTACCACACCTGTCTCTTCCAGCTGGATTGTGATGGAAGCTACATGGCAGACTACAAAAAAACCCCTGCAGATTTCAGGAACAGTTCCAAGAAGAGATAATGGAGATTGCCTACTTTGCTGGGTTGTGTAGTGCTCTGCTATGTGTGACAGAGCAAACATCCTCTTTTAGGCTTAAAAGTCCCAACGAATTACTTGACAGCATTAGGAGGCGCAGCAGAGGAGGGTAATTTCCACAGGGTATGGATCTGACAATCCCTTTTGCTCCTCTGCCATGATAGGGCAAAGAGAGGATTAAATCCCAAATCTCCACAGCAGTTTTTAAAACAAGGAAGAAGTAATCTCGATGGTGGGTGGCATTAACTCCTTCAAAAGCCCAGGTTTGCCAGGCTGAAGGTGTCAGGGGAGACTGATGACACCTTGGTCATCTGCTGGAGCCCAGCTGTAGTCAGTAAATCATTCTTTTCTAGCAGACATCAGGCAGCCTCTGTGAAGTGAGTAGGTCTCTTTCAGGGTCCCAGTGGGCAAATATTCACCCTACAAAACTGCTGGAGTAATTGGTGCTAATTGTCAGTGTCAGCAGAGGCCATGAGGTGCTCCCTGAGTGTCAGGGCTGAAAGAGGTGGGCAGAAAATCCCTGTGAATGCTCAGTACCCTGCAGCAGATATTGTCTGGGCAAACCTCAGCTATCAACCCACAGGCTGCCAATTCTGCAATAAATAAGCAAACAAATGATATAAAATTAAAAAACGAGAAGTTTCAGGCTGCTTTTGAGCTGTATACAGGCCTATAATGCCAGAAGGGTTTCACCAAAGCCATTGCTTCATGAGTGCACTGGAAATGCTATGGAGTTAAACAGTACCATGGAAAATCCAAGACTGTCTGACTGAAGTGTAAGCTTCTTCCAGGATTTGGGACAAAATATTAATTTAAAAAGCAAAATCAGAATGGCCTCTTGTGGACAGAAGCATTTTCCCCTGTTACTTCATCCCATCAGTTTTGAAATATAGGGAAATACTGTAAGGGACTCTGACCTGTTAAGGTGGGAAGGATGCTAATTATGAGTGACATGAGATAAATGAAAGATAAATAGAAAATTCACATGGGGTATAACATTAAGCAAGGCCTACTGAACACAGGGTGGGCTAGACTGTTAGACACAAAACTGCCTCCTTCTCTCCTGCTGAATGGAGGAAAGGGACAATATCTATGGCAGTTCTATGTGGTTATGGTGTTGGTGTTCACTTCCCTTTTGACCTCACCTAACACCAGCTACCATGCCAGTACAGCCCCAAATCCAGTTTCCATGGTCAGTGTCCCTTTGCTGCCTTGCTGAGGGGAAATCAAGTGTGGTTTGTCATGCTCGGGTCCCATTGAGTCCCTGCAGGAGCACCAAGGTCTGTAAGAGGTGCCAGTATGTCTAGAAAAGGTGCCTTTTGCAGAGGTGCTAAATTATCATCGTTTTTAAAAGATATCAAAGTCATTATCAGATTGCAGAGGACTATTATCAACATAGAGTAGGGGTGCATAATGACACCCTGGGGCAAAATAGAACTTAGATCTCTCCAATAAATAATGCAATTTAATTTTATAGGCTCCCCCTACTTGCCTTTGGCCATGTGCCTTGCTGGCTGGGGCATTTTGGAAATTGATACGACTGTGGAGATGATTCTCATGTGGCAGAGGCAGCAGCACAGCTTTTCCACAGTGGGCACTGCATGGCCACATTGTATGGCTGGGTTAGGGAAAGAGCATCGCAGATTTGCCTGGCTGTGCTCTAACCTGTGCTTGCTATTTGCTGCATCATTTCAAATCCATGAGAGCAGTAGGCAAGTTCATCCTAAAAGGTGATGGGATACAGCTGGCATCATAAAACTGCTCCTTACCAGCCTGACAGCAAAATCATCTGGCTCTCGTTCACATTCACTGGGGCTCTTTTTAGCTATTAAAAGCGAGACTCCACATCAAGTGGGATCCTCATGGTGCACAATTTCTGTTTCCCACTTCCACAGACAACATGCTCTGTGTGCTGGTCAGAAAACAAAGCAGAGGCAGACACTGGTTTATCCCTCCTCCCCCTGCCTCAGCTCCATGCCCTTCACACATAAGGGTTTGTCTTTGTAGACTAAGCCATAAGGAGCAGCACTGATAAAATATTCAGGAGGATTTTCAGTGACCTCTGCTGTAAGACTCCCCTCCACCAAGGTAATACAGGTTCAGAAAGAGTGAAAGAAAAATTAGTTTTAACGATCAGCTTTTCTGATCAGCCAAATAAATGTAATTAGTTAATGCTCCTTTGAATGGAGAAATGTCTCCGTACAAATACAGCTTTTAGGTGTTCTGGACTCTCTGTTCACAGCTGTGAAGGATGAGAAAGTGCATAAGGCTTTACTACTGATTTTGCAACTGCTGAGGAACAAATGGAAATCAGTTAAGGACCCAACACAATGTGCTGGGCTTTAGGAAGAATCAGGATGCTAAGGAAAAAAATGTTGCAAAACCCAGCAGGGCTTTGTGTCTGCTGGAATAAACTATTATAACAATTGAGAGGATGCTGATTTTGTTTGCTTGTTTCTTTTTATGGGCTTAAAAACTATTTTCTTCCTCTTTCTTCAGGGAGGAAAGCTTCTTCTCATGACATTCAGCTGGAGAACATACAAAAGTTTAGCTATAGAGAACTGCAGTTTCTTACCTTCCAGCAAGGCTTTGCTGGGAAAGTAGATTTTGGGCTTTTTTTTCTGCCAGTGACTGCTACAAGACACACAACAGTTTGTACCTGTCAGCATAACCAGTCCTTTTTCTTAACTGCCCTGCTGCTCAACACTCCTATTTCACAGTGTCAGGCACTGTGAGCACTTTAATCTGTTAAAAGGGCTCTTTTTTCCTTTTAACACCAAACCCATGTTTTATTTATCAGTCTTTGATATAGAAACGCTTAAAAGGCATAACACGTTTTCTAAGATGGATGACTTCTCCGTGGCTGTTGTGCCTCTGTGTGTGTGTGAGCACACAGGTGGTGTTGTCACTGCTGCACGTCCAAAGGAAAGCATCTCTATAAAGGAACAGTCTCTGGCACGTGGTCCAGAACTCCTACTCTCTATCAACAGCTCTCTGAGCACGCAGACCCATCAAGCTGTCCTGTAAAGGGTCAGGTTCAGCTCTCATTGCACTCAATGGGAGGCTTTGCCTTGGCTTTGGTAGGACATTTTTTCTAGGTCCTGCCAAAATAGAGAGAAACAGTGGTGAATAAAAGGAAACCTAAAAACTGAATTTTGTTTATGGGATGTTTTAAGGCCATATGAAACCAGTTAAATTTATTATTTCCAGCTGATAGTATGAATTTTGGTCAGGGGTTACAGAAACTTAATTTGCTAGCTAGTGAAATCTAATCCCCCTCATTCCCCTGCCGTGTTCAGTGTTTCTTTGGGGCGAGTATATTCCAGCCCCACAAGCTGCTCCTGTTCTCCAGCCTGCTTGGCAAAGGCAGGAGCTTTCCCCAGCCCTCCCACCCCCTGCATGATGCTGTGGCTGTACCAAGAGAATCACTGGAACCCCCTTCTCCCCACATGCAGAGCAGAGAGCTCCATGCTGTGCCTCACAGGGAAAGACCTCACTGGCTACAGAAGTTGCTCCGTGATGATCCAAAGGCAGCCAAAAGCATCTCTTTGACTCACCAAGAGCTGGAGAGAGCAGTTTGCAGCATGTACAAGTTGCTGGTGCAGACAAGGAGGGCCTTTCCCACTGTTCAGGCCTGAACACAAGCCCAGAGCAGATCCAGGACCTGTCCAGCACCTGCAGCAGCTCTGCCTGCAATGCAGACCACAGGGAACACACATCCAGGTGTGCATTCCCATATGTGCTCTCTGCACTGCAAACACCTGTACCCTGCAGCGGGGCCTTCCCTGGCTTTGCAACACCCTGAATGCTGATCTAGTACATAACTAGTGTTTAATTATGGTCTGGAAGAGAGAAAATCCATTATTCTTCATAAACTGGGTGGACAGGACATCTGTTCTGCCACAAAGAAATCCAGTGTGGAGCCTGTCCCTGGGGCCACAGAGGACCATGGCCTCTCCAGGGAGCAGCTGGGAGTGGGAGATCAGTTTTGCTGCTCCCTCACAGCAGCTGAGGTCCCTGGGGCAGGGGCAATGACCATCCTCTCACACCTTCTCCTCCCAGTGTGGCCAACCAGGGTCCTACATCTGCAGCCAGAAGGGTTTATTATTGTGTTGGTCCGAGCTTTTCCAGGTAAGAGTGAGCTCCTGTCTGACCTGCTCTTAACCAGGAGGGTTGGGAACTCTGGCATCACTCTCTGCTCACCCTTTAGGGTCAGTTCAGGGTCTGTGATCAGTTCTCCCTGGAAGCAAAGGGGGTTAGAGAGCATCTCCTAAAGGGATGCCATCAGGAGCACTCCATCTACGTTATCGGTGGACTCAGTCCCTGCAGGAGCTCATTCCCTTTCTAACAATCTATCAAAACACCCTCAGTGCACACAGGAGTCCCAGTGACATGAGAGCAAATCCCAGGATTACATGATCAGGGACAACAAGCCCCACATTCTCAATAATCAAGCAAGTGCCAGGTGAGAAAAAGCACTGGTGGGATAGAGATACTTGTTACTGAGGTGGTAAATGTCCTGTGAGAAAATTGGCAAACCACTTCACTTGTCCTTCAAATGCAAACAAGGCTGGGTCATGTCCACCACTGTGCCCCAGTTACTAAAACCAGTGTATTTTAAATATCCAACCAGAAAATTGCTGTGCTATGCACCAATTCTTTGTATTGTATTTTGTTACCACTGTACTTATTTGCAGCTTTTTCTCCTGAGACATTTCTGACAGCATTGGGTTTAGGCCTGCATTGAAGCAGGAGGTCCCTGAGGCTGGGGTGCCCCCTCGCTAGCTCCGTAGGCACTCAGTGCTGCCAGCCTGGCAGCTGCCTCAGGGTCTGTCAGATGGTCAGGAGGATGATGAGTTGTCTAGACACCCTTGAAGTCCTGATGGCTATTTGTCTTTCACTCACATTTCACAGTGAAGGAGTTGCTAATATTTAGTTGCTTAAAGGGAAAATTCTGTTCAAAACCCTCAGTTCATCCAAGCAGACCGTGCATTGGTCCCATCCTGAGTAGCAAAATGATATTTTTCCCCTGAAAATATGGCTCTTGCTCCACAGAGACAGCTCCATTACGTAATGCTGTCAATCAGCTGCCAATCACATCACTATGGTAACTGGGTGCCAAATACAACACTAAGATAAGCATTAAATAGCTGCCAAATGGGGCCCTCTGTTCTCACCATCTCTAAACCTTCATCTTCCTTTTCTCCTCTCTGCTCTTGATGTGCAGTTTGCACTTTCCTAACAGGGTCTCTGCAATGACTCCCTGCTCAGTGCCCTGCAGCAACTGAGATACCACTGAGGTTGGAAAACAGGGTTGTCTGAAATTAATCTTCAAAGAAATGCAAACCAAAGAAACTGTACTTTTTGTTGTTTTATCTTTCTTCATTTGGAGTCTCTCGTTACACCCTCCATTTGCCATGGCTGCTGTGCAACTTCTCTGACAAGCCAATGAAACAAGGACAAGATGAGACCAAGGATCCTCCAACCTATTATTCTTCCTCCAACAGCAGCAGACAATTAAGGAAAAGCCATAGGAAGCAGAGGAAATAGAGGAATTCTTCCAGCAGTCTGTTGCTCAAGGACTTCCTGAGCTGGAAGTAACATCTGGAATATCATAATTGCCCCTGATAGACCTCCTACATCAAATCTGTTGCTCCCAATTTGAACTCATTTAAAATTTTTACAGTTTTGGCCTCCACAACGTCCTGTGTCAAAAGGTTCCTCAATGTAATTAGTGCAGGGTGTGTAAAGCTCTTCTTTGTGTTTGGGTTAACCCCTCTCTTTGGACATTTCCACCGACTGCCTCCTTGAGTGTTGTGCGATTAAAAGTACTTTAATTCCCATTCCTCTTTCACTATTCCTGGACCTAGCACCTGTTGTTTCAGTTATCAAAAACCACGGAAATGTTTTGTTTCCCTGATTATTTCCACATGCTGCAGGTTGAAAACACTGAAATGTTTCCATATTCAAAAGGTTATAAATAACCTTGTTGGAAAAGTCTCCCTGCAGTGATTTGAACCCAGCCACAGCAGAAGAGAAATCAGACTTATCACTTCATGGGAAATCCTGCCATTTTGACTGCTTTCCCAGTTTGAAAAAACAGAACAGGTATAATTTTTGCCAAAGCTAAACCCAAAGTGACTTTGGAGAGCTCCAAGTAAGCAAATGTGTCCAATTGCACAAAAGTTGAAAAACAAACCCTGCCTTTCAAACAGGCATCTCATAGTGAAAATCAGGGGGAAAAAAAGAAAAAAAAACCAAGAAGAAAAAGTCTGCATGCCAAATACTATGCTGTGAAATTTGATGTTTTGACAACATCAGACACTTTGGGAATTTTGCCTCTGAACTGAAGTTTCATCCCCTCCAAACAAAAATCTGGCAACATTCACAAAATATAGCTATTTTAAAGGGAACCATGCTGGTAAAAACTTTCTCATGAAGTGCCACATCTTGCAGAGGTTGATCTCAGAAAGGAGAAAAGTCACCAGGATTTTATCCATGACCCTGCCCTGCTGAAAAGGGCTGGATTTACAGGCTGTGTGTCAGCTGTGTCCCAGCCTCCTGCTCACTGTGCCCGGAGTTTGCAGGGACCCCATGGCCAGAAGGGCTGCTGTGCCAGGGCATCTCTCTTGCTTGATGCCAGCTCATATCTGCCATCGTGTCCCATCAGAAACCCCAACCAGCTGTGCAGGGCTGGTGTCCTCTGGAAATCAGGTGGCTGGTGGCTCCCCAAAGCCACAAGCCATGTGCACCATGGGCCTGGCAGAGGAGGGAGGTGTTATGCAATGGAGAAGCATTTACTGGGCCACAGAGGCTGATTTTCTCCATGCCCCAGCAGCTGGGCCACACTCATGAGCAGGCACCATGCCATCCTGACAGGTGGACTTAAGTGTAGGTAGGCAAAAGGTCACATATGTGCCCAAAAGACATTTGTTGAAAGCAGATGCTGCGAGCCAGGAATAAGAAACAGTCTGGAGCTCCCACACATCATTAGTACAGCAAAAGCCTCACCACTAGATTAACAACAAAGATAAACATGGGGATGGGGTAGGTAAGATACTGCTTTCCTGATTATAGACCAGTGTATGATTTAAATTATTTTTCTTCCCTTTTGTCTTTCTTCTATAGAATGGGAAAAAAGGGGCTTCCCATATTTGGTAACCTATTTTGAGATTTGTGTGTGTGATAAGGGTAGGGAAAAAAACCCAACACAACCCAAATGTGTTTCACAGCTTTGGATGTGGATACGAATACAGATTAATACGATATTAATGTAATGCAATTAAGAGAAAGCTGATCTTATTGTTTGAGACAGATATTATTTCCCCATAGAAGAATAAATCAATTGCAATTATTGCACTTTCTGTAAGAATTTGCACATTCTTCTCTAGGTCAAGTCTATCACCGAAATGAGGTACTACTATATTTTAGCGAGGCTGAACAAAGGGCAGAGGCAGTGACAGGTACAACATGTAACTAATCACACCGCATGAGTGACAGTTCAAAAGCTAATGAGGGACAAGCTAGACCTAAACGCTCTCCTGAGTCTTTGCGTTTTTAAAAATAAAATAAAATAAAACCCAGTCAGAAAATAAATAAATAGGTAGGTAGATAGATAGATAGATAGATAGACAGGTTAAGCAAGAAAAGAGGCCAGCCTCTGTCTGCTTTTCCACCAGATCAGCAGTAACACAAATCCTCTTCTGCAGCTATTTATTGCCACCAGTCTTTGACATGGTCACACTATGACCCCTGCACCTGTAATGTGATACACAGGAGAAACAAAGGCATGAAGGGAAAGGGCTCAGCTTCCTCTCCTTAATTACTCCATGCAAAACAAAAGCCACCCAAGGAGTTGTTTGGGAAGGAAAACAGTTCTGAGCACCCTTGCAGTTTCTGTGGACAAACGGGGTGTAAGTAAAATCCCCCACCTGGAACCGAGTCAGGGGACACAATCATCACCAGCACTCTCCCCCTATCCCCCATGCGGAAGCAGAAATGCTCTTATCCCATTTGGGCACCAAAATTCTTCACTATATGGATATCTGGTGTGAGGGAGGCACATTTAGGCAGCCAAGGCCAGGTGGAGAAGGAGGAGAGGCAAAAGGGGGTGATGCAAAACGGCTGCAAGCCCTGTGTCTGTGAGCCAGATAAAATTAAAGTGTGCTTGGAGCAGTCTGGAGGACAGGCTGGCCAAGAGAGGGTATGCCTTGGCTATGCTTTCTCAGTAGCTTTCTCAAAAAAAGAGATTTTAGGGAGTGGTGTCACATTTGCTTCCAAACAAATTACTTGTAGCTAAGACCTGGTTACTGCTGATTTTTGATTGCATAGCCCTTGTGTGCCCACAAGATTATTTCAGGCTAAATGTGAAGAATGTTATTAAGCTTAAAGTAGTGGGATTCCCTGTGCTATGTCATTGCTGTGTGTTTGCAAACCTGAAGCACAGATGGTGGCCCGAGGCACCTCTGGCATCCCACCAGGCGTGGGTGGACTCCTGCCTGCGATGCAGGAGGCACCACAGCTCTCAGCTGGGAGCAGCAGGTTTCCAACACATGGGGACAGTCATGACAGCTGCTGCCTCCCAGCTCAGACCAGTCCCAGGATGGTCCTTTTCCAGTCTAGTGAGAGAGGTGGGAGGATTGAAGCTGGGCTTTTGTGGCTTGATGCTGGACAAGGGTGGAGGAGACCTGTTCACAGAGGGAAGGGGCAGTTCCTTTGCTGCCTCCCAGCTGTGCACTGCAGCTTTGCTGTGGGAAAGGCCCATGGAAAAGCTTCCTTCTTCCCTACGGCTGCCAAACACAGCCCAGAGGAGACACTGAAAGTTTTGTGGCTTGAGATACACCCTATCTCAAGATTGAGTGCAGGTCTAATACTGTTAATTTCCACTATTAAAATGAATATGAGCAAGTGTGTGGCTATGCTTAATATAAATACCTGATAGTAGCAAGTTAATTTGCAAAGAACTGTAAATGACACTGTGTCTTGGTATTTTCTGCTTGAAGATTTTCTTTGTTTCAATACTTGCTAGTATACCTCTACACTATTGCAGTGTCTTCAGCACTAGTATATGTTGGGGTTTTTTTCAACAAGTATCAAATAGCTCAAAGATCACGTTTTAAAGCTCTCTCATTCAGTCAGAAAACAGAAAGGCCTAAGTCATCCCTATTGTGTTTTTTCACATTAAAGAGCAATAACTAAGAACAACAGGATCTAATCTCTTCCATATATTTCATGTCCCTCTAGCGACAAGTTACAGGAATGGCTTTAATTGACACTTTGTCCTACACAAAAAGCAGGCTTCCAAGAGACACAAAACTGTGCAGACACCTCACTCCACAGAATATTTTCTCGGAGGCTTCATTTTTTTGCAAGGATTTCACAGAAATCACCAGAAGTATAACAGTGACCAGAAACCCTTTACATGGTTGAACAGGGAAACTCTCCCAAGATTATGTCCTTTAGATTCAAATGTGTAAAAACAAACAGCTAGAGGGATATCCCTTTAATATCCTTCACAACTTTCCATTGCCTTCATAGCATACCATTAAAATCCATCAGGACTTCAGTTCTGTCTCCTGACAATTAAAAATTTACATATTTAATGTATTTTCCCCTCTCCTACACGAGGTTAATATGAAGTGTCAGGTGAATGCAGTGGGGCTGACCCCTGCTTATCCCAGTTCTGCATCGTGTGCAGGGTTCAGTCCCAGCACCCTGAGCTCCTGAATGCAGAAAGCGCTGTGAGAGACCTGCAGCCTGCCTGAGCCATTCCCCACCTCTCAGAGCTCCCCAGGAGGATCTGTCTGTCACAGACACCCCCACAAGTATATGGCTAATGGTTTAGGTTGGGTTTTTAAAGGATACGCTCTGATGGAGGAGCTGGACTGAAGACATCTGCTTTCTGTCAGTGTGCAAACAAGCTGATTCCCCTGGCACCTTGGCTGGAGAGGGAGATGCCTTTGTCCCAGTGAGGAGATGAGGTTTATGCTGTTCCCCAGAGCCTCAAAGGGAGCATGTGTGCTGTAGAAACTCTCTTGGCCAAAGCAGGACGGGCCTATGACCCAATCATCCTGCACCCATGTCCCTGCCCAGCTCACACTGCATTTTCAAACCCCTACACACACACACACCCCACTAACATTTTTCTTAAGAAGTTTATTTGTGACTGTCACAAGCCATGCACCTCTATCCACCTCAATAGCATCTACAACATCCATGGTCAGACCAGTGGCACTACCCCTGAGAGAATTACAGGTCACCACAGGATGTACCTGATATTATGTTGGCCCTATCCACATTTTATCCACCTCTTCCAAATGGTGTTTTAGCATCCAAAATCAGCATGCAAGATCTCCAGGAAGAACTAGTTCCTCCTGACCATTACAGACAGACAATAGGTAAAAAGAGAGAAGTTTTCCCTGCTGCTGGCTCTGCCTGTGTCAAAACAGGGGAAAGAGGAAAAGGAAAGTGTGATCTACATGGACCTATTTCACACTGCCCCAGCTGAGAATCCAAACTGGAACACTTTGCAAAACAATCTTTTACCTTAACAAGCTCTATCTATTGACTCTCTCATATTGGCCTTTATTAATATTTCATGCATTCTCCCTTGTCTCCATTCCTTCCCCCATTTATTTGTTAAAGAGAACTTATTAAAACTGCAAAAAAAAAATCGTTTGAGGGGCCTTTATTTTAAATACTTACAGGATGATGTATTCAAAAACGTGTTTTAAAGATTTAGCAGAATCAAACATCCAAGATTAAAGCAAGCAGAGAGCCAATTAACTATGTTACACAGTAACAGGGCAGTCAATAAGTCATAAAACCATCAAGTTGTCTTGGTGGTGAAATGTTTTTAATCATAACTAGATAAAAGCTCTTCCAAAGACATGCACTATGCATTGAAAGTATCTTTAATGCACACATGTTTTAACTCTACTTTTTAAGGTATAGAGTTTAAGGTCACTCTGCAATAGCAGAAAGCCCTTCTTGTAAAAAATTCATATATATAAATTTTTCAGTTTTATCTTAATGAAATGGAGAAAGGGCTCAGCAGTGCAGAAAAGGTAAATACTGGCAGACAGAACTCACCATAAACAATCTTTCATCTTATTTGAACTGATCTGACTCTAAAATTTATATTGCATGTCTCTGTACTAAATATACATTTGAACACAGCCATTTCCTTCCTACAGTATGATCTTATAGTGACTAAAGTCTGGGCCAGAAACAACTTTGTCACTAAGATTAGACTAAAAGTGTTTGCAGTTTGCATGACCACAGCTGGTGGGTCACAAAACCTCCTGATGATGAGTGTAGTTTTTGCACTCACTGTAAACTCTGGGTCCCACAGTTCTTTAATTTGCTCCATAGATGCAGCACAGAGTATCCAAGTTCCTCTTGCAGAAAACATTCCTGTAATGGAATAGAAGGGAGGTAAAATGAGATATTCCATTTATCTCATTGCCAGAGGAGCTTTTGAACAATGAACTTCATTTTTCCTTCCATTGCACTAAAACAAAACTCTGCTTCTTCAAAAAACATCTATGAAATTAGACCAGCACTACATTGATGGTATGAACGAGAGAATTAGATTTGCTGTACTTGAAGGAAACAATTGAGGAAAATTACAAAAGGAAGGGCAAACTCAAAGTCTTCAGCTATCATTAAAACTATTCATATCCTTAGCAAGGCAGAAAATTGGATCGCTCTCCTTCTGTTCATAATTTAATGGCTTCTGTTCAGTCACAGCCCTACCTACCTGCTTAAAAGCAAATTGTATGTAGCAGTGATGCACATTCATTACCATCCTCTCTCCAGATAACTTGACAGCTCCATGGCACGGTGCCACAGTTGGTCGTTAGCTCTATCCCCAAGTATCACACTCTCCTGCAAGATGTTACAGCGGCAAAGAAACTGCCGGCAGCTCCCTTTGGCTTTCCTCATCTGGTCAGCATCCACTCCAAGGGGAAGTGCTCCAGGGATTTTACAGAGGGAAGCAGGCATGAAAGAGTCTCACTGTTCTCTGTTGGTTTTGTTTGTTTATTTGGTTGGCTTTTAAAAAAGATTTAAATATTAACAGAATGAGCAGTTAACTGGAAATAATGAAGTGTGAAAAAGAACCTCTCACCCTTAAATACTGGAAACTGCCCCCACTTCCTCTGACCAATTGGCTGCTTCTTAACCACTCATGATTTTCTCAGGGGACACAGGGAAATCACTAAAGAAGACCTAGAGGGACAATTATTCAATCCTCAGTCTCCCCAATATAAACTTACTGTTATCCTAGTATGCTCCACCACCAGTGTTTTGCATGCTAAGAGGTTAATAGCTGATCAATCCAACAAGAAGTTTATTAAAAAATTGATTCTACCAAAAAAAAAAAAAAAAAAAAAAAAAAAAAAAAAAAAAAAAAAAAAAAAAAAAAAAAAAAAAAAAAAAAAAAAAAAAAAAAAAAAAAAAAAAAAANAAAAGAAAAAGAAAAAGAAAAAGAAACAACCTCCAACTCCATAATTTTCTGCCTTATTGTCCAATACACCACCATTAAGACTTGATTTGCATGATTTACTGTGCATATGTTTTTTCTCTGTCTCCAAGCCCAGAATTATTTCCTATTGAGGCTATATCAGCTGCTGGTGCTTGCAGATTGTCTTTGTCCTTTCCAACTTGCAAAATATCATCTGCAGAATCCAAATCACTGTCTGCCTATTCTCTTATCTTCTACTTCTTTTACCCATCAATAGCCAAGCTGTGCTGTTCAGTAACTACAGCATATTGTAGGAAGAAACTGATAAGTACATCAAACAGCATTCACAGACTACACACAAACATGTGCCACTGACATTTTTTATTGCCTGTGACAAGTCACCCATCCCTACTTAGTCTTTCCAGATGCATAATGCAGATTTCAAATGTGTGTCACTGTAGGTACTCTTTATTATAAAGAACTTATGCATATATAATCACAGCTAGAATTTGAAAAGCATAGGTGGACAAAAACTATATTTCTTTCTAGGATTACAAAACAAGAAGAGATGACTATGAAACTATAAAATGGAAGCACTAAATTTAGTATTTAACTAAGGACCGATCCGTGATTTATTTCCCCTTAGGTAAGGTGTGGTTACTGGTCTTGTGTGACTTCCATATCAGTTGCTCTGCAAAGTAATATCCACTTTGTGTAAAATTCACACCAGTGATCTGGCTTGTGCTCCAAGGACAAGGAGTTCATACATAATTAGTTACTGGAGATTAGTCAGAGAGGGGCAACCCTTTAAACTATCTGCTTTTTTGTAACCTGCTCCATGCCATCTCAAACAATCTTTGTATTTTTCCTAACAGCTGCAAATTTCCCAATCACCACAACTCACTTAAGTAGAAGTTCACAAAGCTTAAAGCAAATTTTCATCTGTTGGATGAAAATTACTGCAGAAGCTGGTGAAGGGTCTGGAGCACAAATCTTATGAAGAGTAGCTGAGGGAGCTGGAGGTGTTTAGTCTACAGCTACCTGAAAGCACTGGATGATCTTAGAAGTTTTTCCAATCTTAGTAATTCTAGGATTCTATGGTTGTTTCAATTGAGGCTGGATTTGTAATACAAAGTTGAAGTGTCATTCACTGCAAGAGAAGAATAAAACATATTGGGCCAACTTGGACTGGTTAATTCCTTAATTCTCTCATAGGGTGCCCAGGAGATTTTGGTCAATCACCTAAACTCTGGTTATAGTTTCCCTCTGTCAAATGGCGTTTTTAATTAGCCAGGTGCTGTTCTTCAGGTTTTTTGTAAATGAACAGAGAATCCAAGCCAAGACCACACTAAAGGTCACAACTCATATGAGTCATGTACCTAAATCTGATCCGGTCAAATTTAGGTTTTACAGCAATATATCACTTAGATTATCAATTCTATAGAAATGTATATTGCATGTGTGCATTCAGTATTCCCACAGTGGCAAGACTGGAAAAATGTGATATAGGCTTTAATATTAATTCAAGATTATTGGATTAGGTTTCACATATGTTTTGACTATGATTTTATTTGTCACTATTATTTTAGTTTGGCATATTCACCACACATTTAAAATGTTAACTAATCTTTTGCAACTGTTAATCTGTAATTATTTCCCTACTACTGAATCCTAAAAAGAGACTGCAGAACACGGAAAGAATTATGAAAAGAAGGTAGAAACATCTGGTTTTTAGGTTTGGGCTGTGACTGACAAGCGGTTCTGTTGTTCATAAAGGGAAAACATTTGTAAAGTTGTAAGCCATCAGGAACGATAACCTCTGAACTCTCACCCCATGCTGAGCTCCAGTAAATGAGTGCTCCTATCTCTCTTGCCAAGTGTAACGTGATACAGATGTGAAGGTTGTACCATACGCTGTTTGTCTGGCTTTGAATCTTCAAGTTAAATTGGGAGGATTCTTAAAACAGCAAATATGGGATCAAAACAAATTAAAGTTAATAAAGTGAGAGGAGTAACTATGTATTTTATGTCAGTTTTAAAAGATTAAAGATTTTTAGATAATGAAACAGAATATACATCAGTTTTTACCCAGGCTTTCAGAAAAGATTCCATCTGGGTCTTGAAGAATTGAATAAAGTCACCAGCTTCTACTGAAATTTGAAAAATTAAAAAAGTTTAAACCAGTTTTGTCTAGATAGGCAATTAATACCTGGTGTAGCTGTTCTGAATGAGACAGTAATGCAGGAATTAAGAGCATGAAATATTACAGGATGATGGAATAAGTCAGCCCTCAATCTCACAAGTCATACAAAGCCCTGCAGTTGTGCTCAGATGGACACATCAACTGCAGCCACAAATGCTTTTCCAGTACGTTTCCCCCCAGGCCCAAGGTTTGACAGGAAACACATTCCACAAATCTTTTAATTTAGCTAGGCTCTTTTTAATGAGAAAGGATGTTTTTAAACAGACATGTGCCCTGGTTTTCCTTCCCCTTCTAGTGTGGGCATCAGCCAAATAAATATTATCAAAGGATTAAATATCTTGTGATATTTCATGTGAGTATAGCCGAAGTGCTTTGCAAACTTTAATCAATCCCCCAGTGAGAGCAGCACGGATGAACTCATTTGGCAGCTGAGGAGGGGTAGAGGCAGCAGGTCCAATTGCCTCTCATGGTCACACAAAGAAAGAGCAGCAGGGCAGACAGGAGACAGCAGCAATTCCCTGCCTGCACAGCTTCCCTGCTGCATTTTCTCAGGCAGCTGCAATTTATGCAAGGCAGCAAAGCCAATGATTCCATGCTCATGTGGCAGCGGACACTTTAACTCCCTCTCCCCACTTAGTGAGCCCCAGAGCATCTCTGCCACCACAGCCAAGGCAAGAGCTGTGAGTGGTTCAGCTGTGTCCATAAAATCCTGCAAGCTCCAGCCTCTCCACCCACCTCCCCAGGGTGTGGGTGTTGGTTCCCAGGTAGGGCAGAGCCGGACAGAGCCCTCCAGCTTGCAGCAGAGCAGCACGGCACAGCACGGCACAGCACGGGCTGTCTGAAGCCTGCCTTCTGATGTCTCATTTCAGACTCTTGAGTTACTTTATTTCTCTCAATGTCAAAAATCATCAGTAGCCTGCATGTGATCTCTCTGTACCTGAGACTACAAGGGTTTGGACAGGGTTTTTTTTCTTTCCTTTCCTTCTTTACAAAAATGTGTCAAAGACGTAATTTATTACAATGAAACCATGAACATACAAACTAAAACTGACATCTCCTCACTTCAAATTCCTTTGTGCCTAGAAGACAGGAGATAAAAAGGCAATTGATATGGGCAAACAAACCCATATTTTATGTCTTTCTCCAGTCTTTCAGGCTATAATGGGCTGTGGTCTGAAGCTCAGAGGACTTTAGCCTGATTTATATGCATTTTTTAGGCATGGCTCAGTGTTTTAGATTTGTGGCAGGACCAGCAGCAAGAGGATCTGTGTTAGGGGAGGGTCAGGTTGTAAGCACACAACTGTGCACTGTTCTTCCCCGGGAGCTGCTGACTGAACTGTGGCTGGGGCAGGAATTTTGGAGCATCTCAGTGTGGAACTGCTCACTGGGAGCTTTTTGTGATTCATTGACAAGCTGACCACCATAGAAAACAGTGTTGCTTCCAGCACATCTGCTTGGTTTGATTTATTATTATACTTGCCTCCTTTTCTTGTGAATTGTTTTGTCTTGAGTTGTTTTGTTTTAATGGCTGTAGGTACATTTCTGCAGAAACAGCAACCCGGCCTCTGAAGCAACATAAAAAGCTGGAATGGGAACCTACAGGAACAGCCGTCAGCCCCAGGCTCTGCTCCAGCTGGGCTGTGGCTCTCCATGAACAAAGAAATGCCAGACAGGAGTATCTGAGCACCATTTCACACCATTGCCAGTGGTGGACTGTGCAGTTTATTCCCATGTCTAAGCAAGCTCCTGAGGTTTCTGGGGAATCACAGACCATAGGCTGGTAGAACAAGAAACTACATGATAGAATAATGCACAGCACCAGCATTTTTCTAGCTAAATCCTGAATAACAAAAAGTTACGAAAGGGATATTGAGTCATCCATTTTCAAGAGTCCTTGATGTAGAATTTTTTACAAACTACGGGCATTACAAAGACTGAAGCTTTAAAAACTGGTAGGTTAGGCTGTCAGGACTCTTGGTTTTCCATCTGAAATGCAGAGAGAGGTGATGCCTGGGAATGGTTGCATCAATACATGTACATGTGACCAATTTGTTCTGCCACACTGGTGGAGGATGACTGCACACCTCAGCACAGCCTGCTGGCACTCTGAAGGAGTGGGAGTCCCTGGGAAGTGAGGCTGTGCCATTGTCCTTGACTTGAGCATTTTGATAAATGTGGCTTTGAATCAGAACCATTAACCATGGCATGGAGTAGGCTGCAACTGTACCCTGAAAACTGGGTCTGGGTGCTGGCAGAGTAATAAATTAGTGTTGTGATGACATCATGGCTCTAATGTACTTCATATGCAGCGATGCTGGGGTGGTATCACAGGATCATATAATCACAAAATGTCTTGGTGTGGAAGGGACCATAAAAATAATTTCATTTCAATCACCCCACCATAGACAGGGATGCCACCCATGAGATCAGATTGCCCAAGGCTCCACCCACCTTGGCCTCGGAAAGTTATCTTGTACCCAGCTCCAGAGAGACAAGTTCAACCTCGCTGTGGTCTGGATCCATCACCCTCTCTTTGAGAGGATTTGATGGCAGCAGGAGGTCTCATGTCACACATTATACACACCCATGCCAAATCTCTGCATCTTTTTTTGGATGTGAACTATAGCACCAAACTACTGAATACTCGAGTCAGGAAGGAAACATTCTCTGGTATTTCTATGCTGACAAATAGATGTAAAGAAAAGCAGGCAGCCTTTTTCCTCCTCTGCAGTTGCTGCAGGATTGTCCCTGTTGACAATGTGAGTGACGTTTCTGCCTGTGTAATTCTTGGCAAACATGGGAGGAAGAAGGAAGGGCTGAGCCAGAATCCACATGCAAAACTGTTCTACACCTTCTCAAGTTGAGCTGGCCATACGTCTTCCCAGGAAATAAAAGCAATAGCCTAGGAAGCAACAGAATTCACAGTAACAAAACATCATATGCAGGCAAAGTGAGACAGACAAAGCAGGATATACAAGTATAAGGGGAAATTATTAGTCTTTACTGAATCGTGGTTCTTAGTATGAGGAATATAGGTACTTGGGGTTTTTTTCTTAAATTTCAAAATTCAGGCCAGATTCTTTGAGAATTTCAGTGAATTCTCAAAGACCATTTTGAGTCTTAAATGGAAAATTATAAATCCTCCTGTCCAGACTAAATTCTGAGAACTGCAGAACTTCAGCCAAAGTAGGATTATAAAGTTTCACTGGATGTTTTCCAGTTCACTGAAATCTGAACAAGTCAAAAATAAAAATAAAAATAAACTATCCACTGTCGCAGCACAGCTTGAGCTACTGCACCCTGCGACCTTCCGTAAGCTCCCCGAGTGGGGCAGAGCTCTGGTCAGCGGCTGAGTGGGCACGGGCTTGCGGCACACGCAGCGGGATGGTGGCTGAATGACAAGGCGGAGGCGGGAGAGGTCCTTGAATGGAGATCCCAGGTGAGGTTTTTCAGCCTGCACGCTGAGGGGGTTCCAGGGACAAGAACAGAGGTCTGAGGGTGCACAAGGTTTTTAAGCAGGGACCGAAGGGGCGGAGTTGAAGGGGAACAAAAGATAGGCGGGAAGGAGGACGCAGCCAGGGAAGATGAACAGGGATACAAACCAACAGGGGTACAGGAGGAAGGAACGGCCAACAGGCCAAAACACCAATGGGGTAACAGAACTCCAAACAGAACCATATAGGGAAACACAGGGGCGAGGTTAGGATGGCTGTCACTCTCGCCGGGGCATGGATAAATCAATGGGCAGTAATATTGTCTAGATGGCACCGTGCCAGGGCTCAGCCATCGGGGCAGGCACACCGGCCTCCTCACTCCACATTGATTGTCACCTAAGAGTAATCCTGAAGAGCATTTAACAGTGGAGCTGCAGTATCAATCAGTCTCGAAATTCTTGCCTGACCCTATTTTCTTGAGCATTGCCAAGTCTCCAACCAAGAAACTTCCCTACTGTCAGATATAACAAAGGATAGGAAAAATCATCTGACAGAATCAAAGTTAGATCTGGTTTTTTTGTGTCAATGTTTGACATTCAGCAGTGAAAAGTTCATACACTTATTGCTGTTCTTATAGAGGTTGCTCCTGACACAAAACTGCAAGACGGGCAAAAAAAATATTTCTAGGTTCGATGAAATTTATATACAAAACAGTGGGCAGTAGATGTGTTGCTGTCACCAGATCAATTATGTAACCATGTAAGTAAGGCAAAAAAAAAAAGTAAATAATTGGTTTCATTTTAGCTGATGATTAACAAACAGATTTAATTTTGCATTAAGAAAATATTCCTTGGCTGAAAATGATAGGAAAATTGTGAGAATTTCACTTGGGATTTGCCCTGCTTCCCAGCTCAAATAAAGTGTTTTAATACCTAATGCTTTTGAAATACAGAATTAGTCAAAATATCTCCCTCAAATTCACAGGTGAATCTATAGCTTCTCTGAGAGTTCTACAGCATTTTCAAGTGGTTCTATTTACAGTATTTTTCAGGCATAATTTAGACCTACCAAAGCATAAAATAATAACTTGTCCATAAATTAAAATAAACTAGAGTGGTTTTATCTGGTCTTGCAAAATCCCTGAGCAGGTTTCTAGGGCAGTTTCTTTAGAGTTCAGATTTTCCTGGGTCTTTACAGCATGACATGCTGAACAGCAACTGGAAGGGAAGAAAATGGACATTTCTTCCTAAAGTAAAGATAGGTGTAAATAGAGCCTAGGTCTTACTAAGCAGATCAGTACTTCATTAAAGTAAGCACTACAAAAGCTTTTTCCTAAAAAAAAAAAAAAAAAAAGTTAAAATTACATTAAACAAACCAAAAAAAACATTAAAAGGTAAATGAGGCAAAATTTTCTCCTAACATGGCACATCAAGTGCAGAACCTGGAATCCAACTCAAGTGGTTGGATTTTCAGCACCTTGCAGCCAGGCTGAGTTGCCTCAGGCTTTTGAGATCTCTTGTTTGTCTCTGCTCAGGACAATTGCTGTGAAAACCTGGAGTGTAAAACAGACTTACACAGAGGTAGCAATGAGCACAACTGTGCCCATTGTTTAAGCTCATAATGGTCATGCTCACTCTTGTGGGATACCTGGGGTTTGTTTACTCTTGGATCGTTGTCAAAATGGGTTACAGAATGCAGCCATTTCCCTTATTTCATCTTGTTTCCATATTTTTTCCTAGTATTTAAGGAATAGTCATCTTTCTCATTTCCATAGTTCACTATTGAAGGGAAAATCAATTAGATGTGAAATCTGATTCTAAGTGAGATCCTGATTTTTTTTCTATTTTTCCCTAGGGTTGGTGGAGTTGTGAGGAAATCATATGACTTATACAAAGTCACGAAGTAAGTTCTTCAGGTAGGCCTAGAATGAAGGATTCTCATGGCTTAAAAGCAGTTTAAATACTCAGCTCTTGCTGATAGCTTTTTTTTCTGTCTCCAAATAAAAAAAATGCACTTTAGAATTTTCTTACCATTTTTTTTCTTTTAATAAAAAATAATCACTTTCTAATGCAAATGGGAAAAATATCTCCATAAATTGCTGCATAGCTTTATTTGTCATTGTTATTTATTACAGTATTTGTGTTAGTTATTCATGGAGGTTCTGGATAAGGCTGAATAAGGCATTGAAATTAGCTCTTCTTCCCACCCCTACACAATCTGACTCTCCTTTATTAACTCCCTTCATAAAATGTACAAATCACTTTCTCTCTGTTATATCCCTCACATATCCCTGTTTTATGCTTGGGGACCCATTTCCTCCCCGTTTTGTCCACCCAGTCTGCAAGACAACATCTTTCTTCCCTGTTTCTTTTACAGAACCATGCTGTCTCAGCAGTCTTTTCATGGTGCCACAACACAGCAATAATGAGATTTTTAAAAGTGGAAACTAATGGAGGGCTTAAGGCATCACACACTATACCTAAAGGACTGGTCATTATCCCCTGTACTATTTGTAATTAATGCTGGGAAAGAGATGATTCTTCTCCATAAGATCATCTATGACAGCATGTTTAATACCATCAATTCAATCTTCTGCTCTTACCATAACTGTCGTTCTTCCAAATAACTCTCAGACAGAGGCAGTATTGGGAAATGGCACAGCCTTTCCCTGGTCTCCCAGGGGAACGAAATGCTCTTTCCTCTAACTCAAAGGCTCCCTAGGATTCTTAGGGTGTTATGTACTTTCAGACATGGAAGCTGTGCATGTATCCAGCAATAAGGCCAACTGAAGGGGCCTGTGATTCATTGCACTGTTAGATTGGGGGGTTTCAGGTTAAGGGAGGATGAGCACAGCACAGAAGCCATGGACAGCAGTGGCAAGAAGCCATGGACAGGGATTAGTTTTATTACTTCTGTAAGGGCCATTTCCGAACTGCAGGCTGTGCTTTGGGAAAGCCATCCTTCTACTGGGATATCCATTCAGTGGCAGGATGTCCAAGGACTGAGCTGAATGGGTAGGACAGGAAAACAAGCTGTTCTTTGGCTTGATTCCTCTTCGCTAATTCCCCAGCTACTCTGTTTTCCTCTTTCTTTTGACGCTTGAGTTTTCCATTATAGGCCCAAGACCACCAGATTCTTTGCTTCTTTCATTCATGAACAGCACTTACTTCACCTCCTGCTTAAGCCAAACACATACCTGGCTTATTTCTTTCTTTCTCCCAGTCAAATTTTATTCAGTGTTGTTGCATTTAGCCCTGCCTTTTGCTGTCCTTGTCTGTGGTGACCTAACAAAACTCAGCAGCAAAAGGTCTTTGTTATCTCCATTGCTACTTCTTGTTGAATTCTGAGATATAATTCATAAGGACCTACTGCCTATCAACTTTTAATACTTCTAATTGCTTATCTTCTCTGATACAATCATGGAGCCTTTTAACATGTCACTTCCCCCCCAAGGAAAATGTATCCTATGCACAGAAATTTGACCTTCAGGTTCTTTTGTCAATGCTGAAGGGAAGAAATCATTCAGATTGTTAGATTAGCAACTCAACTGCCTCTAACTTCCCAGTCATGCTCTTTAATAGCTAGATAACCTCATTACCTAGCTGTTTTCTTCAGCTTTCTTGGGACGGAGAAATAAGGATGTTATCCTTAATTCCCTTGGCTTTTTTGTTTCATGTGTTCATGTCAGCAATCCTAGTAAATATTTGATTCGGCATTGGTAGTGGTTTTAGTTCGCTATCCTCACACGGGGTACCAATTTAATGTAGTGGGTTGAGCACTTTGGCCAAATACCAGTGCACCCACTACACTTATTTACTAATTTTTTGCTGTGAGATAAGGATTAGGAGAAAAGTAATGCAGATTTAAAACCTTTAAGGGTATAAATACAGTTTTATTAACAGAACTAAAAGAAGAAATATGAACCAGAATAAACTTCCAGACACTTCTCCTCCCCTCACTTCATCTTTCCCTCCCCACCAACATAAAGGGACAAAACTTGAGACTTTTAGTCAGTTTACCACTTCTAAAATAGTTTTTCTTTAGTTCATACAGGGAGAGGAGTCTCTCTTGCCATGCAATGGGGACTTTTCCACAAGAACACAGCTCTCTTGTGGCTCTAATATCAGAGTGAATCAGCCATCCAGAAAAGGAAACCTGTTTGGCAGAGTGAAAGTCCCTTCCCTCAACACACAGTTCTTCCTGCAAGTGTTTTCAAGGGCTCATCTCTGTCTAATGGGGTACTATTTTAAGGATAAGCTGTTCTGGTAGAAAAACAAAAGGTCATCTCTCCTCTCTCTCTGGAAGCAAGGTTCCTCCTATCCCTGGAGCAAGGGTTCTCTTCTCTCTCATCTCTGTGGCATGGTTCCCCATCTCTGTTCAAGTTTCTCATAGATTACAGCTACTTCAATATCTGCTTGCTTCATCATAGGTACCTTTGTTCAGGCTGCAGTTAGAATGCTACATCTCCCCAGCTGCATTCATGAGTTACAAGGAATAGTCTAACATATCATAGTCCATCACCATGGCCTTACAAAAGAATTCCAGTTTAAAGCATCTCCTCTTTCTCCTCCCTCTGGGCTTCAGCTCCTTCTTTACTGGCCTCAGGGTCTCCATGTTGGTTTCTTCGTGTGTCCTCACTCCCTCTTCCTTGAGAGAGGATTGATGGCTGTAAGTTTCAGCTGGGCACTGAAAGAGTTGTGATCTCTGCCGGGCCCTGCTGTTGGTCACATGATCTCTGCTGGGCAGTGCTGCAAACTTTTCCCAGAGAGAGGGGAAAGCAGAAACGGCCAGGATCTCAGCAGCCAGGCCAGGATTCAGCTGTGGCAGGATCTCAGCTGCGTCTGGCCCGGCCCTGTGGAGCCAGCAGGGCCCCAGTGAGCAGGCCTGGCCCCAGCCCGGGCCTGGCCGGCCTCACCGGGCCGCACGGGCCAGCTGTTACCTGTTCAGAAGCTGGAAGCAAGTGAGAGATTCCTGGGCTTCTCCTTTCTTAAGTGTGAATCACAGAGGCATACTCAGCTTCTTAAGTGGCTAAACAGAGTGTCCATCTTAGAACTAGCCAGTTAATTGGTTCTCTCAGGTCTGATGGAAGCAGTCAAGTTCCTTACAGGTAAAAATCACTTCTCAACCCACAACACATCCTATATGATCCCTTCCAGGTCTGGCTCCTGTATCCACCAATAGCTCATGTGTTTTATATTATTAGTGTTCTGTAGCACCTGCACTGCTGAAATGTGAAGAGAACACAAACAACGAAAAGGGGTGAGTACAGGAAATTAAATAAATTAGAACCAAACACTGAGAGGGAATCTGAAGAACTCCTCCAAGTATGAGGAGTAACTGCAAACAAAAAGGAGTAGAAGGAGGTCAGTCTTTATAGAGTGTCACAAAAGTTTGTGGATTGTCTTCTACCTTCAGTGACCAGTAGATCTATGAGTTTTAAGCAGCACAGAGGAATTTCATCTTACATTTGAAGAAGGGTTTATTTTCCCAGCCTCTGACAAATGCGAATACAAACAGGTGTAAGGCAAACCATTTGTCAAATCTGTTTATCACAGAATATTCAGTGTTCATTTTAGCCCTCTTGGTTTCTATTTTCTTTCTCTTTAATGCTTTATTTAATTTGCTTTACATGGTATCCTAGTTTGCTATTTTGAACCTGATGGTTGGGGTCCTCTTTTTTGCTTCCCTTCATAGCTTTGATTGTCATTTTAATTCCTTCTGTAGTGTATTTGTGACCCCAATTTATATACTGAAGCCCAAATTGTCCTCTAACATTATTTTGTCAACCTCCTTTCCAAGTTACAGTCAAACCCAGTCTTGTTCCTTTGCCTGTCAGCTGATGTCCAGATTGAATTAGAAAGCACTCTCATTCCAGATTTAGAAATATATTTCCTCTACTTAATGCAATCTTGTCTGTGTCTGGGTAATTAAAATAATCTATTACTACCACTCAGGTTCATTTACATGTTTTATCTTTTAAAATTTATGCAATAATTACATAAAATACTACGCTCCAACGGGCCAGCTGGATGGAGTACAAATAGTATGGCATATCCTATTATGGGAACATACCTCCAGCAATGAGCACTGACTTGACCATTTCCAGACTTTGCTATGATCAGAACTGAATAATCTTCCACAAATAAATCAATATATATTTGTTTACATATCTGCTCCTTTCCTTTAGGACTATAAGAAAAAAATCTGATGGGGTACTCCTGAAGACAAGAGCCTGAGAAAGAAGGCATTGCCCTGTCTTCTCCCCTCATCCTAAGTGAGATGAAAATAAAAGTATTGAAAAAAGCCCCCTGATGGCCCCACATCTGAGAGACATATAAATGTGGTAGCAAAGTACCCAAAGATGAAAAATGCAACGCTGAGAAAAAAACATCATTTTCCCACAACTGTTGCTTGCCCATGTTCCAAAGGTGATCCTCTTCACAATGGGAATATATTTTATTCCATTTGAAGTAATTAACTGCTATTATCAGCTTCAGTGTCTGCTTGCTTTTGAGATCTTCCTATTAAAACAGCATGTGATGAAGTTCTTTGTACACTGCTAACAGTAATTTAAGGGCTGGCTTTTTTTTTATGAGGAGATTTTTGTGAAGCTACACTATTTCAGCCATCAACATGAAAAGATACTAGAATAATACAATCCTTAAAGGTTCAATTTCCTGGGTGTTATAGTTTTATTGGGAAATATAATAAATTATTTCAATTTTTAATGAGACCTCCTTGCTCTCCAGCACTAAAATTTAAAAAATATTTTTCCATGCTTGTAGATAAACTGTAAGTAATTTGATTTGACAAGGCACAAAAGGTAAAACCATCTAAGCAACCTTAATTATCAAGTTACTTGTGAGACAATGCGCCACATATGAAGGGACTGAAAATTTTAGACTTTCTTGAAAATAAGTCAGCTGAGAAGATTATGACAGGTACATGCAGTCTTCTTTCATAGTCCTCCCCACTCCATTCATTCAGCTGCACACACTAATGAAAGAACAGGAAAAGATCTCTTGTGTTGAATCCTTCAGCTTCTTTGTCAGAATATTAAAAGATCCCAGTGCACAGCAGTATGAGTGACTTCCCAAAACAGGAAAAATATCTTCCCTGTGAACTTAAACCTCCTCAAACAGGAAAACATACCTGCCTGGGAAGGGCAGCCTATGAGATGCAGAAAGTTTGTAGATTGGAGCTGAGGTCAATTTTGTTTCTGAAGGCTGATCCAAGTCACTGCAGATCCATCTGCTGAGCGCAGCAGTGGTGGAACATGGCAGCTGCAATGGCTGTTTCTGTTCCATTAACATGTCCTCATGTTTTACCAAAGGGCTGCTAGTTAAAATATGCATCTTTTTCTTCTTCAGCTCTTCTCCTTCAAAGGCACAGTTATTCATCCTCCATTCCTTTTACAAACATGTGATGAATACAGATCCAAATCCTACTGCTTTTCTCGAGATCTGATATTCCTGACATCAAATCTCAAGGATCAAAGTAAAACATTCATTAAGTCTGTCCAGCATTGCCATAATGAAATGGAATATGGTGCTTTAAACATCAAAAAACGCCTTTCTCATGAAGTAAGGGAGCATTCACTTCTCCTATTTACCTGATGGCTTGAGATCTTGTCAGAAGTCATACCAGTATGGGAAATGCAAATACTGTTTAGATATCTTAAAATATGACTGCTTATTAAGTAGCTGGGCTTTTATTTCCTTACCAAACTATGTCATCATGCTCTGGGTCCTCAGGGAGATGTCTCCAGGAACCATAAAAAATTCAGTTTCTGGAACTAAGGATTTCAATATTTCATCTCTCTAGCATTCAAAAAACAACCTTTACAATAAATGTAAGCCTGGGTGTTAAGTACCAATTGACACTTGAATACAGTTGAGGGTTTGTGTCATTTTTATTAAATCTACATAGGTCAAAAATAAATGTAAATGTATAATGTGGAGCTGAGGTGAAGTTCAGAAACCTACAACTAATTTTCAAATATACAAATTTTTTCATGATACCAATTAATTTCTTTCATAGGATAAATGATGGAAGGGGGGAAAGAAATCTTGAACACTGTATTTTTCTCTTCAATAAACATTTATGAAGAGAATGAGGACAAAGCTTTGCACACACAGACTGTTAGGTATGCAGATAGAGTCCAGTTATAAATATGAGCAGTGACATCTTACAGCAGGATGTGGGGGGAACATCCTGAGTAATCAATTTAAGCTGACAGTCAGTATCACGAGACACATGATATTAGCTACAGTGACAGTGTTATCTGGGTGAGAGAAGGGTCACTTTCCATTAGGAAACCCTATTTTCCAGAGATTTGGAACTCGACACAATAATTGCTAAAACTTGGCATTAAAACAAGTTTTCCATTCCCTAACATAATTTCCCCTTGAAGAACTGATGACCAAAACTGAGATGGCTATTTTAGGATGGTTGAAGATGGAAAGGAGAGGGGAAAACCCCACACATTCGAGCAATATCAGGGGTCTATTTTCTTTCTATTAGCAAAGGGAGCTGCAGACTTCTGAAAACAACAAATGCTTGGAAATTTTCAGTCACAGCCAGCTCATGGTATGGGCAATGTAGTGCCCAGCATAAGGGGACTCTGTACTTTGTACCTAAAGAGGCAAAAACTAGAGCCAAAGAGGGGAAAGAGATGCTGCATCCCCCGACCCCTTACCCACAGTTTCACCTTGTCCTCCTGATTTTTCCTCCCTCTCAAGACCTGCTCTGCTGTGGCCAAAAAATCACTGTATTGACAATAAATCACTGCATTGACAATAAATCACTGCACGGGTTGTCCAGATGCCCAACTTTCTGAGGCAGAACTTCATCTCCCATGCTCAGAACCAATAGTCTTATCTAGTTTTTAAAGTAGCCTGGATCAAGGCTTGGAGGATTGTAAAAGAAGATTATAAAAGGCACTACCAGAGAGAAAGTTTGTCACCCAAAGAGTAAAACAAACATGACGGATGTGATGAGAGAGCAAGAGATAGGAGGACTGCTATCCCCAGTGACGGGCCAATTAATTGCAATATGGGGAGATAAAGTGAGCAGCCAAAAGGTCAGGCAGGAAGATCTGGTCTCATGACACCCCATCCAGTGCCATATCCACTAGCCTTTCCTTCCTCCTGAGACACTGCAGAAGGTTTTGGGCTTTTTTTCTTCTGAGAAAGGACTGCAGAAATGGTTCTGCCTTTGCCATGCAGCCCTGCTGCTCACAAAGCTTTCCAAGCTGTCACCACAGCAAATATACATTATTTATTATTAATTTAGCTCCAAGATGCATCTTTTTTTTTCACTCTTAATGCTAATAAGGATTTTTAACTCAGAAATGCTCACTTTAAGAAGTAAATAGGGTATTTTCTACTGCTGAAACCTTTAGGCAGTTAAATTTTACTCAGGCTGCTATTGATTACTATCAGCTGAAGGATTTAAGGAGGCCTTGATTAACATGCAGTTTTAAAGATAAGAACTCGGTTTAGGAAAAGCATCAGCAAGTTCAGTGGGTGAGGTGCATCCAAGGCTCTGAAGCCACTGTAATTGGGCTGTAAAACTGACAAAAGCAGGGTCTGTTAATAAGACTTTTGGTAAATCTGTTAATCCCAATGAAAATTTAAAGCAACTTTTTATCAAAACATCAGCATTTCTGGTCCTAGTCCTAAGTAGATCTTGTAAATGTAAAAAAGCAGTAAATAAAGAAGGTTTTTCCAGACTTTCCAACAGCTCCTTAAATTGCTGAAGTTGCTTTGGCTTCTAAAAATGAACAGAAGGATCCATGATATTTTGTTCCAAGTAGTTTGTTCAGCCCTGTCCTTACATTAATGGGCTGCTGTCCTTGCTGCTGAGCTGAATCCTGCTCCAGGCTGGTGCCACTATGCTTCCATTGGATATTTTAGCTGATACTCATCCAGCTGGAATTTGGAGATATAATAAGAAAAAAGTGGGGGCTTTTTTTTTCCCCTCCTCTCTAACTTCTGCACGAAATAGAGTTCTTTTCCTTTCAAAAGGGAAAATGGAGGTGTAGTCTGATATTGGAGGGAGTGTGAAAAACAGCCCCATTCACATCCGCTAATATATAAACAGGACTGAGTGTGATTAGATAGTGATTCAAAAAAAGTAAGTTATAAAGACACTGACATGTGTTGAAAGGTCAATGCTTAGCTTGCCACTTGTCCCCAGAATTCTGGCTGAATTCTGGAATTCGTCACCACCTCAGCAATTAGAGGCTTGTTCCATCTCTTAAGTAGACAGGGAAAGAACAGGAAAAAACTGCAGCAAGACCTTACATTTTTGAGATGCCATGGAATTGTTGAGCTGCCTCACCCAAGTTTCCTTAGAACTTGCAAAGAGCAGGAAATTTCAACTGACATATGATTTCTTTTCCTTGTGTTCAGCCTCCAATATGCGGTTCTCTGTCTTGACTCAGGCAAGAGCTGTGCAAGGCTATTAGCATGGCTTGTAATATCCTCTGAACTTCTGAATTTTAAACAGGAATTAGGACCAAGATTGCCAGCTATTGTAATGATTTGAAATTTAGCAAACGTGTCACTGGGAGACAATAAAGTTCATGAATATGTTCAGCCATTTTTCACACTGGATATTTAATATGGAGATAAGCTTCAGCTGGGAGATGTATATACTGTTAATAACACTGCTTGGGAGTGGTTAGGGAAAAAAATCCAAAATATAAGCCCACAGAAACTAATTATGCTGTTCAATTAATGGTTCTGGACCAGTTCTCATTTGGTTTGAAGTCAGCATCACCCCCTAGAGTTACATCAGATTCAGACCCAGCTCCAAATCCCTTTTCCTTCACTTGATGAATCACTTCTCTTAGTCTTCACAATAACAGCAGTTCATTTATTTTGCTAGATCTATTTTAATTTACCTGTGAAACCAGGGCTTCCTCAATCTCCGTTACCATAACGGTGTCACATTAACACAGTTTTTAAAATGTAAATTGATTTGTTTTGGTTGATGTTGTCTGACCTTTAAAAATGAATGAGTATTTCAATGGTGTAATAAACTATGTTCAGGTAGTCTAAACACTCTAAAATACAACAAATGCAGATGGATTTGTTTAATAGAGCAGAAAACTTAGAAATTGGTCTCTGGGTTGACAACCAGAAGTTTTGCAAGCTCTTAGAGTTCAGAAGGCTGCAAAAACTTTAACAGAGTAAAACTCCCTGCAGTTACGTGCAGTTGTTTTGCAGTGTGTTTTAGGAACACATAAGCAGTGCCAGCAGGGCACATTCTCTGCTCTGAAGATAAGAAGATCATTCCTGTGCATAGTGGATGCTTCCAGAAGCAAAGGAAAACCACTGTGTTGGAGAACCTGACCCCTGCTCTACATTTCCTGTTGCCCTCCATTTCCTCTATAAAGCCAGAGGTAGTTATACCTCACAGAACAGAAAAGGAAGGAAAATACAGAGGTAATTAAAAATATTAAAATATTTTCCATGGCTGAGAGAAAATACAAGAAGGAGCTTTGCAACTAATAAACACACTGCCTTATCTTTTAAAACAAGGGATAAAACAAAAGACAAAGTAAGCAATAAAAGGTACACTGAGTGCACAAAACGGTAACAGCCAAGGATGAGTGTGTAAAAGGAAGTGAAGTCAGGGCGTCTCAGGTTATTAAGGAAGAAAAACCAGAAATCCTGTGAAGGAGATAGGCCAACAGTCTTCAAATTGATTTCTAGCAGAAGTCTGGAACAAACTGACCCCTGAAAGATGAGTGGATACACAGCACATGCTGTAGATTTATAATGAGCCAGCTCTGTCACATCTATCCAACTTTCTTCTTTGACCAGATCAAGAGGGAGAAGCAACAGGCATAATTGACCTGAATAAGGCTTTTACACTATCTCACATGGCATTCTCATCAGCAAGCTAGGCAAATACTCTCTTAATGAAATTGATATGAGAGGGGTGAAAAAATGATTGGAAATCTATACTTACCAAGTACTTATCAATGGTTCATTATCCAAATGGAAGGGTGTATTGAGTGACATTCTGCAGGAGTCTGTCCTATGTCTCCATTTATTCAATATTTTCATTAACAGGGATGATGGAATAGGAAGTATGTTTATTAAATTTGCAGAGGATATGGAGCAAGAAGGGACTACAGGCTCCTTGAAAATTCAAAATGAACTTGTCTATTGAAGGGACATTCTGAAAATTAGCAGGAAGATGAATGGAATGAAGTTTGTTAGGGAGAAAAAGCAAAGTAAATAATATTTTGGCAAGAATGACCAACTGCATCCATCTGAGCAGGGTGGAAATGGGCTTGGCAATAATTTTATGGACAAAGACCTTGGGGTTATAGCAGATCAAAGGTGGCCATTAGCCAGTGATGTCATTTCTAGTTCAGGCAGGAGTGCTGTGAGAAAGCACATCAAGTAATTCACTTATCTGACTCAGCACCAGGAAAGGTTCTGTGAGATTTTTGTTTTATTAGAGCACAGTGCACTGAGAAAGACACAGTCCTAAAAAACAGCAGCAAGAGTGGTCACAATCTACACTAACACAAACAGTTTTGTATGAGCAAAGAACTGGGGCTCTCTGTGTTACTGTTCAGCTCTTAAGAAGACCCAAGTCTCTTAGAGATAAGATATGGACTGATTTCCATGTCTATGATGGCTGGAATCTAAATTGTAGATGAGGAAAATTTCTGTTAGACACAAGGGAAATTTTAATGGTAAGGATAGAAAAACTCTCAAATACATTGTCTGTTAATGCTATTGAATCTTCAAAATAATGTTTATAGGTAAGTTGGACAATCAAGAGTTAAAAATAATGCAACTATAGATGATTTGCTCAGGGCATTAGGTGATGAATCTTCCCTTCCAGCTCTGTGATTTTATCAAGTGAAGTTACAGACCTTCTAAAGAGATGGGGCTGAGCTAAAGGAAATGGCAATGTCTGGAGATGTAATTTGGGTGAGTTGAGTGCTCTCCCATACTGGAGTTCAAGAACTGGACATTTTGAGAACAAATATCAAAACTTATAGCTAATGCATCTTTATGATTGGGAGTCTATATATATAAAGAAAGAGGGAGTGAGGAAGGCCACACATTCTGATCTAATTTATAAAATGCTTAAGAATAAATTCTGAAGGGAAGAAAAACAAAATGAAACACAGAAAAAGTTTTATTGAAGGTAAGTTCTATCAAACAGGCTTCTCACTCATTAAGACAGTTATTTTTCATTAGGATGAAATGTCCCCTCAACTCAGTACCTGGGAAATTAATAGTTAAACTCAGCAAGCTGGAGATGAAAGCAAATCATTTAATTAGTGAGGAATGGACTGAAAGGGATATGGCAATGGATTAGAGGAAGTTTGTAGTGAAGCTCCAGAAGGATAAGTGTTGGGACTATTTTTCACTAGGTGGTCTGGCTCTAGAAGTGGAAGACTTTGGTGATGATACAGGGTTGAGAGGCGTCACTGAGATATTGGAAAACAAAGAAAGAATTGTAGTAGTATGAAAAATGTTAGAAAAGGAATGTGGTTTCCCAGCCAAGGTGCATGTCATGCATGTGGAGACTGATGAGAGAGCTGATTAGGGAGTTCATGAGCTGGACAGCAAAGGGGAAAATGTTCAGGGATTTCAGAAGAAAAAAACATTCTTCAAGGAGTCATTAATGTGTCGTGGACTGAGTAAGAAGAGCAGCTGAAATAATAGATTGTATCTGTTAAGATATTCCCAACACTAAAGAGGAAATATGAGTGCCATTGTGCAAGGCACTGACAAGAACTCAGTCTGAAGACTGGATTTAAGGAGTGGATGTACTAATTAGGTCAGATGAAGGAGAATATATTTTATGACAGGAGATTGAAAGTCTTACTCTTCATTTTGCAAATTTATATAAACCAAAACAGAATAGCAAAGGGAGTAAATTCACAGTCAGAGAGATACTCAGGCCAGTAGCATGGTAATGCATATTCCAGAAAAAAAGGTGATTTTAGCTACAGGACAATGCTAACACAAGACCAATGAACCATGAACAATTTTATTTTAGCTGCTATTAGGAAGCTTTCACCTCTGTAACAACATGCTAATATTGGCCGCTGTGTGGACCTGCTGTTGAATTTACTTACAGTTTGATCATTTTATGAGCAAAGATTCTAAGTTGTGTTATACTATGGAACGGCAAACTCGACTTTCCCTTTGCACTTCCCAACTCTGAGCCCCCACTAACTTTTCCTTATGTGGCTAGAATAAGCGAAGGGGAAGAAATTTTGGGATGTGTGGCTTTGAAAGAATGATGTGGTAATATTGTAGTTAAGGGCCACACAGGTTTCATTGTTTTTAATCAGTATGAAATGCCTTCCTACCCTGACAGTCTCTCAAATCTGAATTCCCTAAGCACTGGAAGGAGGTGGCCTTTGGGCCTAGAGGTCTCAGGTCTCGGAAAGAGAGGGAACATCAAACACCAAAGCCTTGCTTCCCTTCCTGCCCCAGTGTAAGACGTTTGTCGTGAGCAGCCTTGTGCAAAAGCAGCTATCCTCAAACTAGGGAGAATGGGATAATGTGTTACTTAGAAGCCAATCAAAGCAAGTCCTGATTTCTGCTAATGTACTGTCATACATTACCATATGCACAAGTACCAGTCTAGATTTCCTCCACAAACTGAGCATGAGCTAGTTCCTGTTAATTATTTAGAGTATGTAGCTGATTACCTAAGAACAGCTCTCACTGTTGCACGATTAGACATATCAGACTTTTAGATACAAGAAAAATAAGCAACACAAGGCAAGCACCTGACATAATAACCAGCTTATGTTCTACTTCACTTATTAATATGTTTCCACATGTAAAGGCAAACATTATTATTGCTTGGAGAATAAGTATTCCAGAGCAATAATGCCAAGCAAACAGACTTGTGGCACACATGCTCAGCAATGTCAAATAAGAAGGGATTTGATCATGGTCAAACTGAGCTGTTGGCCAGGAACCCAGGCAACATTTATTTTGGAAGCTTTGTAACAGCTGTCCCGCTGGGTCCACTTTATGATAAGTGTCTCTAATATGTGGCAGGGCTGGTCAAACACCAGAAATAATCTGATTGCTCTTTACAAAAATTCCAGCCAGCTGGTCAGAGAATAAAGGAACTTCATAATGAGAAGAGTCATCATTTTCCTCTGTCTTCTGTATGGAAATATTTTGCCTGCGTTTGATTCTTTCTTATTTAGTACTATGGCATCAACACATATTTAGATTTTTAATATAAATTATGAACTCTTAATGTAACAACTACACAGACAATATTTTGCCTATTGTGCTTAACATAGAGATCTTAAAAAGAAAGTATTCAGAGAAACAGCGAGTAAGCTTTCAGAGTATTTATGTAGGTAAGAAATATGGGAATCCTCAGTGTCTTGTGGACTTCAGAGATTCTGTAGTGCATGTGCCAACAGTATGACAGCATAGGAACATCCACAGCAAGCCAAAATAAAAATCCCCCCAGCCCAATACTGTCTTCAGGAATGGCCAGGACTGGATGCTAAGGCAAGAAACAGGACAGTTGTAAGCTGGCATAAACCCTCCACATCAGCATCAATCAAAGTAAACAGGCTGGGAACAGCAAATTAAATAAATGGAAAAAGTAGTGTGAGAAGATCAAAACTAAAAGATGTCCAAAAAA
>WEKY01054380.1:163140-202360 GCA_013390045.1 Picathartes gymnocephalus
AATTCCATTAAGAAACCCCAACTCCTTATGATATTGTAGCAAGCACCCCAGAGGCCTATTAGCAAGGTTCCCAAATTCACTTCAAGGCAATACTCCTGTAACTGAAATCGGCTGTCTTGTTGCTTCTGTGCAAACCTGCACACTTGGATTCAATCAGAATACTATTTGCTCAGAAAGCTGGGAAAATAGGGTTATTGCTCCTGAAGCCTGTAACAGGGCTGTCACACCTCTCAGACTCACAGAGCTTAAAGCCAGGAACACAAAACTGGCTCACCCCCTACACAGGTTTCAGATACCCTTTGCATAAATCCTATGCCCAGCAAAGGCATCCAGGTTTGTCCTGATGCAGTGGACACTGTATTTGCCATAGTAGCCCATCACTACTGTATCATCCTTAAATTATTGTCCTGGTTCTACCCTGTCCTCTCTGGCTTTCCAGAGTTATCTTTAAATCACGGATATCAGAACCATTCCTTGCCCTTAGTGTTAGCCTGACCAGTGCCAGAGGCAGAGGTAAAACCACCCCTTTGCTCCTACCTCTCTCCTCCTGAGCATAGAGCCATGGCTCTTTTTAGACTTTTTTGCCGCTGCAGCAGAATCATCCACAGTTTTCCTCTGTCAAGGGATTTTTAAACCCCGTCCATCATGAGATTTGGATTTATGACAGAGTTCAATGCCAGTTGGCTTCAATGGTCATTGAATTGCACTCTGGAGGATTTCTGAGATACAAACAGCAGAATGAATTGGAGTACTGCATCCCTAGAGAATGGATCTAAGACAGTCTTATATGTTCCCTTGGCTGCAAAACTGCACAATGGATGACTAATTTACACTACTGTGGGAGAACTGTATTCCAGTAATCAGATTTTCAGCTTTATAAAACCAGGTTTTCACCTTGGCTTCAGAAGAGAAAAAAATTAAATTGTGACATGTTTCCATTCCAATCATCGGTACCTATGTACAAAAGACAGAACTGTGATTTACACAAAAATTGTATTTCACTCTCAGGAAAGGGAAAAGGAGAAAGTCTGATCTGGAACCTGCTGAGTTTCCCCAGCCAAGAGAGCAGAAATAGAAGATGTAGGCACAGAGACTGCAGCTCTGCAAGCGCCTTGTGAGTAGTTATTGAATGAAAGGATTTTGTGAGAAAACTGGAATCTGCTCATTATGAGCTAAGTAAAAACTTCTTCAGCTGCAGCCAACTGCAGTTTAATTTAAACTGCATTCACACTGGCAAAAGCATAGTGGCTAAATTGCTTGCACTAATCATACCCTGCCCGTGTACTTTGCTTACAGATGGTCATTAATATCATAATGATGACCCGTGACAGACAGGCTGCAGTGTGTGCAACTATCCTATTTAGTTTGGCCAGGATGAATTGTCCAGCTGTAATTCAGCACTGAATAAGTGGTGCGTTTAAAGAGAACAGTAATGGGAGCTGCACTCTGCGTGAGAAGACAACAGGCAGCTCGAGATGACTCTGCTAAACAGGTTGTTTTCTACTTGTCTGTGGGCCATATCTTGAAGCGTGGGGTCATATATACAAATATGAGACAAAGAAAAGCAGAACTAGTCCATTTGGTCCTCAAGATGATATTTTCCCAAGTTATTTGACGCATCAGATTAACTTTCTGGGAGGGACAGCTGTGGTTACAGAATCACGATGCCTGGTGACAAATCCTGTCACACTTTCTTGTAGATGGGAATGAAGAACCGAGCCTCTTACAAAACTTGAATATTCGGAAGATCCTCTGCCCCTTTTCGAAGGGAGGAGAGATGTTCCCATTCTCCTGCCCTTATATTTCACTGGAAATTTGCTCTTAAAGGCTGCTTTGGCTGTGATCCTGTCACTTAGCTGCCTTGTACTGTTGAATACTTGTTGAGTTTTACTGGTGAACTCTCCATTCTAAATTCAAGACTTCAAACCAAAGTTAACTACCCACAAAGCTAACAAAACTGTGTTTTCATGAACCCTGTTCCTACACCCTGAATTTTCCGACTGTTATTATGTTCACAGTAGAAACCTGAGTGAATGATTTGGACTAACAGGATACTGAATGCAAAGCAAGCAGGAACATCTGGTACCTGAACTAAAGATAGATCAGAAATATCATGTCTAAAATTCACACAAACCTATTTAATCCAGAAATTTAAAATTTTGCATCCAATTCTTCATTTCTCCTGGTATTTCACAAAACCAAAACCGCAGAAAATTTGAAAGCTCACAACCCCTTTCTTTCTGCCCCTTCTGACTGCAGGATGTTGGGAAGTGGGGCTATACGTGGCATGCACTTGTGTAATAGGTGTCTAAGAAAAGGAAACTCTGGTGGCTTATCTCATCAGGATATGACAGCCCAGCCACTTTCGGTGTTCTCTCACTCTAATACTGTGTCACTTCTACTTAGGCTTCCCTTATCAGCTGACATCTGCAATGCCCTTTGTATGGTGACACATTGTTGAAAAGATGGAAAGCCTTGAGTGGATGTCATTGCCTCTCTCATTAGCCATCACACTCTCATCTGAAGCAGTAAGCATGCTTTCTGTCTGCTCACCAGTGTCACTAACCCTTTATTTAACAGCAATTCTTGGTGCCTTAAAAGTAATTCCCATGAAGAATGATAAGGAATCTTGAGCTGCATAACGTGTTGCTGTTTACTGCCTGTGGACATGCTGATTGGATCAGCTGGGCTCACCAAAATTTCAAGACACACACACAGAGACAATCAGTTAAAGCACTCACATGCCACGACAGTGGCAATCCCAGTTGCAGATTAGACATCAATTGTGACTTTCAAACAGCAAGTTAAATGCCATGCAGAATTCCTGGAGGTGACGTGTTTCATGTATTAAAGCGGATCGAGTTCTAATATTGGTTCCCAGCTATCAGTTCCAGCAGCCATGAGCGAGTTGCTGGATGACTTGGCAAAAGCACTTCCTTTAGTTTGGAATGAGTAGCTCTGTGCACTGGATAAGGATCACAGCTTGTCTAATACTGAAATAATGGCTTGTGAAAATTTTTTGCTGAGTTTGGTTTGCTTTAAACCCCTGCTTGCTGGCCATATTATTTATACATACTCAGATACATCCAGGATATCTCTGGGACTATTCATTAATCCCAAAAGTTTTTTACATTTTAGCAGGAATATTGTTTATTCAGAAAAATATCTACTGGAGTATGTTATTCCTTATTTATCAGAGAAAGTAAAACTGAGAGCAGATTGCACAGCACTTTTTGTGCGTGTAGGGGTAATAACCAAAGGCTGTCATCTCTGAAGCAGCAGCACACACCCAGAAAATGCTCAACCATAACTATTTCTGTGTGAGAAAGATGCTTCCCACCAGTCTGGATTATTCTGTAAAATAATGAATTAATCCAAAGAAAAAGAACAGTGTTATTAAGGAAGGTTATTTGTAAACAGTAAAACAACTCACCAGAAATTGAGATACAGTACTTCCTCCTTAGTGTTTCAGTTTGGATTTAATCTGGGCATGTCCATGTGTGAGCCTTTCCATCTAACTGAGGTTTTTTATGAGTCAAAAATCTGGCTTAAACTGTTTGCAGATTTAGTGGAGACAGAAAGGCAAACAAATGTCTTTGGATTATTTAATGCTACTGCAAAATGAGACAGTCAAATCTCAGTGTTTCACTAGAAAACTTGCAATTCACCAAATCGAGCTGGACCAAATCCCCTGCAGCTACAAGCCACAGGGGCTCTGCTAGAATCCATACAAATACATCCATTCCAACCCAGATTTGAACTATAAGCCTTAAATCTAGTTCAAGAATTTAAATGCTTCACAGCATGGGATGTTTTTAGGTTTTTAACCCATAGTCTTTTCACTGCTACAATACTTGTTTTGGATGCCCATTGCACAGAAAACTACTGAAAAAAACATTGAATAGTTGAATAACTTATTGAGCACTAGGTACAGTAGCTGCAGGGCAATGCACAGAAACTGTTCTGCAACCCACAGTAAAGCTACTGCCAGGAAAATGGAAATTCTTCTTGCTACTGCAGTCTTGGACATCACTTGTAATAGGGGGAGGAGAAGAATTTTCAGAGACAAGCCTGATCCTTGAAGATGTAGAATCTATTTTAGCTTCCCTTTGGAATACAGGAGGACATTGGATGCCCAGATAACACCATTTCCACTGGAAGTGTCTGATAAAGATTGGTGTGTTTGCAACCCCAGGGCAGAGCACTCCTTTCAGACACAGCCTCTGGTTTCAAGTCACTTTCTGTGTTGCATTTTCTTTTCTGTGCACTCAGAAATCTGTTTATAGCTCTTATGTGATGTCCAGTGAAAAGTAACAACTCTGGGTCAGTTCGTCAGGTGGCATAAATCAATGTGGCTGCACTGACTTCAGTATTGCCATCAAATGCAGCTGAAGGTCTGGCTCTGCTGACATTTAATTCGTGCGCTGGAACACGAATACGTGCACAAACACTGAGAACCTTTAAATGTTTTTATTCAGGGGGAAAAGTACTCACTTTACCAGAATCTAACAGCCCTCCAGCTTTCAGCTCTTTCTAAATAACTCAGACAAGGAAATCAATCAACATACTTTTTTTTCCAAGCTTACAACAAAGTGCAGTAGATTTACTCTAAGTACTAGATTTTTTTTCTGCTGGTATATGTGTGTATCTGAGGCAAAACATAAATAACATAACAGTTCCAGTTAATATACCTCTGAGCAGGAATATGTTTTTTCTTTTATTTATGATTTTCATGGCTGTGTTCAGGCAGTGACATTATTCATCTCTTTATTCTCAGTTCAGCAGATCTGTCTGTAGGTGACATACAGAGCAAGTGTATAATCTGGAGTGCACGATAGAAAAGCCAGGTAAATAAAACAACATCCATTTGCAAGATAGGAGTAGATTTTAATCCTGAATTCCTCACATTATTCTTCCAGTTCCCTGTGTGCAGTGTTTGCAGTGTCTGGTCTGGGGGTAATCAGCCATCACACACTAAGCTCGTTGAGGTTTGATAAAGCCAGAGCAAAGGCAGGTCAGGGCAGGCAGCTGGGAGGCATTAGGACAGCAATAGCTGGGGCCCTGCCACTGATCCCAGTAATGGGCACAGGGAAGAGCCAGGGGAAACATTTGCCATCTGAAATGAGAGGCTGCAGCAAAGACAGTAATCCAGAGAGCCAGTGCTTAAGCATCCAGCCTGTTCCCTGTCATCCAAACCCACTTTGTGCCTTTACTTCAGAGGAAAACATAATGAGGGACCCAAATCTGAGCTTCGTGGAAAAGAATCTGAAATTGGGAAAGGAGGCACCTTTTGCCCTGTCCCCTGCCAGCCATCCATGGAAACACCAATAGACACTTCAGTTTGCTATAGTGTCAAATCCTCCTGGGCTGGGCAGGTTTCCTCTTTCCTCAGAAACACAAGCAGCAAAGCTCATGGCTCATTTTTATCCTAGCGGAATGCCATCTTTAGTCTGTAGTCCTGACCCAAAAAAACCTCACTTTTTTTAGCCCTGCGATCTTGGGTTTCCTGGCTGCACAAAAGAAGAAAAGGACACTAAGCAGCAGGACACTGCTGTGTCTGAAGAGCATGGATGATGAAGCCTTTGCTGCCTGAGAAGCAAATTTATTAGGAAGATAAAGAGGGACCATGATAGATTAAATGTTGCTGAGAGACGAAGTAGATATCCTTAAGGGTCTGGGCAATTTCTGCATCCCAGGAAATGGAGGACCTGTAATATTCCAGAGTCCATGTTTTCCTTGAGGGGAATAGAAATGCTAAAGAAAAAGCCCTCACTGCAGAAGAGAAGATAATAAGGCAATTAAAGCTCTCAGTACTATTAAAAAGTTGACAAAGCACCCAGATTAGATGAAATACATCAGTGAAATCAGTGTGGAAAGAGCAAATAAAATCGAAAAGCCTTTGGAGAAGAATTTTGATTGCTTACTAATGGCAATGCAAGTACCAGAGGATAAGGTAATTTCTGTACGTAAAGAAGGACAAGGTTAAAAATGGCCACATTTCACTTGAATTTCAGGAAATTAGTCAATAATGTATCTCAAGATGAATTGATTTGAAAGGTCAAGCAGGATGGTGACATTGCTGCAAGTGGGAAAATTAGCAAAACTGGTCAGGAATTACCCTTTGTCAGGCAGCCAAAGGTTCTAATAAGGTGGTGGGAAGGCTTAAGAGAAAGCAATCTATATTATCAAAATTCATAAATAGGCCATCCTCTCTGACCACATTCTTTATGCTCCAAATAGTCTGTAAAAGCCTGAAAGGTTATCTGCATTCATCAAAGTACCCTTACCAAATTTGCAAAGGACACAGATCTGGGAGGAGTGGCTGGGAGGATCATGATAAGAAGGTTCAGGGGGATCTTATACGTGCATATAAATACCTGATTTATAGGGTACAAAGAGGACAGATCCAGGCCCTTTTCAGTGCTGTCCAGTGACAGGACCAGAAGGCACAAGTTGAAATACAGGAGATGTAGTCTGAGCATCAGGAAAAGATTTTTTTACTGTGATGGTGAGCAGTGGGACAGGTTGCTAAAAAGGTTGTGGAGTCTCCCACTTCAGACTTATTCAAAAGCCATCTGGACACGGTCCTGGACAGGCTGCCCTAGGGGACCCTGCCTGAGCAGGGTAGTGGGACCAGATGACTTCCAGAGACCCCTTACACCTGCAACCTGTCTGATCCTGTGGTCTGTGTTTTCTCTTGTTTGTCTGGCTGTTTTACATTATCTGAGTACTAAACAATACCAGAAAATAGCCTGTCTGAGATAAGATGAAGAACACAAGGTTTATCAGATATGGCTTTTTTTCCTTTCTCTGTCCCCAGGTGTTCCTCAGTGACAGAAAAAGTACAGGATGCTCAGTCCCACCCAGTGATTCAGTATTGTTCCATTTTGGTGCTCTCTAGTTAAAATATAAATAAAAGCTATGTGGTCACCCACTGCAATGCACTCTGGCAGTAAGTTTCTCCTTGGGCTTTGTGCTTACTGGGAGAATAAAAAACCACAAAGGGTCTTCCATAGGATTTGTTTCTTTTACCCTCAAAAGTGGGAATATCTAATGGAGTGCTTCTTGCTGTCGAAGATGTTTAATTTTCTGATCTGATGCGGGTCAGCTAAAATAATTGATTTGTAATGCATGAAAGAGTCCCAAACACATATTTTTCTAAATAACTGAACTTGTTCTTGCTCATGATTTTAGCTAAAATAAAAAGCCCAGACTTTACAAGAAAACATAGACTTTTTCAGGATAATAAGAACTGAAAAGTAATTAACAATTTCGCTAAGAAAAAGTTGGTTTCCAAATGAAAAGTGGTTATTTCAGTTTCCCAAACTGTGAAGAAAAAAAAATCATGACTAGAAAACAAAGTGCAGGGTATTTAGAGATCTTGGCAAATAGATATTACAGGATTGTTTCCATATTTAGCCCCATCTTTTCATATTTTGAATAGTGCTGGAAAGAAGGCATATGATTATTACCTGCAAATGCTATTTTCTGGAGATAGAGCAATGTGGAGATATAATTAAAAGCTGTGGAGCGAAGTTTCGAAAAGAAAATTCAGATAATCATAAAAATCTTGATAGCAAGGACTAAATGAGTTTTATGGAATGACAACTGAAAAAGAAACATTTTAGGACTGAATATATTATATATGTTAAAAATTAAATTCTATTCTACATGGGAACCTTTTTCCACTGACAAAGGAATGAATGCGATGGCTCAATGAGACTTTCCGTCTCTAATGTTTATGATTCAGTATATTAAATATGACCTAATTTCTATGATATATGACACATACAGAAGGCATATGAGATCCGGTAAGAAAAAAAAATCAATTGATTGGTGGGGATAGACTACTTAAGGGCCAGTGAAATTTAATCAGAGACTCATCAAGGTGTCATAGAGAGAAATGGGACTTCTGAATTTTGACAGTCACCTTTGCCATATTATTGCACACCATCTTTTCCTGTTCATCAATGCAATGATGAGTGAATTCTCTGTGTGCATCCCAAACTGAAGTCTTCCACTTCCAGAAAGTCTAGGGAATTTATGTGTATGGCTGCAGAGGTGCAAGTGGGTCTGCAGACTGGAAAACAGGTGCCCATGACAGTCCCTTTTTCACTTATTCCTCTAATCAGACAGCAACTCTGAACATGCTTATGAAAAGCACTGGAGGCAGCAACCAGAGACCCTGGAAAAGGTGCTCATCTCAAAATGGGCCATCACAGGAACCATGGAGAGAGGGAGCAGAGAACCAAGAACACAACTGGACTAAGAGTCCGTGCCCTCACTTTACCAAACGAAACAGACTTGATGTTTTCTTTTGGAGCATGGAGTGGTCCTAGGGCATGTGTGATACTGAAAACTTTGTGAGATAATCACTTGGCCCCCACGGGCCACCAGAATGGGTTGGAGGAGATGCCATCCCAGTGCTGAAGGCTACTTAGGGGTAATTGCACTCTTGCTGTCTGGCTGATGAAGATCACACAGGATGGTGCGAGAACAGTGAGCTGGCCCCCTTGCTCTAGGACACAATCAATACTGAATTAGCCTTTAATTACAAGTCTTTTAATTATTCAGTGTTGACTTATGGTATGAAGCAGCAGCTGTAAGTCTTCCTAAAGCGAAAGCTTTGATTCCTGGTGTTCTCTCATTATCTACTATACTGTCCTTGTGCAGGAAAATATAAGAACTCCATTGACATAATTTCATAATTTCTACAGGAGTAATCTAGGATCCATGCTGCTGCTGCTCGGCAAGGGCCATAATAAATTTTAAAGCCTCTGGCCATTCTTAGGTGACATTACCAAGCAGAAAGTGATTTGCCTGAAGTTTGATAGATCTTAATCGATTTCATTGTAGCAGAGAATAATTTTTATCTCCAGTTCATGAAAAAGTATACACCAAGTTGCTCTGAAAGTAGGTGTAGAGAACTACAGCATTGGTTCCAACAGAATACAGTCCTGAGCCTAAATCTATCACTACCTACACTAGATTTGAAAATCCTTGTTTTCTAAAAGAGATGAGATTTGGTCTTCATTGGTAATGCACTCAGAGAGATATGTTTATAATAGAAACATCAGTAATACATCAAATATCTATATCTACTTAAACATTTACAGAGCAAAAAAGTTCTATTTTACCCTTATTTCATGCATTGCAATAAAAGATAAAGCAATTGAGAAAGAGAACCTTGTGACACTTGCGATAAAACTTAAAAATTTGTTTTGAAAGGGTTTTCTCCAAGTCATAAACGACATGAATTTCAAAGAGCAGTGGTTTGCTGTGGGAGAATAATTTCTTGAATCAACATTTCTGCATTGAAAGTGCTGCAGCTGGCTTGGGGTGCTGCCTTCCATCCCACAAACAGGAAAGGGGATGCATCCTCTCCCTCTTACAGACTCACAGCCCAGGCTGGTACTCACATCCCACTCAACAACGAGATACATTTTACTCATTTATTCAGGCAGTAGATGTGATATTAAAAATTTCCTCAAGTATTCTGTTTGTTTGGGGTGTTGAGACACCAGCCTGTGCCTCCCTGTGACGTGGGGTGAAAGGAGGCCCTATAATTTCTGCTTCTGTTTGTATCAGTGGACTTGCCCCATTCCCTTCTGTTGTTTCTGCATTTGCTCAGAAGTGGAAAGCAGATACACAAACCAAAACACTTGAGGAAAAAATGTCATTTTCTGAGACTGGGGACTTGCGAGTTGGGTTTGCCATAGAAGCTGTGGCTTCTGCAATGCTCACCTAACTACCAGCCCAGCTTGACCACCTGTCCTTGAGATAATGAATGTGCAAAAGACTAAGTAGCTGAGCTGCAAGATTCAGTAGTTGTATCCTTATGTAATGGGTCTAGTTTTACAATTCACTGGCATTTATCAGAATGATTGCTCTTCTTTGCTCATAATTGTAGTCTATTATTTCTCATATTCTATAAATGTCATAAAGAAAGAAGTTTCTTGAAAAAGCATCAGTAAATAAATCCCGCTTCCAAAAGTTTATAAATTGTGTGTTACTGTGCATATCCCAGCAGCAGCAGTTCAAGCACTAATGACTTAGCCTTTCTTAATCTCTTTTTTAATTACAAAAACCAGACAGTGCTTATTATCAACAAATTACTTGGTGTAACATTATTGTTCCTTCTCAAACCAAGATCATGTTGGATGTGTAAAAATGCATAAATAAAGCCAATGCCAAACATATGCATAGCTCAAATTCAGTCAGCACTTTACCTTTATGGATGTTCTCACAACAGTGATTTTTAGATTGTTTTCCATCTGGTCCTGTATTATCTTTTGTGCTTCAAAATGGAGCTTCATTCCAATGAAGACAAGGGCATAAAGTGATAATCCATTGCTACATTCTTTGCTGTCTCTCATTAAAACTGACAAGAAATAATTACTTCATACTTGTTCTCATTAACAGCTAAAATTGTCTTCCACTTTCTTATATTAGCAATAATTTACATTTAGTACTAAACCCATTAACCGGTGTCGGGTCCTGGGGTCAGAACTCTCATTTTCCAACTTCTCAACTCTTTTCCCCCATCTCAGGAGGATGGTCCCTACTGCCATACAGCAAGGGGTGCTAGCAGCAACACCACTGTGTGATCTGCTCATACAGGCTCTATGGCATCAGTAATAATGGGAAAATGAATGATCATGACCTCTGCCTCCCAAATTAATCCATATTTGCTGTCCTGTTAGACTTTGCTTTGTTACTACCATAAGGATGATATATGGTGAGTGATTAAAATCCCAGGGAACTGAGACCAACTTTCTCTACATCCTTAAAAACACAGAGTTCTAGAGAAAGACAGTGTCAGTATTATGTGACCCTGAAATGAATTCTTGGAGGAAATGAATACTTGCATGGAATGAGAAGGCTAAAAATTTAACCTAGACTGTACATTTCAAGCCTCTCCCACAGATTTTGTTGAATTGCAGTGGTGCAGCTAAATTTAAAACAGACCTCAGACTCTGCAGGTGAAGGAAGGACACGGAGCAATAGACCTGTCTGGAAAACTCTGAGACAAAACTCAAGTGATGGCATGGACTTTCAACAGCAACAAGGATTTTTGAAAGGCATACTTCAGTGGATAAGACTGATAGTTTTATGAAACTGTGAGAAAGAGGAAAAGACTCTAATAGTTTTGTATTTAAGGCCACAACAAGGAATTCCTGGCAAATTTTCAATTTATGCTATTTTTTTTTTTTTTAATGGAACTTGGCTGAGTTTCAGCCAGGATCAGAGAGGGCAAAGAAATCTTTGAGATATTAGGAGGAGTAAAATGAAAGTATAACAGATATCTAAGCTCACTGGAATTCCTTGTCAGCAGACTTACAACTATTTATCAGTATTAAGAAAGGAAGAATCATGGTACTTTGTGCTGTTTGGTTTTTTTTTTTCTTTTTCCTGACAGCTTAAAATTATTCAGAAAGCTGCCATTTAAGAAGAGAAAGAAAGGGTTCAGAAAGGAAAATTTCAGATATTATCTTGATTTAAGCTGAACCAAGATAGTTTCAGGTTTAAGTGCTCATGAAGAGTTATGGATACCATTATCCCTATTTTTCCTTTTCCACAACAAAACAGACAGGAGTGAGAGCTGCACAATAGCAACTCTGAGTTCCTACTGCTCCTGCATTCCCCTGTTCGGGTGTGAGGGCTCAGAGTGCCACACTGCTTTGTGCAGCTTTTGACCAGGATGAAATTCTCTCCCTTCCTCCCTATCCCTCCCATGCCCCTCTCAAGCAAGCAGGAGGGATCCCTCTGAGCACCGAAAATGTCTCACTGGGACTAGTGGGTGAATTTTTAAGCTAGCTCTCCTGTGAATTTAGTACAAAAGAAATACAGGCAGAAAAGAGGGGATTTGCCATGTACTGGGTATTTCTATAAGCAGATTGTATGGAAGGAGTCTGTTTTAAGGGGAGTGTTTACTGAGCTGACAACATTCCAGTCTGTTCCCCCCACTCTCCTGCGTGTGGCCAGTGCTTCCCCATCTGCCCCAGGAGCAGGCATGGCCTCGGGCACAGGATGAGCCCCTGTCCTTCTGCTGGCCCCGGGTGGCAGCTGGGGCACCCGGGGGCCCTCGTTGTCCAGACATGGCACTAAGCAGCTGCTCGCTGTTTTCTAGGAACTTTTCCAAACCTCTGAGCCTTTTCATGTCTGTATTATGTAACACACCCCATCCTGAGGTATCTCCCCAGCCAGAGGCCATTTTGCATCTCTTTGCCTCGTGCTCTAAGGCTCTGGATCTGTTGTACCTCTAACCAGCAGCCCCTGGCTCCCTTGTCTTTGGTTTTTCTCTGGAGACTTCTTGTTTAATCCTGATGCACACACACAGGGTCCTGTTCTCTCATCTTTTTCACTGCCCAGCCGCACGTGGTGCTTGGGCAGTTGATACAGCCAGCCCTTCTTGGAAATTCCTCGCTTTCTCCCAAGTGTCTTTGAAACAGCCAGAGGAAAATGAGCATTCACAGAACATGTCTGCACTCAAATTCTTGCTGAGGACTGAAATGACCAGTGGGAGCTGCACAGCCTGGTGTCATTAGACAGATAGGTAAAATTGCAAAGAATCTCAAAAAAGTCTCAAAGTCTCAAAGAATGAGACTTTCCCCAAACATTCCATGATATATGCAAATACAAGAAATTAAAAAATAATTAATTTTTTTAACTTAAAAACTATTTTTTCTTTCCTTGAATGATGCCAGTATTTGTTATCACCCTTTATCATTTTGAATCATAGGCTTTGTCAATTTGTAGATAAGATTTAATGTTAAAGTTTGAGTGTTTTAATGTGAAAAAAGAAAAAAAAGGAAAGCTTTTGATTGTAATCTCTAGGGTCAAATAAGAAGAAAGTAAAAAAGATCAAAATGCTGCCATTGTAAAAACTTGTCAGAGATTTAACTGTGACATTCAGGCATATCATTAAAATTTGCTTTACAACTTCTGCTACTGTACTTCTATGCAGTAGTATGAAGGAAGCTGAAAAAATAATCTTTACATTTTCCTGAGAAAATTAAGTTTCCATATAAACATACACCGAATTTTACTTTTCTCCCCATCAACTGTGATGTTTTGTCAGGCAGTTGATGGGAACACACTAAAGCCTCGGGGGCTGTCCCCAGTTAATTGGAGCAATAGAGGCCAGATTAGAAGGGATCAGTGCCCGCCTGGCACAGGAGGTGGCAAAGCTGATTTGAGGTGTCCTAGCCAAGGCTCAGGACAGGTCATTGTGGTCCCATGGCAGTGAGATAATCTCGAGCTTTACAGACAAAAATTTGCATCTGAATGCAGCCGGCCACATCGAAAGGTTTATGCTCCTTCAGCTTCTCCTCACGGACTTTCTGGTGGATGGTGCAGCAGCAGTGAGTTCCCCATGGTGTCTGCGGGAGCTCCCGCTGGGGGTTTGGGTCACGCTCATACCAGGGGCTTGTTTATGCACATGGGCACTCCTCCGTATCGGGAGGTCTGCTGGGGTGCGGCTTGGCACTCACAGAGGTTTCCCAAATGTCCTCCTGGAGGAGGGAGAGGTGTCCCCGCTGCTGGGCAGATGGGACACCTCCTGCCTTAGCATGGGGAGGTATTCACATTGCCCTCATGAGACACTGATGAAATCTCAGCACCACCAGCAGCCTCTGCCCATGCTTGTTTTGTCTTTTTTCAGCTTCCTCCCTCCGAGATCTGTGTGTTCAATTTCATGTCCAGTTTGCAGTTCCCCATCACAAAATGTGGTGGAAAAGTGGTGAATGAGGGAAGACATGAACAAATATGCAAGGGAAAAAAATATGTTCCTTTTCTAAGACTGCACAAATTATTTTAAAGAAACAGGATTTCATATTGTTGCTCAAAGAACAAATGGGATTTCTTAATTCTTATGCTTTGTGTCATGGAAGCCTTTTCTTTCATTATCCAACCATGGCAAATTGCAGATAATACCAGAATATTGTTTGATGTTTCTGAGGTAAATTTCACATAAATGAATTTCTTGTTATACTCATAACTTAAATATCCTTCTACATTAATGAAAGAGTCAGTCTCTGTTGATTGCACTATAACCGGTACTGCAGCCTAAATAAATAAAATAATACAGAATAGTCAATTCTGCTGGCCCAGCATCATGTATCAATTTGCACTAATAAGTTAATTTCCATAATTGTTATTCAGAACTAACATAATTTGAAAGAAGAGAGGTCATAATGGTCATGATGCCCTGAGAGGATTTTGCCTTGCTGAAGTCAACACATTGAAGCCTCCGAAGGATTCTGGAGAAAATAATGCCCATAACCCAATCATTCGGTTAATGTTATTACTCATTTATTTGTTTTCCTTCAGCGAGACACTCAGTGACCTCCAAAACAAGACTGTGCCTTTGACACACAGACACATCTCATTTGTTCTCTCTGTGCTCATCCTGAGTCTTTAAAATCCAATGGTAAATCTTCCAGTGGACCTTTAAAAGTGCAGCACACATTTGTCTTTGCTGTCTATTCAAATAAGCTGGAGCACAGAAACAGGGAGAGCTCTTTGTGCCTAGTAAAGCAAATAAACCTCCTTCAACTTGCTCTTGTCTCTCTTACTGAGACCCCTTCAGTTTTGGTAACATTTGTTTAAGGGAAGAGACTGAAGTGTGGCGCTGCTTGAACACAAGGCCCTGTTGAGCTAACTCAAGCAACACTGACATTTTTACTAAAAAAAGATGTATCTCACAGGGAATTGCTGGTGAAACTGCTATACATCAGATTAGGATGTCATATGCTACATTTTATTTTGTCACTTAAAATTAAATGCATTTGTAATATGTAGAGTACTAAAATCAAATCAGGATTTAATCCATTTTAGAAACATGTTCTATTACAGGGAGAAATGTGCATGGCAAACTCGGAATGTTATAGAGCATTTGCAATAAATATCAATGACATTCGTTGGTCGTTTTATTTTTGTCTATATGTTATATATGAGACAGTGACCTTTCTAAATATTCTACACAGATAACCTGATCCTTAATACAATGGTGAAATATTATAGCAATTATTGTTTGCAGGACTACGGTAGATGTTGCAGAAGATGTTTTGGCTAGAAAAGAATAAAAAGATTAGTAGATTGGACTACTGAATTAGAGTTTACAGTGAAGTGTTCAGTGGTGATAGGAGACTAAAGACCTTTTTTGCTTGTTTTGCTAAATTAGAAAAAAAACTAAATTAAAATCGGTTTATTTAAATGAAATTTCTAGTGGAAAGAAAGCTTAGAAAATTGCAACATAGGCATTATTCACAGAACTTTCTAGTCTCCCTCCCCTAAATAGAAAAATTTCCTTAGTGTAGACAGAAATTTACAGATCATTTCCATTAAATTGAATTCCAAATTTCAGTGTGAGTTAAAGCTTGACGCTACATTTTCCATCCACTTTCCTTTGATGCCTGATGCTCCAAAGTTACCAGAATAGGAAGGTTGAAAGTAAAATAAGTGCAAGCAACAATAATCTTACAATATTTGTCTTGCTGGTGAGTTTGGAAATGCAAACAGAAAATACTGACCCTTGAAATTAAGAGCATGTGGATGAAAAATGTGATGATCTCTTTAAACTGAAGGAAAGCCTCAGAGATGTCCTTCCATGAGGGACATCCCTGTTCTTTCTGCTTCTCACACACCAGGCTGGAAAAAATCCGTATCCCCGCCCAGATTTACAGGAAGACCTTCCTCCCCGACATGGCAGCCAGAGCAGAAGAATGTCCATGTCAGCCCTGCGTGGCCCAGGAGGTGAACGGGGAGGTGAACGGCTCAGTAGCATCACACCTGCCCACACCCTCAGGGCTTTCGCTTTGAAGCTCTCTAGCTGCAAGCACAGCATTGCTTAAGTCAGGCAGAAAAGACACATCAAGAGACCTGCATCTATAACTAAAGGTACTCTGAGTTCATTGTTTTGCCCAGTTTCCAATGTCGGGGGGTGGTGGAACTACCACAGTTACAACCACCTATGGGTGGTTATACATTATATATATATGTCTGAAAAATTATATTATAATTATAAAATATAATACCTATGGTGTAACAGTTGCTGCCATGTGGGTGGGTCTTGGTGGGTGAAAGGGCACCCTTGTACCGGTGCAAAAGAAAGGAAAAATGCAAATCCAGGAAAATTTGTGGAACCTTACAGAAACGATACCTGGAATTTAATTTCTTGTTGTTCACTTGTTCTGCCTTTTCTTCCTATTTTTGCAACATAGTGTACTTTCCATTCTGCTGCTTTGGTGGCAGCTCTTTGGATGTTACAAAGTCATGCAGACTAAGCAAGGGCCATGGTGTATTTTGATTTTTGGAGCGATGTCCACACACAGAGTGGCTCTGAACCATGACTTCTCTGGACATCATCTCGTATTCCCCAGAAGATGGTTTATGAAAGGGAAGAGACTCCATTCAGATAGTCCTAAAGCTCATCTTCATCTTCATCTTCATAAAGGTTCTTATAAAAAAATTCCCATTTTGTTTTCAGACACAGTAATCCAACCTTGCTTGTGACTCCACTTGGACTTCAGCAGAGACACTGAGAGAAGAGTTGGCAGGAAAACTTGATTTCTTTGCAATTAATTCCTCTCTTTTTTCAGTGAAGTAAGTATATTTCATATAAAGAACTGGGAAAAAAAGGACAAGGGGTTAACTTTTACACAGGCCTTGACCTCTCTATTTCTGTAGGTACAATTTATGATTTCTAACAGTAGCTTCATTTACTAAAAGCATGGGGCAGCTCAGGCTCAAGGACACAGTTGTTTGCGTTTCTTGTGGTAGTGCATTGTCTTCCTCCCAACTCTCCTCAGCTTAGGTTTGGACAGGCAGACCACAGAAGAAAGGAAACTACTGATGTTAAAAAGCATCCAGCTTGCCATTCAGAGCCTTTTGTTGTTCACATACACGACTGGTTCCTGCTTTGGTTCTGGGAATTGCACGTCTCTGAATTGATGGCAAAATGGACTCATTTGAAAAAAACCATCTGAATATGGATTTTTTTCCTTTAGCAGTCTCTTCTCATTAAATATTTCTTTGCTTTCATCTACAACAAGCATAACGAGATAATTCTATTTACCATTCCTGACCAAGAAAAGTAATTAGAATGCAAGGTAATTTCCATAAAATGCATTATGACTTTAATATCAGTAAAAGCCACTTAAATATTAAATGCACAGAAAAAAATATTAGCTAAATTATCATAGAATAATATGATCAGGTTACTTTAGGAGAAAAAAAGTGATAAATGTGTTTTAATAAACTGTGCAAAATTATATGTATCATATTCTTGTTTCCTGTCAATTTTATTTAGAGTTAAATGCCATTGTGATAATTAGTTGGGTTTTACTATGTTCATTAAAAGCTTTTCTAATGATCACATAAAGAAATAAGTGAAATTAATTCCTTTCTTTAAACTGAAAGAAATTCATCAAATGAATAAACAAAAAGCTTTTACTGAGGCACGGACACAATAGAATCACAGAATCATTGAATGGTTTGGGTTGGAAGGGGACCTTCCAAGAAGATAAGCATGGGGTGCAAACACCACAGTCAGTCAATGAAGGCTTGGATTTTGCATCAGTGTTGGTGTTCTTTATTTACAGACAGGAGCCCTCTGTAGGAGGGGGAGAGTGCATCCAATCCAGTAGTGCTCATTCAAGCCAAAATTAAAAGCTTTTCCTAGGAAAGCAGTGAAGGTTCGCCAGTGAAAATGAGAATAGATCTGGCTAACATTTCTGGCTTTTGTATTTCTTTTTCAGGATGGGCCTACTACATCTTTCAAACCTTTTACAAGCCACATCTCGGGTTACTGAAAAACCCCTAGAAAGGCTCTGTTCTAGTGAAGTTTCCTTTCGTGACTTGCTAGGACTAAAAACACATTCCCAACGAATGTTCACATCTTGCTAGCATTAGAAAATTTATAAATGCTGAAGACAACTTCTGGCTGTGAGAAATTACACTAGAAAAAGGAATATGTGAAGAATGATGAATGCTTCAAGATTCAAAACCCACACAAATAAATTACTTCAAAATCAGAGCCATTAATTTTGATTTCCATATGCAAAAAGATGGTGTTACCAGAAAATAATATTTTTGAAATGACTTGCTGCATTAACTCTTTGAATTAGTCCAATTACTGCAGATACTAATGCTAATAAGATCTCCTTTGCTGGGGTGAGTGAACCTGATTTGGAGTCCAGGCCATGTGAGAAGAAACTTCCACATTTCAAACTGGGTCAGATCTTTGGTGAATATTAAGGAAGAAAAAGGGTAAAAACAAAGTGTGATTTCAAAAACACAGCCATGAGATTAATCTGGATAAGAACAAAACAACTGAGTTCTTGAACCTTGGTACTCCTCCATTCAAAATGCTGCCAAAGCTGATGGAAAGCAGGACTTCTCAAACATGCCTGTTACACCACAATGCTGTTTTGTTCTTCATAAAACACCTGTCTTGATAGAACTCTGGAGAACAGGCTTATTTACAATAACCCTGTGAATAAATTCTCCCCAAGAAGATACCAAAGCTGAGATGCAGTTAGGGTTGGAACTGAGACTAATAAGAATGGAGTTAATCATGTCACCTTAATTGAAAAGGAATAATAAAAATAATTGAGTTTAATACAGAATTTAGATCATTGCATGTTAAGTTAATCCAGGCTTTGAAAAAAATATTTATTTCATGTAGAGTTAAGATTTCATTTGGTTTTATAATGGAATTCTCACCAGTTGACTTTAATAACAGCAGTTTGTTAAATCAGATTTTGAATTGATGCACAAATTTGAAGTTCATATGTTAATTTTTGACATAATATAGGCTATAATATTTATAGCCTACTCTTAAGGTGGTTGAATTTATTTTCATAGAACTTAATAATAATTGTTTTCTTATATTACAGAAATTAAATTTGTTTTCTCTGCTGTCCTGAGGAGGGCCAATTTGCCCTATGACTATTTTATTTTATTTTACTTTTAAAACAATGAATTCTTGCTTTTTTGAGTTGATTTTTTTTATCTATTGGACACACTTCTATGACAAAATTTATGTTTATATTTAAGATTCTCAGGAGAGAAGAGAAACTGCCTTTTCCTTTGTGCCTCCTCTGACCCCTGTTCTTGCAGACAAGTGATTCTGTGCAACATTAAAGGTTTCGGTTGAATTTAAAGGCAAACAAAATGGTCAGATTCCTGACTGTGCCTCCTTTCAAAACCCAAACAGCTCCAGGTTGTTCTAATTTGATGCTGAGGGACTCCACTCAAAAAGGATTTTTTTTTTCATTGAAAATAATTATTGAGCTGTCTGGGTAGAATATCTTATGCTATACTGTAGTTAGATAGACTGTTCAAGAAACCCTTCAGAGCTCATGCTTAACTTTAAGCAGTGGAAGTAGTGCATGTTCATAAAGTTCATGGGTGAACAGGGATTCAAGCCCAGATATGGATTTTGAGCAATAGCCTGGGAGGTCAGGAGTTGCATTTGTGATTCCAGATCTAATGTTTCATGGCCTTGCTCAAACAAGATGCCCCTTTTATCTTGCATTCCCATCTCTTGCAAAAGGCCAGTGTCCTCTACAGCACCAGGGTAATGTGGGACTTAGGCAAGGAATGCTTCAGGATATATTTAAGTAGGGTGATTAAGATATAGGTGCAAAACTGGCATTATCAGCATTACCAAGCGTGCATGGACCTTCCTTTCAAAGGAAGCTGTTATGAGCCTGCCAGGTGATGGGAGACGTGGCCTGGGAAGGTAGAAGTGGCACCTCCTACCCTGCCTGATGCTCCATATTCTCTGACCATATTCTGGAAGAACCACTTGCTTTGTTAATTACTAGGAACACCTTTCTTTATGGCAGAAGTACAGCGTCCAAAAGCAGTCCCTTGCAGAAGACATCGTGCCAGGGCCCACGTGCCTCTATGCAGCTCTGGTAGTCCCTGTCCAGGGACCAGGCCCTGCCAGCCTCTGGCCAGCCCATGCACCTGCCCCTGTCTCACTCTTGTGCAATTTCGTTTTTCTGTGTATCTCCCTCCCCCATCACCAGTCCTCTCAATCTGTTTGAACACATCTTTGTGCTTCTTTCTGCTGCTGCTCTAGCACTGCCACTGGTGTATAAACAGGAGCTCTACTCCACCCCTGATGTATTTTTTTTCCCTTATGTTCATTAATGCTGTAGCTTCCCAGGGAAGGGGGGAGGGAGAAATGAGCCACTAGGTCAGTAACTCCATCCCTGAACATCACAGTAATGTGCCTTAAACCACGCTTTCTTGTGGTTTGTCCCAAGTCATTTGCCAGGACTCAAATGATGGAGCTCCTGCCACTTCCCTTGGGAGATGATGCCACAGGAAAACAGAAAGGATTCTATTGATATTCAACAGACCTTTTCCTTTCGTTAATTTAATACCATTATTCCATATTCCACTATAACCGTTTTCCCTCACTCCATTGCACTTCCTTCTTCAAAACATTTCCAGACATTTATGTTCCCTTTCAATCATCTCTTAGTAAAGATTTTGCTTGTTTTTAGGGCTCTTCCCCCCTTGCATTCTGTTTGAATCCAGCCCCTCAGGGTCATACTCATCTTTTCATCCATAATTGAAAAGACAACCACTCTATAGTGTAATGGGAGATTTTTTCTTTTTCTCCTCAGCTCACACAAGCTATACAGATCCTCACTCATCTCTTCAGGCTCTAAGACATATTGTACTACTGAATTTTAAGCAAATCTACTAGAAAAGGTCAATAAGCTATTCTGCTTTAAAATCTAGGGCATAAATTGGCCATCCCTTTGTACATATTTTTACCTTTCCAGCTCTTCAGCAGAATGGAGACCTACCAGCATCAAAAAGTAAAAATGAGCATCTAGATTCTTCTTTTATTTATATTAGGGCTTTCCTCACTAAAACAAAGGAGGGCATTTGCAGAGCAACAACTCAAAGCAGAATTTTAGCACAGGGACTTTTACAAAGGCATCTTTTCCCTTTTTCACAAAAAGCAGCATTATTCCAAAACAGAGCAGCACCAGGAGGCATGTGAACCACTTACATTGCACTTGGACACCCTGAAATGAAACACTGTGGACTGTAGTGCTGCAGAAGCACTGTGGAACACGCAGGAAAATTCTACCTGTGTGGCACTGTCCCATCAAAACCCAAGGGATGGGTTCAGTATGGGGTTCCCTGGGTGAACCACCAGTGGATCCACCATTTGGTAGGAGAGAAGGCTACTGTAGGAAAGACAAAGAAATGTCTCTCCCAAAAAAATTTTCTGAAAGAAGTGGCATTTCAGGTGGGGAAACTTCTTTCAGGTGCTCTGTGACACTGGCCATATTCAGCTATGGCTGTCTGCTAGCAAAGGGCATTACTCGGCTTTAAAAGAAGGAATGAGCACCTAATTAGTTAAATACTCACAGGTTTAGAAAGGAAAAGCGTTGTGGTTTAACCCCAGATGGCAACTCAGCCTCATACAGCTTCTCCCTCATTCTCCTGCAAGGGATGGGGGTAGAGAAATGGAAGAGTAACAGGATAAAACTGCTGAGATAACTCCCTGAGTTATCAACACTGTTTCCAGCTCAAATCCAAGAGGGAGGGAGGAAGGCAGGAAGGCTGGCCCTTTTTTTATTTTGAAAATGGTGGGGGAGAATGCTCCACTTTCAATTTCCCAGATTGTAACACTGCCGTGGGAGCCACATCCTGTGCTATTCTGTCTCCTGTGTGATGCAAAGTGATGGACAAAACTGGCAATAATCATCGCATGTGTGTTAGCTGGGTGCTGCAGTGTGTCACTGCATTTTCACGAGCAAGCTCTGGCTGCTGGTTACCTCTTAGGTAACAATAGAGAAAGCAGGTATTTTATTTGTGGCTGAGGGCAGACAGAAGAAACTCATTAGAATGTGACAAGTTTCTGGGCTGAGTGATACAGCACATGTAATCTCATTATCTCTGCTGGGGAATGGCAGCAGTATGCATGTAAAACAAGATTTTATGTGTATAGTTCAGTCAGTGAGGACTAATGGATTGATAATGGGCTGTTTGTTGCTGCTCAGATTTTGGCTTGCATCCACCGTGGGGTATTTCGGAGCAGATCCACTGGAGCACACTGATTGATACTTATGCTAAATGTAAGCTGGTGAGTGTTTAGACTAATTTTCCATTCAGTGTGCAACTTATCACTCTGTCATCTCTAAGTCTATGCATGCACATATTACAAATATAGTCACATGGTCTCAGGATTGTTTGCATTTCTCTGAAAAAATGGATGGAAAGGTGTAGTGAGTTGACCCTGGCTGGATGCCAGGCACCCACCAAAGCCTCTCTGTCATTCCCCTCTGTAGCTGGAGAGGAGAGGGAAAATATAACAAAGGCTTCATGAGTAGTGATAAGGAGAGGAAGACAATTACTGTCGTGGGCAGAACAGACTCGAATTAGAGATATTAATTGAGTTTATTACTAACAAAATCAGAACAGGATAAGGAGAAGTAAAATTAAGACCTTAAAAACAACTTCTCCCCACCCCCACCTCCTTCCCAGCTCTGCCTCCTCCATCCCAAGAAATGGGAGTTATGGCCAATGTATCACATCATGTGGTCAGTTCATCATATGTATTTCCTGAACCTGGACAGGGAGAGCAGTCAGAGATCACAGAATACTCTGAGTTGGAGGGGACAAGCTGCAATTACTACTATGCAATAACATCTTTTCTTCTTAAATATGTTATCACAAAGGTGTACCAACATTTCTAATTGGCCTAGCCTTGGCCAGCAGTGGGTATGTCCTGGAGGTGCGTGGCATTGGCTCTTCTGCACCTGGAGGAAGCTTCCAACAGCTTCTCACAGAGACCATCCCTGTAGTTTCCCACTACCAAAACTTGGCCCACATGAACCCAATACAAAAGGTCCACATATTCAAAAGAAAAAATGAGCTTGTGGGGAGGGGAACAGAGTGACAGCTAAGAAAAAAGGAAGGTGATTTTGTGTGGGAGAGAAGTAAAAGTTCCATGCTTCACAGGAGAAGTCAAGAATTCCTGTAGGGCATCCCAGACTCAGGAGGCCCTGCTTTAAGGAGAAGAAGATTTAAGAGCACCACAAGAAAAATAAGGCAGGAATATGAGCTATATTTTCTTTTATCCACATGGCTGTATTTCTTGCCGTGCCAAAAGTGTGATTTGTTTCTGTAATTATGTGTCCCTTCAAGGACTTCAGAAACACAAAATATCCATGTGGAAAGTCCGAAGAAAAGACAGAATAAGCTACTGGGTCCTTGTGGGACCACACAGCCCTGAACCTGGCTCATTTTCCAGCTGGGCAGCAGGCTAAGAGCCTGTGCTCAGGGCATATTGCTGAGTGTGCAGGCAGAGAGTGCTACAGTTTACTGTGACCATGGACAGAACAAGAGCTCACAGGTGCAAGGTTAAGATTTGCATCCTCTGCAAATGAGCACCCAGCTGAGCTCCATTCCCATTTAGTCACTACCACAGATACCAAGATGCCACAGGGATCATGATTTCTCGGGCTGTTTCCCCTCTGTGGCCAAGGAAGGAGAAGTTAGATCTCTGATACAAACTTACAACTTTGAGCTGCAAATTAATACATGAAAATCAGAGCTCTTAAGCACCTTAGTAGTTCTGCTAAATGTGACAGAGCAGCCACAGATGTGCATGTCAGAGAAATACAACCAGAACCGTGAGAGATTGGCTAATGACTGGCTAGGAAGAGCCTTAAATTGTGCAGAAACTTGACTTTCATGTCCTCCATCTCAGCATGAGACAACTATCAGTGCAAAACACACTGGAATCTGCTCAGAGAGGTGTTGCCCACCCTTGGGAGAAGAGCTGTGCTAGCTGGCAGGGAGAGTGGGAGCCCAGCCTCCTGAAGCCCATTCCCACACAAACACATTTTTCTCTGCTTTGTGGGTGCCTCATCTGAACCACATGCATGTGAAGTCTCTCCCCCAGTAGTTGTGGACCCACTGTGAACCCAGAGGAGGAGAAGATTTCCCCTTGAGAGGCAGAGAAAAGAGATGGGGAGAGCAAAGGACTCGCAGACCCTCTCAGCACCTTACAGCTCTTTGCCTGCTGTGCAGCACCTCAGGCTGGATAAAGAGCTGGGAGGACAATGAAACCCACCCTCCAGATTAATCTTTGAGCACTTTGTGCTGCTCCAGGTATGTTTATTTCTCAGTTAAGGTGCTACAAATAGTGGTATCAGCCAGCCTGATAGTACCATTTTAGTCATCACAGACAAGCCCATCAAGGCACAGCAGAGAGGAGCTGAATCATCTCCAGGCTCAGACACCCAAAGATATGTCACGGGTTTTTGTCCATCTGCCAAAACATACCATTATAGGCTGGAAAATCTGCAGAGCTACTGTTGCTGTTGTTCTGTTCTGCTGCTTTTTCCCTTCTGTACTTTTTAGTTTGCTTTATAGCGTTACATGACATTCCATAATGCATTCAGATTTTTTACAACAACAACAACAACAACAAAATCTTCCTTTGGATCAATAGCAAGTGTAGTATCCAATTGATATTCTTGGCAGCAGAGCAAATAAGCCAATGTCTGCAGTCAGACTGTCTCAAGAGGCTCGGTAGCAATGCTTCCATGTATAGGTGGAAGCTTCTTGCCTGCTCCTTACCAAATGTATGGGCACTGATTTCAGCAGGCATTCCCTGAAGGCTGAGGTGCAGTCAAAAAAGCAGGATGTACTGGGGAATGAAGTCTTTCACTTAAGGACACCACTGTAAAAGGAGTAAATTAATTTTGTGCGAGCAGTGTTGCTGGAAAGCAGGTAAAGGAAGATGTGGAATGAGAGAGCCGTGTGCTGAGCCAGTGCCTCCAGCCATCCCTCTGAGGCAGTGCTGGTGGAACAGGAGCTAAACCTCAGTTTTCCTGCACGATGAAGCTGCTATAATTGTTTTATCTAACAAAATTAGTGGGGAAAAAAATCTGTGAAGAAGCTCAAAACTTAGAAATCTGATAGGATGTGGCATGAACTACACATCAAACTACTCAGCAAGATCACAACATTTGCAGCTGCAGTCGTGCCTAGACAAAATACCAAATGCAAAAAATCCTAGAGATACCTAGAGTCTTTACAAATCCTTAAAAATGCAGACAATGTGATAATTGAAAAATTGATTCATTTATGAGTTTCTGTTTTGATGTGGGTTTTTGTTTTTTTTGTTTTTGTTTTTGTTTTTGTTTTTGTTTTTTTCTGATTGTTTCAGCTGAGTTTCTTCAAAATTCAATACCAAATTAATGATCTAATTTGACCAGCTTTCTGTTTTAGGCTCTCTTCTTCTTTTTATCCACCTTAAGGTAGATTTTCTAGCATCTGCAGGGTCTTTGTGTGGAAAGATATGCAGAGAAGAGTTCACACAACTCATGCAAAAGTAGGATCTCTTTAGACATCAAGTTTGGTTGAAATTGGTTGTTGGCTCCAAAGTGGGCATTTGATGCAAACAGCCTGGCAGACACAAAATATCTGTATAAAAACTGTTTTCTTAAGGCATTCTCAATAATTATGATAGGAGAATGGATAAAACATGGAAGAAGAAGAGCTCAGGAAGTGGGCACAATATTAATATCCAAATAGGTTGAGGAACGAGATGATCATCCTAAAGGAAGCCTGAAAACCTGATATTAAGAGAGATTTTGTACATGCTTAATTTGGTCCTCTTCAAGCTCTGTTCAGTTCCTCAGAAATGTCTTCATGACCCTGACCTGCTATTGTCAGTAAGGAATTCTTTACCCTCCAGAGGGAAGAACAGGGACACTTTTCTCTATCTCATTACCTTCCTATACATAAACCAGTCATTCCAGGGAGCCAAGAATTGAGCTTGTGACTCAAACCTGGACCCCATGCTATAAGACCATCATGTTTGTCACGTATGTGAAGCTGACTGAGATTTTTGTTAAACTAAAAAGCAAACCATTGGGGGGAAAGAAAAAAGACGTGTTCTATGAATATGAAGGTCTTGCTCAAAACAAATTGAACTTGCAGCTGTCAGCCATCAACTGCTGTTCTTTTTGGTAGTTGCAAGAAGTATTAGGCTTTCCCAAGCATCATGGGATTAACTTTTAGGCTTTGAAAGTAAGCCTAAAATAAGTCGAAAATATTTTCATAAAATGTTTCATTTTAGTTCTTGTGTCAACAAAACTGTATGTTTCACTTTCCATTCCTGCTTTTTAAACTTTTTTCTTTGCTGCCCACAGGATAGCTGCAAATGCAGTAAAAAAGGTATATTTAAATATCTTCTTAAGAAGGGGGCATAATTTGGTCTTGCTTTCTGAAAATTAAAGCATCCAGCTCCAATGAATTAGCTCAGCTCTTCATGGGTTTGTACAAAACATTTCAGTTTTGTACAAACCTCCACTGATAGCACAGTGAGTACTGGAAGAGCAACAGAATAAAAGCTGGAATGTGAATGGGCTTGGTGAAAACTACCAAGGGTCAGGACTTCTATATCTTCAGGATCCCTACAGTGGGATGACTCTGCTATTTCTGCTGTGGGTGTCCAAAGCCATCCTTGAGCAAAGCCCTCAGCTTTTGGTTACCACACAAACCATATGATTTTCAGAAGACAGCTGCTCTGGCATCTCTTAAAAAGACATTTATAAATTAGACTTCCCCAGACTGAGGTATGGTGAAACCAGCAAACCCCTTGGGAAATGGCATCTGAAGCATCTAAATGTACAAAACATTTTTGAATACCATTGAACTGTAGACGTTCTTGCAGAGTATGAGAGTCAAATACTCTCACTGTATCAAAAATGAGTTAGGAAAGTGCTGCAGTTACTGTTTATGCCAAAGGCTCCTTCAGCTGACAGCTTTAGAGATCTTAAAAGCATAAACATTTTAGCAGACAACAAGTTGCATTTCCTAAACTAACAGCTTTTTAAAATTATGGAAAAGAAGCCCATAAAATCCTTATGTGTAATTCTCCTCCTGCACATTTGTTTTAAAGCACTTTAGCAAAGTAACTCTCCCCCATTGTGGTAACAGGAAGGGAACTTGTTTACAAATTGTACACTGAAATTTAAGTTACTGGGGGTAGCAACAGGTTCGTAGTGACAGGTCACTTTAGATTGGAGTTTAATTTATGAAGATTGCTTTACCTGAGGCTATGGTAATCTACGCCTTCGGAGTAATTCACCCTCTGCCTCATTTCGAATGCAGTCAAAGACTGTCGTATTTCACTATGACAATGTAATCACAGATCCACATTAAAAAGTCATTATTGTTTAGAATCCAGCTTGGTTTGAAAAACACTTACTATAAAATTCAACAGCCTTTGTAAATTACCCAAAGGTTTACTCAAGAATACAAGGTACAGTGATTTAAATCTGAAACTTACTACTTTATTGATTATATGGGATTTTTAGGTCAGTGCATTTACGGGAAATGATTAGTGAGTAATCAGAGTAATAAACTCCTTGATGTTCGTTCATAAATAATTATGAATTGAATTTTCTTTATCAAGTATCAGATAAAAACTGAGTTAGCCATAAGATAGCTCTTCTTTAACTTTCTTCCCTGCAGCATTCTAAAACCCAACAGTGATAAAACCAACAATAAGAATAATTTTCTGATTTCTCTTTTTAAACCAGAAGCGATGTGCTCTCACATATGTATCTATTGCACCCTTCAGCCTGGAGTTTTGTGTGAAGCTGAAACTTGACTCCACTTTTTAATTTTACTTTTACATTGACTCTTTTGGCATTTTAAAAACATGTCACAGATAGATTCAAACTACTTTGTGATTTATTAAACCACAGATTTATATTCTAACACTCAGCCATCTATCTATCCCTGTACATATGGTGATTATTGAACTCCTACTTATCTTTGTTCAATATCCTTCTTCATAGTTCTTTTTTCCCTGCAAATTAAGAGAGTTTTAGTCCTGACTACTGTGCAAGAGTTTAAAACCGTAATAAAAACAAATGATGCAATGAACCAATTAAAATTGTTGTATGTATATATATTTTTTTAATTAGACATTTATGAGCTGCGAATTGGATCAGATATTCCCAAAGCACATGACATGCTGACATATAATAGCTGCTTTTGGGATGTCAGGTTAGCTTTTTATGAATGCAAATAGAGGTAGGTTTTCTTTTTCAATTAACTTTAGGAATAATTTTGTTCTATTTACAATACAGTTGGATGCCGCAGTGTAGCTTACTCAAACGGTTTGAAAGCATTTTATTTAGTAATGGAGGCATTCAGATTTCAGTAGAAAGCGTTTCATAAATGTTTTGCACTCTATGGAAAAGTGAATGTTAAAAAGAGGACTTCATTTTCCTACTCGTGTCTGAACTTGCTGGTAAATGAAATCACACAGTGTTGTGCCTCCTGCCTGAAGCCGATACTTCTGGATAGAAGAGCTCTTCTCTCCACCACTCTTTTTTAATACTGTGACTAAACTGGACTTTGGACAAGTTTTTTCCATCAGGCCTTGTTCCAAGAGCTGCTCTGCCCACATCCCAGTGACACTGAGGAATTTCACTTCTTCACTGTGATTTGGTTCAACTTCAGGTGCCTTCTGTCTCTGTGCACCTCACACGGGTGACCTGCAGTGCCATCAGTGGTGTCAGACCTGTCAGTTTGGAGATTAGCAGCACTACATTCTTCTTTCGGGTCAATTTCTGCACACCGTGTTCCTGGTACAAATGCAGTACTCACATCTTGCAGACCATGCTGCTTAGTAGAGGTTTTGCGTGCTGGTGGGCGTGATGCTAGGTCTGATACAGCTCCCACCCTGTCTCAGTGCTTTAGAAAATCCACTTTCTTTGCCTGTTGTCTGGTTAGAATAAACTCCACACTGTTTGAAGTTTTATGTAGCTCACAACTTGCTAAATAATTGGGAAGTTATCACGTAAATAGGAATTAGGCTGTCAAATATTAATGGTGACCTGTTGCCATGGCTCTGAAAGAAGTGGTTATCTCTTTTCTTACAGCATAGTCAAAACACCACAAATAAAGTAAAATTATAGCCATTTGAGAACTGGAAAAAAAACCAAAATTTGCTTAAAAGTTATCAGAAATTGTAGACACTTTAACAAAACCAACAATTGCTGTAAGACTCCCTTGAAGATAGAGTGAAATACTCTTTGATGATACGTAAAGAATGCGTGCAATGTTGAAAAACTAAACAGGAATAGTTGCTTTAATCAGTGCAGACAAGATATTATTGAGCCCAGCAAACCAGCAACTATACTGAACAACTTTCACACCTTTCTTGTGTGGATCCCCAAACACATGCCACGGCAGAGAAGCTGAACAGTGCCCTGCTGAGCTCTGGCCTTTGTGTAGATCTCCTTCTGGAAGCTGAGCAGCAGCGAGGGGCTCCAAGGAGCTGTGCAGCTTTCCCCAGCCAGGGCAGGGCTGCTGTGCCCTGTGGAGGCTCTGACCCCACCGCAGGCTGCTCTGAGCTCTCCCATGGACATCACCCTAAAACGCAAGCTCTTATCCTCTGCAGACAGACCTTGAAGTAGAAAAGTGCAATCAAATGAACAAGTGTCTGGAATTGTCTTTTCTTGGTGTAACCTGGATGTCGATATTGTAATAAGGAAATAAGGAAAGGCTTTATTGTCCTTCCTGGTATTCAGCTCATTTTCAGTGTTACCAGCATCCTACTTGATTTGAGCAGAAACCCACTCTAATCACACTTCATGTTAATTCTCCACATATAATTCTAAAAGGGTTAATAATGAGGAATTGTTATTTTAATCAATGGTAACAAGTTGTTACAGAGTCCAACAAGAGGATAGATTCAAAGCACTTTTTGAAGACCACTTCCCAACAAATAAGACATTAAATCCATAAGTTACAACTCTAAATTACTGTTGTATGAATTACGGGAAAATGGCCTCTTTAGCACAAAGGGCAGCATCAGTCCTTCCCGCTGAACATGAAATCACTCTTTTGAATAAATGATGTTCTCACTGGATTGTAGGCAATGGAGCTGCCAGTGGCTCTTGTAAGCCAGCCTCAGAAAAGCAGTTTTCCTTCAATTTTCTTTTAAAATGTTCCTGTCAAATAATCTCCTTAAGTTGTGATAAACCAAGTCCTGAGTGTGAACTTTCCAAAACCCAGCAGGATTGGGCTTTGAAATCAGATTTTATAAGCAGGTAAGTGTTGCATTCCCATGAAAGATAGGGCAGGAAAGTAAAAATTCTCCCCAGTGCAGTTTGCAGTAAAATAAGATACCAGTGAGAGATGTGACAAGCCTGCAGTTTGAAGAGGTGGTGGCTATTATCTCATTAGCATAATTAGCCAACGGTGCTTTCTTCATGGGTACTAATTTCTAATTGAGATGCAGCTGCTCAGTGAAAGAACCAGCTTGATGAGAACATGCCATCTGATTGAGAGGGACTAGGGCTTTAATTCCTACAGTAATGCCACCCTGGGTAAACCCCTAATTGGCAGGTGTAATTAACTAGAAGGGGGCAAATTTCTGTGTAGGTCTAAACATTTCTGTCATATCCAGCCATTGCTGTGGTAGCATCTTCTCCCAGCAGCAAACCCAACCACAGGGAGTAGGCAAGAGGACCAGGGGGAAGGCAAATGCACTTTCAGACGATACAAAAGCTGACAATGGGTTGCACAGTGCTGCAAAGAGTAAAAGCACTGGACAAACACTGACTGCTAACACTACTCTTGTGCTTGTTTTTATTTGACAGTAAGCTATGGGGGTTATTCTACATTCCCTGTTTTTCCTCAGGCACTCCCACTACAGGCTATTCATTGGCACAGATATGGTTCACCATCCCTTTGGCTGTCACCTGCTTGGACATAATCCCAATCAATTCAAACCAGCAATAACCTATTGTGATTTAAGGATATGGTTCTGGTTCAGTGTTACTCGGGGAGAGACTGCAGCTCATGCACTAGGATAGCTTTGCAGACCCAGCCAGGTATAGATTAAAACGGGATGAGGTGGAGCTGGGTGAGGGCTATGCTGATTTTATGCTGATGTAGCAACCTCCTGGCTGGGGAGAAGCTGCAGGACTGAGCCCTGAACTTCTCATGTTGGTCTCAAAGGGCCCCAATTGCAAGAGCAAAGGATCAGGTGCATTTATTTCACATTTGCCATGTAAATGGCTACTTAGAGTGTTCATATTAGAGTAGAGCTAAGAGTTCCCAAGACAGAGCAAAGCTTACTATAGCAGGTTACCATGTGCCAATTTTCCTCCTGTCGCTGAATAGTACTTTATTTTCTGGGGAGTTTTTTGCATATTTTCTTCTCCCTAGAGTTTTCTGCCCCTTGAATAATATAATGCTTACATTGACTTTAATGACTACTAGCAACCTGTCATGTACATAGGATGCAATACTTATGATTGCATCAATTGATATTCATTTCTAGTTTCTCCCTTAAAAAATAACAATAAAAATACATATAAAAGTCCTTTGACACATGATGTTGATAACATTTCATGAATGCCTGCCTGGGCATAAGGTTACTTGCAATAGACAGGATTAGTTCCAGCATTTGTTCTTCCAAATCTTGGGAATGATAACTTAAACAGTTAGGTCAACAGTCTGAGGCTGTGCTTTGGCATGAGCTAACGTTCATTTGGGCCTTATCTAAAAGAAGCCAGGTGTTAGTGTAAATTGGCAAAATACTGCTTAATCCCACTGATTTAGATAGCTTCTTTTATTTCCCACAAAAGGAAAAGATGAATGAATTCAAACAATGGAGATGATGGACTCCTGTTCAGAGGGGTTTGGACAGATTTATCTAGAATACTCCTTGTACATCTCAATAAGAGCTTCTGTGTTTGCTCTGCATTGGTCTCTCATGTCATCCCACACCCTCTCATTTGTAATTAACTTTCATCAAAATGACAAAATGAAGAAAATATCCTAGGATGAAAAATTAGAAAAATCTCCCCTTTCCTTCACACAGTAGGAAATGTATAGACAAGGAAAAAAATCTATAGGCAGGGAGGAAAAAGACTCGCAATGCTATGAAAACTGAAGAAATTTAAAATAATCAGAAGATGAATTCAGTGGAGAGACTTCTCTCAGTGAAAGAAGCAGCAAGTTAAAGGTAAAAGCACTGGTCAGAGCTGGACATTGGTGGTTTATGAGAGAATCTCAAGAAGATACCAGTGAAATAAGGGTCCTCAGAAAGTAAAATGTACATCATTTTTACTACCTTCAAATGTCTTCTGATAATGGCTATCTGAAAAACAGTTTTTTTCTCATATTTGATGATTTCCAGGCCAGATATATTGGTTTTAATTAGTGATATAGAAATGCAAAAATTAAAAATCAACCCCAACCAACTGGCAACATTTTTCATTGAAAAATAGCCAGGGAAAGTCCCTCAGAGCTATTAATTAAGTTTCTAAATATGTGAACACCCACACATACCTAATGGGAGTGGAGAAAGTGGTTTCCTGCCAGCTTTAGCTTCAATTCATTTTCCCATTTTGCACCTACAGGCTTGCCAGCACAAATATTTCCTGGGGTCATTCTGTCAGCAAAAAGTAAAAATGGCAGCAGTTGGTTGTCAGTCAAATCACACCCATGTTTCCTTACTTGCCTTCACAAATATTTGGCATTTCCAGGAATTCAGTGGCACGTGTTTTGGATTGCCTTTGCTGCTGTGTGCTGAAAATTTGCATGACATCTAGAGAGATCTTGGGCCAAATCTTCAATATGCACCTCCTCTGAACAGCGGTGTGAAATAAATATGAAACTATATTGACCACCAGTATGAGCCAATACTGCTCCTCCTATTGGTTTTCTCTGAATGAGAGTAGTTCTGTAAATTCCACAGCATGTTGATGTTTTACCCAGGCTGAGGCTCTCACCCTTGTCCATCCTGAGAAGACTGGGATAAAAAGGCTCTATCCTGGCTGGATGCTGCAGGATGGATCACGAGGAGTGTTTTGGACAAGAGTCAGTGACAGCACCAAAGCTGGTGTTCCTCTCTGTCCAGCCCCAGGAGGAGAAGGGTTGGGGGCGCTCGTGGGCCTGAATCCTCACTTCTCCTGCCTCAGAGCGGTGGCTGAGGGGCACAGCTGCACAAGGAGTAACCACAGAAAGCCCCTCAGTGCATGTTGGTCAATACAGGTGGCTGTGTTGTCATATTAAGGCAAAGATTTCTGACAGGGGCAAACACTCTCCCATGTGAAAATTCCTGACAACTCTCCCTACATTTGCTTTTCATTTTCATTCTGACTACTGCTTAAGTAGCAATGATCTGGGCATAGGGCATGTTCTGAGGATTGATGGTAGTCTGACAAGCATTTATGGTCAGAGGTATAGCCAAGGGTGCCATTAGTCCCAGCTGGTCATTAATCCCTGAGAATGCCCTGTGCTGGGGTTGCTATTGCTATTATTAGATGAAAATGAGAGCAAACATAGGAGTATGGATTTTTTAATGGTTGATGTTGTTATGATTGGAATGTGTAAGGTGTTTCTAAGACTTAATGACTTACTCATTAGGTAGTCTGATTATCTGAATTATCTGCACACTGCATGAAGCACGTTACTATAATTAAAATGTTTTAAACTTTTTTTACATCTTAATTAAAAAAAAAAAACAAAAACGTGTGTCAAACTATCACAGTTTTTTAAAACAAGAATTCCCAGCTAAGCTTGCATGTTTCAAGTTAGTTTCAGAAGCAGCATTTGGGAGATGTGAATTTCCTCACTGGAACTGCCAACCCTCTGGTAAAAACTCAAGAGCCCCCCAGAGTTAGAACCTTTAGTAAAGGGTATTGATTCAGAGGGTTCTGGTTTTCCATATGCCTCCTGGAGATAACTCACTGTTAGACAGCTCCAGAGTAACAGAAATTTAAAAAAAAAAAAAAAAAAAAAGCATCCCAATGCCTGTGAAGCAGCCTGGAGCAGCCAACAGGGAACACGATGCATGGGGAGCTGCTGCCTCTCTCTGGATGCAGGACACCGCACACAGCAGCCCGCAAGGATCCCCGGGCACTCTCTGCTGGGAAGGCTCTCCTGAAAACACCTGTCTACATCCTTTCTTGTTATAGCTGGGTGGGGCTTGTCCTCCTGAACCAGATGTTTTGGTCATGCTGAAAATCTCTATTTTACTCCATAGATAGTCACTGGTTAAAACATTTTTTGTAAGAGAGAACTGTGACAAATGCCATGATTAAATTCTCCCTTGGTAAATTACGGATGGATAATACATGAAGATTTCTTGTAAACAGGGTGTGATGGTTTTGAACAGGTGTAGGGACCGATGGGCAAAGAGCAGAGCTGGTTTTAAGGTAGGTCTCCATGCCTTCCTCAAAGGAAGTATATGGCATCATCATCTGCAAAAGCAAGGAACTGGATACCAGAGCAAGGGACACTAAGAACTGGACTGTTGGGATTAAGGGTTCACCTATTGCTCTTTCCTTTCTCCACCAGGTCCAAAATCTGACCTGTAAGAATGTGGGCTGCTCTCTCCTGTTACCTTTCAGCCTCACGCTACTTTCAGCGCCTAGGACTTCCTGAGGTTAGAATGATTTGTCTCTGTTTAGCAGTCCCCCACAAAACTTTCTTCCAAGCACTTTGTTGCATCCACAGTGACTCCTAGAAAGGGCTCACACATATCTATCACCGACTTCATGAAAAACCACAGACTTCTGTTTGCTTTGGCCCTGGTTCTCCGTAGCTTTCTTTTGTTGCCACTAGCCCAGTACAGAAATGGGCAGTGGTCAGTCTCTGACCAGCTTTTCCAGCCTACTCAGACTTTTCTAGACATTTATATTCCTCTGTCTCTTTTCCAGGCTGAAAAGTTCTAGCTCAATTGAGCATTTTTTGTAAAAGTATCTATGAGGCAACTTGACTGAAAATTGTCCAGGGTGAGTCTGTGCAAAAGAAACACACAAACTTCAGAGTTGGATCCTGCCACTCTTATGTATGAAATTTGAAAGGAAAATCAATGGAACTGCCTCTAAATGAAGAGTGGCAGACACTTCTGCTTACAAAGCAAGATATGTGTTAGCACTCATTTGTTCTGATAATGTGGCAAGGGCTGCTTCTAAGATGAATCTGAATTGTAAAGCTTAGGGCCCAATATAAAATCTGCCATCTCCCATAGATATACTTCAGGTGGAGAGCATCACAAATTTTGATCTTTTCAGTTTTAATAGTCACTTCTAAAAATACTGGTCAGACAAAATGAGATTCCAAGGAAAGGTCTCCAACATTATTCTGTCCTTTTTAAAAATTTCATATTGGTACCATAACCTTTTGAAATTTGCCAATGTATCTGAAACGATTTTTTTTTATATCTGAAGTGCCTTTTTTCTCAATATTATTTCTACTGTTGTGAAATAGAGCACTATAGTATTTTAGTTAGAAATAATCTGTTTGAAAGGTTATTTGGCTTCTTTTAGTGCAAATATTGGTAGCGAGTCAGAACTAAAGCACTACATTACTCAGCCTACATTACTTTGCATACATCATACATATTAGTGCTGTATAATAATAACAATAAATCAAGAATCTGTCCACACACTTTTTGAATTAATCTTGTCTACACACTATTTTACCTTTCAAACAGATCAATTTGCATGTGTATAGGATGGTTCGATATAGGAATCTTTTTTGCCCCTAATACTTGTTTTATTCTTTGGAGAATAGAACGCTCAATAAGCAGGTGCAAATAAATATAATTTTCTCAAACTCCCACCCAAAGGAGAAGGACTTAATAAAGAAAAGGAGATTGTTCACCAGTCAGTACAATAATGCAGAGAATAATGAAGACACGTATGTTGAAGGCTCTTCCATTGGCATGGGGAACCCTGTTTCCTGCTGTCACTGAAAACAGGCCAGAAATTCCTTTGTTTGGCCTTGCATTGGCTTTGATTTTTGACATGACACACTCAAACAGTGAGCAGTATAGGCAGCTTCATGATAGCAAAGCAAAAAATCTGTCTTTCCGGGTACCAGTGTACTTTATTGGAAGGAGAGTTGTCAATGTGCAAATATTGGTGATCCAGAGCTGCCTCTGTGTGTGTGCAAGTGTGTGTGAGAGAGAACTCTGCTGCACATTTAGCTGTGCCTTTTGCTTGGGTTGCCTTTTCCATGTGGTGTACAGCCTTGTTCCATAGTTTGCTGCATTTGGGTTTACATTAATGAGTCTCACTCTCAGGACTGATTTGTTAAGCAAGTCCTACCTGATGACATCTCGTGGAATCCCATGAGAGGAGAGGAGGCTCATGAACATTTTTCCCATATCCATTGGTCAATGGGATTATTTATAATGCTGATCTAATGAAAAGTGTGACCATACTCTGTACAATACCTGATCTTTAGCCACAAAAATGAAAATTATCACCTTATACTGGAAGGCTCTCTAACCATTATCATATCAGAGAGAAGATGCTACAGCTGCCTGCCACTTTTTTTTCCAGGTCTGTAAATGGATTTGCACACAACACAGCAACCTTAAGTCAAATATTTGGTGCTAAAACCTCTCATCAATTAAGTAGATCCTCACCCAGAGCAATTGGTCTGTATTAATTTATAACCAGCTGGTTGCCTGGCCTATCACATTCCCTCTCTGTGAAATCTGTTCCACTGTCTTCTTTCAATTATTTCTCCTTCATTACATGAGGGTTTCTCAGGCACAGGTATTCTTACACTGAATGTGATTATTGACCTGGCAGTGTGTGCTTGCAGCCAGGCCAACCCCATCTGAGCTGCACTGAAAGGAGCATGCTCAGCACACTGAGGGGGGTGATTCTCCCCCTCTTCTCTGCTCTTTAATGCCCAGCCTGGAGTAACACATTGTTGTGGAACCAACAGGTGAACTGAAATGTAAAATGGCAGAGCAGGGCTCTTCCCAGGACCAAGGGGTCACCCCCAGGTCCTCACTCCTCTTCAGAGGACCCGCTGGTTTTGTACATGACCAAAGCTGCACAGTTACTCTCTGTTTTGCCATTGCTCTGTAAAGTCCCAACTTGTAATTCAGAGAGAGCATGCATGGAAAATGTTTTTTAAATAACCACAATAAAATTAAAAATTTTTGTTATAAAGGCTGCTTTCTTTAACTGGATATGAGCATTTGACACAAGGGCAAGTGTCATCACAATACCGCTTTTTCCATTAATGTCCAAACAATATGATTTTCATCTCAATTATAAATCCAATGTCATTCCTTCATGGACCACAAGGAAAAAAAAAGGTAAAATGAAGTAAAGCAATTGAGATGGCAAGGAAAATTAGGCATCTTGGATAAGGGTTTGATCCAAAAGTAATACTTTAGAGATAATGACAGGGAAAATAGTATAAATTCTACAGGGACACTCCTGATTTCTGGCCTAATTCACAAAGATTACTTGCCATAAGGTACCACTCGAGTAATGCAAAAGAAAAGCACATAGATATGATGGGAAACGTAAGCAGCTGACTCCTTTATGTGGCAGTAAACTGGGGTAATCTATTCCTGTCCACTAATGTTTATAAACATATTGTAAACAAGCATAAATGAACAGCTCATCTCTCTGAGGGGACCAGATGCATCCTTAACACTGATTAAGTGTTTTGTTCTGCCTGAGTGTCTGGCAGAGGTTTATGCTCCAAAGCAGAGGGAGGGAGACAGAGTAATGACAGCCTGGTATTCTCCTGGCTCTGTAACTGCTTTGGGGGATTCAGCAGGCAGTGCAGCCTGTATAACTCTACTGATGATGGTCTCCTACAGCACACCCTCACATTTTGCATGTCAGGTCTTTAAAGCCGCTTCCCAGGTCTCCTGCCTTGCCAAGGGAATCGGAGAGATGAGCAGAAGCAGAAGCAGAAGTTGTCCATGGGAAGGTCTCTCCCAATTCCATCCCCTTTAATGCCACCAAAAACACCAGAATGTTGAGTCAACGTCATGATAGCAATCATAAATACAGCACATCCTCCTTCTTTTGTGTGTCAGTAAGATGACTCTCAGTCTTCAGAAGCCTGAGGTCTAAAACTGGCAAAACTTCCATTTTTGCAGCTTCCTACAGAAATTTGGGTCAAGAATGATTTAATAAGTCATCTCATTCACATCCTGTGATTCTACAGCCAACTCCTACTGTTCTGTGGGGTGTAATTTTTAGAGCTGGATTTTATGGGTGGTTCTGCACTCCTTCTCTCCCTCCCCATTAATTACAGCCACAAATTCAGATGGACTCAGATGAACTCTTTGTTGGGTAGCAGGGTGAGGATTTGCTGCCAACAGTGTACAAGCAGAATGGAAATCAAAAAATCAGAGTATAGCTATTTGTTGGTGTGAAATCCTCAAAGCCAGGTCCTAAAGCTCTCAAGCCAAAGTGCTTTCTTTCCTGAAAAGACTGGTGTGCTGTTTCTGGTAGCTCAGCTGGGTAACCTGCTTCTGCTTTCCTGACAAAATTCCATGCAAGAATGGAAACTGGTATGAAAGGGTGAAAAATGGGGTTTTTTTTTTCATAGAAACAAAGAGGTAGTGGGCATGTTTTATAAAGTGCAATGGTTATTGTTTTGTGTTATTTATCTTTTTGCCAGATTTGCTTTTTGACTACTACCAGTAAGCTAGGCACTTTTGTCAAGCATATTATTTAAAACAACGCTTGCATTAACATTATTTATTTATATTGTTTAGATTGCCCATGGCAACAACAGGCAGTTGCCACAGCTAACAAAATAACTTTTGAGCCTCTTTAACTTGCCCTTATATTCTTAAATAAATAGTTGAAGAATTCTGTGGGCTGTCAGAAGCTGTGCACAAATTTTAATTGGCAGCACGTGAATGCTGAATGTATAAATGTGTTTGTGTTTTCCATCATATCAGCCACCTCTCTTTGCTCTGCTACTGTGTACCTAGTGTATCTTTAACTTAGGGTAAAGGTGTCATGACATGGTCTATTATTATTAACTGTGTAAATAAGATGTAGCTCTGCAAAAACAAAACCCAAACTAGATAAAATAGGAAAGTCAATCCTGCAGAGTACTAAGACTTGTATCTCCAAAAGTTACTCAAACTGTGTAAGTAAAGAAAACTGAGTGACCAACTCTGGGTGGGTCCAACATCTCCCCTGGCCCCTGCTTGTCTATTAGCCTGGATGTGGTTGACCCCAGGACTTCACTTCAGGTCAACTTTAAATAGAGCCTTGGATTGCTGCTTCGTGGGCAAAATAGGAAATATGCTGGGTATTCCTGTTGGGGCTATAAAGACCCATGTCTGAGCTGAGGCGAGTGGGAGCAAAGGTTTCTGAGGGAAAGCTTTTTTTTTTTTTTT
>WEKY01054380.1:202389-213710 GCA_013390045.1 Picathartes gymnocephalus
TTGAGTGAAATATCAAGGGGAAACTTCACAACCAAAAAAATCTGTTTAAAGATGCAAATGATGTAAAAAAGTCAGGAAGATTGATTGGAAATTTAAGAAAGGTTTCTTTCCCCTCAGTGGCATAGAAGATGGATTGCAGGACAAACAACATTAGCTGCTTATATTCTCTTTTTCCCTTTCAGGCTAACACATCAATGCTAATGAACCTGGATGCTTTATTTATTTGCACATAAGTTCTACTGCACACATTAAACCAAAACATTTTTTTCCATCACTGTGGATATTTTAGGATCTATTAACATTAATGGCTTACCTCTTCACTGAAAGAAAAACCCTGTGAAAAGAAAACCAACCCTTGGCTCCATAACATAAAGAAGTAGATCCTTAGGGCAGCTGAAATGTCAGAAAAGCATTAGCATGCCAAATCTACAGTCTCTTCCATTTGCAATTTCATTGCCATGTCTTTTTCTCATTACCAGTTAAGCAAGTTTGGAAATAAAAAGGGAAAACTGCTAGGCAGAGATTTGTGAAGCATCTTTTCATGTTTTTGCTGGTAAAACTCCAACTGCACCTCTGTGGGGACATTGGCAGCTCGTGTGCAAGCTGAGCCAGAGCATCTGGGCTCTGGAGGTGACATTGAAGGGTTCCAGATTCTCCAGCATCCCTAGGTGATGCATTCGAAATTCTTTGCACACTCTAGAATCTGTATTCAACAGTCTCAATATTTTCAGAAAAAGACTGTACTCCTTCCCAAAAATAGCAGCCAAAAAGAGGAAGTTTAGGGTGAGGACAGCACTTTGCAAGCTGAAGGGAGCTTGCGACTTCCCCTGGCCATTCAGAGTGCTTGTGTACCCAGACAGAAACACCTCTGCAAATCAAGAGCTCTTGAGTAACTATTAATTTTCATTCATAATGCAGGTATGACTCTAAGGAAATTCAGTTGTTGCTGCTAGTTAGGCTCATTAATTACTTTGGTTGCAGGAACAATGCAAATGGGCATTGCCTGAAAGCAGAACCTGGGTCTGTGCATGTTTACAACCAGCAAGCAGAGCCCAGGCTCTCCTGAAAGGAAATCTTTCCAGAGGGTTGAGGGAGAAGCTGCAGACAACAACTTGTTGGGGGTCAGTTCCCTGGATACCATGCTCATGCTCCTGGCCACAAGTAATTTGGCTTTCAGGCAGAGGCCCTGGTCTATGCCTCATGTCTGGACTGTAGTTGTCAAAGAGGGCGTTTTTCCTTCCTCTGGCACGGCCCAGAATGGACATGTAATTTCACATGTCTCCTCAACTCTGACAGGTAGGTGAGGTTGTCACTTGTAATCTAGGGAGGAGGCATTTCACAGTGAAAGCAGCTGAAATGGAGCCTTAAATTTCTTGCAGACTTTAATGCATCAGAGGTGAGAGCTGCTGTGAAGCACTTGCTGACTGCCCTGCTCTCCCTGGGCATGTTGCCTGTTGCAGGGTGCTGAAGGAATGTGATGTGTTATAGTGCTGGAAGGGTCATTTTTCCACTGTGCCTGTAATCAGCAGAGTGTGAGGAAGAGGAGAGAGAGAACCAGAAACCACACAAAACCAGCTCAGCTTTCTATGATAGACACATCTGGAAGCAATTGCTTCTTTCATTAGTATATTGATTTTCTCCTCTTCTTGCTATTCTCCCACTTAACTATTGGTTCAGCTTGATTTGGGTTATCTATTGCCATGCAGAGGCTTGGTTTAAAGCTGCTTTTTGGCAGTGTAGAAAAGGAGAAAAAATGGAAGGGTTCTGCCTTCCCTCACAAGGTTACTTGCTTATAATTAACACTTAAAGAATGGAAATATCACTCATTCCTATAAAAGGGAAAACTAATCCATCCATTTTGCCAGCTGGACTGGCTCATCACTTCTCCTGGAGAGGTGTCTCTGGGACAAAGGCAAATGTGATAGGGGAGCATGGGTTTCTCATACTGCTCTGGTGAAGTTGCATCCTTCTGACAAGATGAACACGGGGGCTGGCTTGCTCTGTACTGTGGCTGTGGACTTCCATGGAGCCATGGCTTTCACATCAACTATAGAACTGAGGAACGTCTGAGCCTGTCTTGCTTGGGAGACTTGTTTGCTGCCTCTTAGTTTGAATCTTCCTGGAAATATGTTCCTGGTGACTTTCCACAATGCAGCCTTGCTTCTCCTTCAAAACGTTGTTGGCACCTGCTGCCAATTCTTTTTGATCCAGTCTTGTTTACTCCTTGTGGTGATTTCTATGTGTAAGGGATCAACACTAAAAAAGATTTCACCTCTCCCCTCAGTGTACAGTCCTGTGTGTATGACAAGTTGTAGGGCTCTTCACTCGTGCTGAGCTGTGGATCACCCACTGCTGTTACTTAATGCATATGTAATGAATTAAAAATCCAGAATGAGTAATGGTTATGGCTGATTTGACCTTACTTTGTACAATGTGAGGCCATTTCTGGCAATTGTGATCTCATTGTAGCTTTAATGACCTCATCTAATTATTGCTAACTCAAAGACCTTTAGTGCTTTAATGTGAGTCAGAGAATGCACACCAGCAAACTAATGAACTCATCACACTGTGCTGGTCTTTGACCAGAAACAGGGATTCATTTGGAAAATTATAAAAAAAATACATTAGGGAGAGGAAGCTTGAGATTATTTCACATTTATTTCCCTGACTTGAAAGAGGAAATTATAATTATATTGCTGTAGAAAAAAAAGGTAGATGAAAGTATTATTATTGATTGCTGTAAACTATTCAGTTGAGTGAAAAGGATAGAGGAGCAGTGTGTTGCAATTCTGGAAAGAAGAATGGAAAGGCACATAGGGTTTACAGCTCTTCTAGATTAGTCTGTGGACACAGGAAAGTAGATGATAGGAGAAAAACCTAGCTTAGAAACAGCAGAGTTACTGGAGCACTCACCCAGTTATTATGGCAAAGCAGAAAGAGCCTCAGTCTCTCCACATGGAAGGTGCAAAATGAGGCTATTTGCCAAAAGATTTAATTTTTGTATTCTCTCAGTAAACACAGGGTCTGTAAATGGACAAGCTTTGCTCCAATCCATTAAAGAATCAAAAATCTGTGTTTCCCACCAACAGGTGGTACAGGTTGTTATAAGCTATTCAGCTCCCCAAATCAATGTTTGGTCTCAAAATACAACAGTAGACCATCAGTATCATAATACAGTGAACTTTAACAGCAGGGCACTCACTGTATATTAATCAGCTTTTAAATGTCATGATGATGAGGGGCCTTATGAAATTTCAATTCATTTCTGCTTTTGGCCAGACCAAGAATATTTAGAGAATAGTCTTTTGTACAACATAATGGTGCTTGAGTAACTGGGAAACCAAGTTTCCTTCACACAGAACACAGGATAATTTCATTACCTTTCTTTTTTATTATTTTTTCTGACTCCCAGATGAAAGTGACTTTGAAATCTGATTTATAAAAAACACCAGGGCAGCATTTTTTAATCTGCATCTAAGTGTTTTGGAGGTTTGTTAGAAAATGCAAGCAAATATAAGCAGCCATGATTCCTGCCAACAGACATGGGGACTGCTCAGCACTGTATATGACCCACATGCTGGTAAGGGTCGCCCAGCTCAGTGGCTGTTCTCAAAGCATTCTCACAAGATGTTGGAAATTGTGTTTCCCCAGTGCCAGCAGCCATTTTAGTAATGCACCTAATTTCTTTGCTACAATCCTCAGGTGAGGTTTATGATGAACAGGAAATCCTGGACATAGCAAGAAAGGTGACTAAGCATGTGGTCCCCATGTTTCCTAGATCCATGACTGGATCCCAGCATGCCCAAGGACTGGTGAGGCTCACAAGGACCACAATGCTGTCACAGCTTACCAAGCAGAAATGCAGTTGCAGTTTGTTCTGTGGAGCATTTGATGAATTCAGTTGTCACCCCAATTTGGAACAAAGGCTAGCTCTAGCAGATCAAAACCCTTTTCAGAAGGATTAATTTTTTTTTTTCTTAAATTCATTAAAAATTTTCTTCACAGTTCCTCACACGGCAGTTCCTCAGGATCTGGACCGTGGATGCGAATGCACATTTGTCACAGACACTGAAATACATCTTACAGTGAGCATATCAGCTGCTCAAATCACCTTCCTCCCTCATCCCTTCTTCAGATTTCTACCTGCTCTGCTGAAGGAGGGTCCCAAACACTTCACTGACTTTTATCAATTGAAAATTTGGCCCTTAAACACCATTATAAAAATATATGGATCTTCAGAGTATCAGGAAAAGAGAACTTTATTGATTTTTCTGTACTGGTGGTGTTTTCATTTAATTTTTCAAAACATATAGGCTTCTGTTTACATAAAGACAATCACTGGCAGCACACCCAGTTTAGAGACATAATTAAGCATGAAAGGAATCAGCTTTGGAATGCAATCCCCAAGCAATTCACAGTTTTAATCATACTAAATCGGTCAAAATCAAAAGTTCATCTTTTGAAAAATACAAAATTATGTTCTTTCCTAGCAACAAGAAGACCTGACCCATAACTTCAGTTGATTGATCTGGAAAAAAATTGTGAGTGTTGTTAGATCATTTCTCTGAGGTGAATCATTGTTTATTCAAAACTCAGTGTTTGTTTTATCTGGTTTCTCCGCATGGAATTAGTAGGGATGTGGGAAAACCACTTGCAGGTGGAATGGGATTCAGGGGTTGGTTTCTTTCCTTTTGCTCCCTGTGGGAGCATTAACGCTGGGTGTGATCAAATGATCCGTGTTGCTGACAGTAAATTCCTCAGCGATTCACTTCTGCCTGTGTGTGCAATATATCCTGAGCCCTCTCTGACCATTTGATTCAGCACTTACTGGAGTCAATTTATAGGTTGCCCCTTTGACTCCGGTGAGTACACTGTGAAGCAGCAGGAAGCACTGGGACGAAGCCAAGTGTGGTGTAAATCTCTGTGTGCCTTTATGAGCGTGTGCAAGCAGAGCACTCGCGTCATCCAAAGAAACTCCACTCACCTGCAGACAGGGAGGGGTGCTTTGCATCCCTCGGGGTACTGTGTGGGAGGTGTGTGTTTAAGGTACTAAAGTCCACAGGCACAGCTGTTCAGGAGTCCTCCCAAGTGCTTTCAGGCTGTGATTTTGAGCTTAGCTCTCCCCTCCTCCGTATCCCATCTCAGAAATCTTAACAGGTGAGGAAGGAGTATTTTGTCTTTAACTAAACATCACCTGCACTGATGGTATGAATAAAAATATGGAATGTCTACACTTCAACACATTGCTGTTGTTCTCAGGATACAGTAATTTCCTCCCTTTCACAGTAGCAAACAGAGCTGTTGCTTTAGCAACAAATTACCCCTTAAAAGCAACAAAATCGGCTTTAAAAAAAGTACTGATGCAAGTGCCGATACTATTACAGAAGAAGAGCTTTTAATTTTTCACTTTCTGCTTGGCAAGCCTCTTCAGCGTGGGATACTTCCATCATCACCCAAGGAAAAGAAAGGAAGAGCAGGACAGAGTGGTAATTGGCCTGTGCTGGGATCAAAAGCAGAAACACACAATGCTAAAATCTCTCTGCTTTTTAACCACGGTTCTGATGAATGTGAGTACTCCTGCCCTCCAATGTATGTCAGCTGTAACACTAAAGAGAGAAAGCATCTCAGCATATCGGGTCCTGATGGGTAAATTCTCATTTGGTGTGAAAGAATGGCAGGAGATGAAGTGTGACTCTTGACTGCACACTGTGATTTGAGCTTCCCTGCAAAGTATTCGTGCCTGCCTGATGTACTGCACTACATTGCACAACTTCGGATGCCATTCTGAGACACACCACAAAATAGCAGCAAGGAAATTAATAAAGAGAGATTATATTTTCTGCCAGTTGTAAACTAAAGAGGAGCAAAATCAGGGCAATTCTAGCAGCTGTATGTTCTGTAGAGTCAAAATTTTGTAGCAGGCTCCACAGTTCAGAAATCAGTGTGCTTTCTTTTTGTTTCTAATAATTTCGATACAATACTTCCATTTGATCTGTTCCAAATGAAAAGAATTTGTGACATTTGTGCGGACAAAATATTACCTAGGCTTTTATAAAAACAGCAGGATCCACTGAAGTTTGTTCTCTATTTTTCTATAAATGAGGTGAAGCCATGATTGAATAAAGATTTGAAAACAGTGGAGAGAAAAATGAGACCAAACAATGCTTAAATTTTAAACTTGATGGTTTGCACCTAGGACAAACACAGTGCATCCATCAGAATATAATATTACACTGGATTTTTATTAAGATTTTATTTTTGTGCTTGTTTATAGTTTAAGGTGAGTGTTATATGTGTAAGAATCTGTCTCTTGTCACACAGTTTGGATGTGGAGCAGACAGAATGAACATACAGTGGGACATCAAACTGTTGACAAAACACTGTTGAAGGCATCTGGACAGAAGACCCCTTTCTGTTGAGACCAGCCCTTGAATGTGAGGCCAAACTATGAAGGCAAAGACATCCTCACTGAGAATTAATTCTGTCCTTGTTGCAGTGTCTCACAGACCAGAAAGCCCATGCTGTTCTTGATCACAAAGTGTGTCTTCAGTGCACCTGTGGCAGTGCAGTAGTTAAAATTACTCTCACCCTGTATTTCAGGTTAGCAGCTCTTCAGGGTAGGGTGGAAGCATCCCTACCCACCCTGCTTCCCTGCCTTTGCATTTCTATTAACTGCAGATCAAAGTATGATTTCTTATTCTGTTTTGATTATAACAGGACTCAGGAGCGAGTTGAGACAAAGGATGAATGTTGTTATGTATAATATCAAAGTCTGAAGAACAATGGAAATTGTTAATATAACTCAACAAAGGCACTTTGTGTAATAAAAACATAGAGGAAAAACACATGAAAGCAAATTGTAAATACAAACATAAAAAATAGAAGAGGAAATGAGGTTATTTAAGGTGGCTCAAGCTCTGATATGCAGCATGGACCGTTTCACTTGTATTTAGGAAAATTTCTGCTTCCCTGGGTGCTGCAAGATGGGTGACCGTGAGCCTTGCTCAGGTTTGAAACCTGTCTCAGATCTCCATAACAAAAGTGTTGCTTCTGATTTCAACAGAATTGCCTCTGATTCAGGTTGCTACGAGCAAATGGAACAATTAGCACCAGACAACTTCACCACCTCCTCTCACACGGTTCCTGATCTCACAGACAGTTGTGACATAACTCATCTGAAGTGTGAGCCCTTCACAAAAGCTGTTTTCATAACTAGAGTTTTTCTTTGAACTAACTTCTGTCATCAGAAGCTGCTTCATTAATTCTGTAAGGCAGGCTACAGCTAAAGTGAAAAAATTTCAGTACCATCTTTGATGTCTTATCATCTTACTTTCAAAATGCTTGCAGCCTTTCACTTTCCAGTGGATGTGTAGGATGGTTGTAAGATAAAGTCATGAAAGAATAAAAAGATCATATTTTAAAGAGTGTAATCATAAAATTATTTCTAATAATTTCTAATTTTGAATGATAAAATATCATACCATTACAAAGTAATAAAAATGTAATAAAATTGAGGTCTTAAGAAGATTTAAAATATAATTGCATCTTTTAATGTTGTAATAATTATACAATTAAAGTTACAAACCCACATATAATAATTAAAACAGAATCTCCTGCCATGACAGTATCAGAGGTTCTCTCTGCATCAGGTTGATTAATGAAGTCTCTATATACAATAGACTAATGTAAAATCAGTCCTCCTTAGGTGATTTGTGGGGATTGGTTTTGACTGTGCTTGGATGAAGTGTGAATCAGAATGCAGACTTCTGACTGATGGTGCATCCTTTTGGCTCCTAAATTTGCTGTTATCCCCACTCAGCTTTCTCCACATCCTGCACTAGAAGCTTTCCCCTATTTTTGCATTAAAATACCTGCAGCTGGATTGATAATGTTGTCTGGGGACCTTCTTTGGTTCCTAGAGATTCCTTTGAGATACTCAACATGACATGACTGCCCCAGTCCAAGAGTGCCTCCATCAGCCAGCTCTGAGTGCCTTTCCTTCCAACTGTTGCCAAGGCAAATACATAAAAGGCTCAATTATGTGGTTAAACCACATGTTAAGCAGCAGAATGTTTGATAAATTCGGGCTTTTTTCAGAGATATATATAATTTATTGCATGTAAGTAGACAAACTGGTATTTCAAATCTGGGATTCCAGAAATATATCAGAGTTTAAAGAGCCCTAAAAGGATGTTTAACAACACATCTCCAGCTACATAGATATAAAGTGATGGAGAATACAGAAGGGAACCAAGGCTTTTGAATTTAAATGACCAATTTTTTCAATGAATCAATTTCAATGGGGAAAGTGAAGGAAACACAGATGAAAGCAGCTTCAGGGTCTATTTAAGACAGTAAAATCCTATTTGTTCACACCTTCCTCACGTAGCCTCTGTCTGGTATTTCATCTAGGTTCACTTTTGTGTTTTTCTAAAGTGTAGGTGTCACCTATTTAAAGGTGGAAAAAATGTTTCAACATGATGAGGTGAGTTTTATTACAAAAGCCAAGGACTTCAGAAGTTGAAGATGTGTGATGATGTTCTTTACAACATGACCTGACTGTGCTTATGGATATCAGCTTTGAAAGAGTGTCTGATGATAATAAATCAGTTACAGGTTTCGTAAGAGGAGAGGGACAGACTCACAGACTGACTGTACCTCAAAAGCAAAGTCACAGTGAGTTGGAGGAAAGAATGGGTTGCAATTCACAAAATTTTCCCTGACCTTTTTGACTCAAGGGAAACTTTAATTTGTAGAATGTTTTTTCATAAACCTCAGCATATGTATGGGCATGACCAGTAGACCAAGAAATAAATGTTCGTGTGGAAGGGCAGGCCAAGGAGAAGCAGCCTGAAGAGTAACTGGTGGGAAAGGGTCAGTGAGGAAGACAATGTGTTTACATGCCGTTCAGAAGTTCAGGTGCCCCACCCAGCAGCAGAAATGAGTTTGGGGCCAATACAAGCTGTGGAAAACTTCCACAGATCTGCTGCAGCATGCAAGCACTGTCCCAATTTACTTGGTTTGTACCTTGCTCCTGCCAGTTTCATTTGGTCACACCTAATTATAGAACTGCAAGAGACAACAGATAGTGAGTGCCTATCCCCTCTCTCCCATCAGTTGTTCAAATTGGTACCCTCTGGTCTGCAAGTCTGCTCTATTCCAGGTTGAAGTGTTGTGAAAAATTGTGAAAAATCACCCATAACTGATTACACTTCAGGAAAATATCAACCACAGGTCTGGCTCATATCTAACACATGTGACTAGCAAGAGAAGAGCCATCACAGTTGTGTTCTTTACAGCAGTGTTCAGGTTTCACTGTTTGGCTTGAGACACAGGGTGGGGGAAAAAATCCTGTTACACATCCTTGTTGCCTTGTACTGCACCATCTTTGCCTACTGCTTAAGAAAAAAAAAGAAAACAAAGCTATTTGAACCTCAAACGGATGAAAGATTCATATTTACTGTCTTTTCTTTTTATTCCTTGCTTCAAAATCTCCTTGGTTGAAAGACATGGGAAAGAATTGTCTTGGAATTGATGCTACCCTGACTTCTTCACCTCAGACAAATGCTTTCATCTAATTGGGGATCTTTACTTCAGAGAATGCTCTGGGCTACAGAAGACACAACATTTCAAGATTACAGAATCTGCCCCTAATCTCCCAATCATACATTTGTTACCTCACAATGAAATCAAACAGAAATCCCATAGCAGGGAAGAAATCCAATCATAATTCTGACTGAGGCATTTTTGTTCTCTGGACACAGAGACTCAGCCTGGAGACATGCAAGCATGGAGCTTTTCTCCTTGCTGTGCTTGCAGTGAGAATTGTGCTGATTCTGCAGGGTGCTGAGACCCACAAAACAAAACTGGAAATTGAGTTAAGCAGTACATTTAAGCAGTTGCAGCACTGAACAGGGAGCTGATGTGACTGCACTCTCTTTCCAATACTGCCCTGCTCTGCCCTTTAGGCAGGACAACTCACACCCCTACATGCTTTGGCTTTCCCTCTGAGCTCCAAGCCAGAGATTTTGTTCTTGCTATTTGTTCTGGTGCATTGTTTCGCTCCTTGACACTCAAGCTTCAGTTGTGGCTATCAGCTACTATCATATGTAATAGCAAATAAACATAACAGTTATCGTGTAATAGCAAATAAACATAACAGTTAACATTAGAATATCAAATCAGTCTTAATGTTGTGTGTGCCCATGTTTATTAGTGCTTAGTATAGTATGTGTTTCATAGGGAAAATATATCTTTTCTGAGTAATAAAGAGATTTGGCAGGGATGGGGGGAAATTTAATTAGACTTTTGGTGCTGTTGGAAGCATGGAGAGCTAAAGTGAAGGTGTTTTCTCAAAACAGATAAAATCTCCAAATATCTTTTCAGAAAATATTGGTCAAAAACAGTCATTAAAAAAGGAAAAATACAGGGGCTTGTGGTCCCCATCTGTGTTTCCCCATCCATCCTCTCTCTGTTCCTCCACGAGACAGCAGCTCTCTAAAATTAAAGTTAAATTTAAAAGAGGACAACTTAAGCCAAAGTCAAGAAACCTCTTAATATATCAGAGTCTCTTTTCAGGAGAAAAGAGTGAAAGATATCAGGAACTGGGAAATCAGACAGACAGTCTTTAGTCAAATAAAGCAAAAGGAGTTTTCTCTGGTTCATGCATGTTAGACTTGGCAGAATCCCAAAGTATGGGTCGAATCCAGAAGTTTGATCAAAGGAACAGACTCTGAACATGGACAGAAATCTCTCACGCAGGATCTTCTTTTGTTCCTAGTGAAATAAAATGTATTAAGATGGATAGAAAGGAGAAAACTAGAGTTTTATACTACAAAGAAGCCTTACATTAACAGAGTTAGATTCATGGCTTAGGACATCTTTCCCCACTATGTGATATGAACAGCAACAGAGAAATTCAAACAGATTTTGCCAGCTCTCTCTGTTCATTCACAAGAAAAATGAAATCAGCAAAAGCTCATTTCTCATAAATTGTAATTTTTCCAGTCAATATCTTGCTGCAAGTCTAATCATCTTGAACACATACACAAGAGACGTTTCCAGCTCAAGCAGTATGATGAAGTAATAAAGCTAGGAATAAGAAGTTGTATAGTCTTCCCCATCCACTACCTATATTGAAATACAATTAATTCTCATTTTCAAGAACTGTATTTTTTACATATGCACTCATATGTTTTCTAAGAGTAAGGAGCAATATTTTGTTATACTTCAGCTACTAAAGTCTTTTTCCTTAATTGAGAAAAATGTTAGAAAATAAGCTGATACCAGCCTGCTTCTGTGGCTACTGTTTTATTTAGTCA
>WEKY01054381.1:1537-55548 GCA_013390045.1 Picathartes gymnocephalus
TAACTTCTCTTCAATGCTGCTGGTAACTCAGGTATTTAATTCTGCAATGTACCCACTGACTTACTTTGTATCATTATTTTAGCTGTCCAGTAGTAATAAACTTAGTCAACAGCTGAGCTTCTACCCGGTAGCAGTTTTCAAAGAGCACTGGGACCAAATTTGATCATGGAGGAGTGCATCTATTTATGTATATTGAAAAACAGACAAGTTCAAGATATGGCCTTACTGGAGAAAGTCCAGCATGGGGTCCCTGAAATGATGAAAGGACTGGAGCATTTCTCCTATGAGGAAAGGCTCAGAAGTTGCGACTGTTTAACATGGAGAAAATAAGGTTTTATGGAGTCTTATCAATGTATATAAACACCTGAAGGGAGAGTACAAAAAGAACAGAGACACACTTGTTATAATGATGCCCAGTGACAGGAATAGAGGCAATGGACACGAAATTAAACACAGGAGGTTCTCTCTGAACACCAGGAAGCAGAAACACTGCTCTCACCAGTGTGAGAGCAACTGAGCACTGGAACAGGCTGCTCAGTGAGGTTGTGGAGTTTCCTGCTCTGGAGATATTCAAAACCCACCTGCATGCAATCCTGTGCAGCCTGCTCTGGGTAACCCTGCTTTAGGGAAGGTTCCTTCCGCCCCCAGCCATTCTGTGACTCCATGAGAGGAATAATCAGTATAGAACATTTATTGATGCAGGTGGTAGGTTTTCACTTGATACAGTGGAACTGTTCCAGGTTCTGTGTGGGGTTGTTTTAACCACACATTGATACATTTGGTTATTGTAGCCTTCTGTGGCTCTCGACTGAGTCACCTCTTTGCTTTCTATAGGTATCACGGTGAGGATTGAGTGCGGAGAGTCTGTTGTGCACTAATGTTTTTCTGAGGGTCCAAATGACCTCCCAGCATACTAGCTTGGGCTTCATTCTGATGTCTGCTCCTCCTAAATACATTTTTCTTGTTTTCAGGCCATTGGAGATGTCTGCCAAGAAGCCTGTACCTTTCCTGCGACAAGTTGTCCCTGTTAGGAAGAAGGTGGGTGCTNCTATATCTTTGCTAGCTTCAATAGAGATACCTTGATATCGTGCACTGTTTTATGTCATCTACTAGCAGTTCTTTTTGATTTATACTGTGTAGTAAGTTAACTCTGCTTGAGGCCTTTTTTCTGTTATCTCCTGTCTATTCAATAAATAATTCATTTTATAATTGACCTGATCTGCCATCCTTAGAACTTGCGGGCCAAAACAAATTTAGGTGCAGGCCACCTAAATTTAAGCTGCTGCCAAAAATCGGAGGCTAAGGCAGGGCTTGCCTGAAGCTGCCACTCAATCCATAATACATCTGAACTTGGTCCTGGACTACCAGCTCTAGGTGACCCCGCCTGAGCAGGGGAGGGTTGGACAAAGTAAGGGACCTCCAGAGGTCCCTTCCAACCCTCAACCATTCTGTGGTTCTTTAATACCATCTTATTCCAGAACAGGGAAAGAGTCAGGTAAGAAGGAAGGTGAGGAACCTAAGTGGTGGAACACAAGTAAATTTCAAATCCAAATCATAACTTCTACCAGTTCAATATTCAGCTGTTTGAAAAACTGAGAACATTTTTATGACTGTGTGATTAACTCAAGTTTTCTAAAATACTTCCTTCACCCTCCATTCATGCACACTTCATCATTTAAAAACAGGAATCTATAATTCAAGAGAAAATTGAACTTCTTCATTACATAAGATATTAGCAGTTCCTAGTTTGATATAGTAATGCTCTCAACTGTAGAACATGTTTACAAAAAGGGCTAAAAAGATCGGTTTTTTCCTTTGTTTAAAAAAAACTAACCAAAAAAAAAACCCAAAAAAACCAAAAACAAACAAACAAACAAACAAAAATCCTCACAAAATTAAGTTTGTTAGTCCAGACTTTTAATCTGAAGAGGTAGTTTTATTTCAGCAATAAGACATGCATTTCTAACACAGGCACATGCCTGTGTGCTTTGCAGAAATACACAGTTTCTGCATTATTAATAACATAAAAGCTTCCATTACCTGTCATACAGAATTTCAGTTTTCAACATTTTTCTGATAGCAGTGTTAATTTCCTGAAGTACTAAGACATTCTTGATACTCTCAGCATTTGAAAATGTATCTATCAGCCCTGAACTTAGCTGTAGAACTGATATTAAAGGTCTACCTTATGTACTGTTGAACATGACCACATAAATCTAACCTGGCATTTCACAATTTCTTTAACNGCTGTTCCTTCCCCTTTCCTCTGCAGAAACCCTAATCTCAGAGGAATTAAACCTTGTGCTGAAAGCAGAATCTTGAAATGGTGTTCTTTATGCCTCATTTCATTAGGTAGCAAGAGGACAAGAAACTCAGGCTCATTTTCCTCATGTCCTGCTTGTTACTAATTTCTCTGCTTCAGACTTCTCTTTCCTCAGAGAATCCAAACTAATTCAGAGGCCTTGGGAAAGAATTCACTCATCCCTGAAAAACAGAGATGGGGAATTCACATGCTGATACACCTGTGAACACCATTAGTTATCTCTTCCCTGGATTTCAAATCCATTTCCACCAGGAGTTTGCTTTTGGAAGGAGACCTGACCTCTCTTGTGAAGCTCCAGGCTTGTCTGCTGGAAGGAGTCTCAGCAGCACTGTGGGCCCTTCTAAACATGGGCTTGGAGCTCCTGTGCTGCTGGTGAGGAGTATTGAAAGGAACCCCATTAGCTCCTCACTGCCCAATGACCTGGCCATAGGGCAGACCCAGGCCAAAGCATCTTGACCGCAGAAAAACTTATCTCTTTCATCTGTTACTTAACTGGTGAAATACCTCAAACAGGACAGGCTGTCTTGTAGTGAGTTAATTTGGCACCATGGGAGTAACACTCCCAGCTGACAATAAACATCTTGCTGTAGAAGTGAGATCTGGAAAGATAAGCTGGAATTTCTGACTTACAGACGAATACTACACCAAACTTTCAAAAAGCAGAGATCTTCTGCACGTTCCCAGGAAAGGTGTTGGGCTTTCCCCAACATTGGGACATCTATTTCATGGTTATTTCTCTGGAGGTTGAATGAAAGGACTTTGTGTTCACTATCAGAATTTTGGTGGTAAATTACATTGACTCCTAATCTGTACTATATCTTTGCTAGCTTCAATAGAGATACCTTGATATCGTGCACTGTTTTATGTCATCTACTAGCAGTTCTTTTTGATTTATACTGTGTAGTAAGTTAACTCTGCTTGAGGCCTTTTTTCTGTTATCTCCTGTCTATTCAATAAATAATTCATTTTATAATTGACCTGATCTGCCATCCTTAGAACTTGCGGGCCAAAACAAATTTAGGTGCAGGCCACCTAAATTTAAGCTGCTGCCAAAAATCGGAGGCTAAGGCAGGGCTTGCCTGAAGCTGCCACTCAATCCATAATACATCTGAACTTGGTCCTGGACTACCAGCTCTAGGTGACCCCGCCTGAGCAGGGGAGGGTTGGACAAAGTAAGGGACCTCCAGAGGTCCCTTCCAACCCTCAACCATTCTGTGGTTCTTTAATACCATCTTATTCCAGAACAGGGAAAGAGTCAGGTAAGAAGGAAGGTGAGGAACCTAAGTGGTGGAACACAAGTAAATTTCAAATCCAAATCATAACTTCTACCAGTTCAATATTCAGCTGTTTGAAAAACTGAGAACATTTTTATGACTGTGTGATTAACTCAAGTTTTCTAAAATACTTCCTTCACCCTCCATTCATGCACACTTCATCATTTAAAAACAGGAATCTATAATTCAAGAGAAAATTGAACTTCTTCATTACATAAGATATTAGCAGTTCCTAGTTTGATATAGTAATGCTCTCAACTGTAGAACATGTTTACAAAAAGGGCTAAAAAGATCGGTTTTTTCCTTTGTTTAAAAAAAACTAACCAAAAAAAAAACCCAAAAAAACCAAAAACAAACAAACAAACAAACAAAAATCCTCACAAAATTAAGTTTGTTAGTCCAGACTTTTAATCTGAAGAGGTAGTTTTATTTCAGCAATAAGACATGCATTTCTAACACAGGCACATGCCTGTGTGCTTTGCAGAAATACACAGTTTCTGCATTATTAATAACATAAAAGCTTCCATTACCTGTCATACAGAATTTCAGTTTTCAACATTTTTCTGATAGCAGTGTTAATTTCCTGAAGTACTAAGACATTCTTGATACTCTCAGCATTTGAAAATGTATCTATCAGCCCTGAACTTAGCTGTAGAACTGATATTAAAGGTCTACCTTATGTACTGTTGAACATGACCACATAAATCTAACCTGGCATTTCACAATTTCTTTAACCTTTTCTCTGACGAGACAAACACAAAAACACAATGACTGTTATAACTAAAAAAGATGAAGGCAGAAATGCACTCCCAGAGTTTACTGGAAAGTTAGCTGGTTGTTTCACTTCTGAGGAAGGTGTTATCCCAAGGCTGATCTAATGAGGAATGTTTCTTTAGTCACATTCGTGTCACATAATACAGTGGCTGATTTTCTTCCTTACTCAGGAAATCATTCTTCTGTTAGGCACAAGACCTGTTTAAATTGGTATGTTTTCAGGTTTTAACATGTTTGATCATGAGTTATCCTTTACCCAAATGTTATTAGTTCAAGGGTTATGACCCTCTAATAATGTTTCAAATACATTATTGTATGAGAAAACAAGAAAATTCCTAATAAGCAATTCTTTCATATTTCACTTGAAATGGGTGTGTATATCTGAATTCATAAATATCAGGATTTTCCAGTAACTAACTGGCACTTCCAATAATTTTGGGGCCTCTCTTTATCTTTCCAAAGACTGCACACTGCTGTACATGTGTGCCTGCTACTCTTAGAAAAGACCTTCAGCCTTCCTAGTTCTGTGGCATTCACTGAAATATGATTCAGGATTCTCTAGCTTTTATTTAGTTATTATTTTTGCCTGAAACCTGGATTAAGCCATGAACCCATTTGTAGTCAACAGTTAAAATAATCTAATTTACTTAGAAATACTTTACTTGAAGCATCAGGATAAACTAGTACAGGAAAACTTTACTTGCAAATTGGTTCATTAATTTTTCCATATAGGAAGAATTTTAAAGAAATTTTGGAATTAGAAATAACTAATACCTACGTCATGATGTATATCACCTAGCTAGTCAGAGTTAGCCACACCAAGACTTCAGTGAGGGAAATCTTTGTAAAACAATTTAAAAATATGAGTAACAATTAATTGTGTGATTTGGGGCTGAACAATGTCGGTAAGGACCTTTCCCTTGCAAAGAAAATGGGGTACTTGGATATTATTATTTTTCTGTCCTTGTTTGTTGAGATACTTTGCTATTCTTTTGCATCTCTAAATGGCAGAAGGCAGTAGAGACTTCTGCTGGCCACATGCAAAAAGTTGCAGGTGGAATCAAGGGGAGGAAGGTGCAGGCAAGTATGTCTTGGATTTCCCAGCTCCAGCTCCCTGCTCTCTACTGCTTGCCCAAAGACAGAGACTCCTCTCCAAGAGTAGGTGGGAGAGAAGTACTTATTCTCCTCCACAGACATTTGTCCCAAAAGGAAAATATGCCAGTCAGGTTAACTGGGCTCATGTACCTTATTTCTGACAAGGAAAGGAAAAAGAGAGGAGTGCTATACAGCTGACTCAGGATGGCAAGAAATATTACAATGTTAGATTCATAATCAACCGTAACTACAGGATTTCCCCAACACATTTCCTTTCTTTTTACTTACAAGAAAACCACAATGGCATTGTCATCCAGTTTGCATTCAATTTCCATGAATATTCAACAAATAGAGTTTGAATGTTAGGAAACTTTGGCATAAAGAATGCTCCCGGGAAGAAGAGAGAAACCCATTCAGTGACTGGTGAATCCATCCCACAAGCTAGGTTTTCAGGTGCTGGATAGAAACAACAGGTTTTTACATATAATTTGAATCCTAGAATGATTGGCAGGATGATTCAGGAAACAATTTGGTATAGCTAATCTATTTAAAAACAAAACAAAGTCATTTGCAGACAAATAAAATAACATTCTAAATAAATATCAATTTTATGTTCAGACCCTCCAAGCGTATACTTAGACCATTAACTAGTTCAATTTCAATGCTAATAAAGCCTACTTTTACTTTGAAACTAAGTATTCATTTTCCCAGAGAGAAATTAGGCATATGTTTAAATAGAAATCTTACATTGTCATCAACTAAGAAAAGCTTGAATTACCTTAGCCTTCATCTGCCAAAATCTATTATTTCAAAATATACTGCTGGAATTTAATGCAAGAATTGGTCAGAAAAACATTTTAAAACCTTGAATACCAGTACAGAATACACTCTGCAGTAACATGTAAACATTAGCTTATAAATGTTAAAAGCATCTAAAAGTTATATTCAAGTCAAATATATTTTTCAGTGAAACTTAAAATTTTAAATTTTGAAGGTTCACTGAAAACTTGAACCCAGAGTTTTCCACTGGCAATCAGAAGTTCACAAATTAAAAATACAAAATTACACCAAATGCAAAATTGCCTTACTAACTCTATCTTCAAAAATTGCAATTACTACATAAACAATGCTTTTCTCAAGAAAATTTGCAATCTCCTCTTAAGGAAGAAAATATTGGAAAGGTTCTGTGGGAAAAAAACTACATTTCTAGTTAAAACATTTGTGGTTTACAGCCACAATTCAGAGTTAAAAAACCTGTTGAAATAAATAAATGACAAAAAAGTTCTTTCACATATCTTTAAAATATTATCATGTCACTGAAGATGGAAAAAGCAGTTTCAACAGAAAAACTTTATCACTTCTGAATGATATGCATTGGATATAATTATTTTACACAACTTGCAATCTTGATGGGGAAGTGAAGGACATTTGAGCATGAAAAAACTCCTAACTTAAAAGAGAATTGGTCCTTAATTTATTGCCAATCACACTGTGACAGCTCTTGTTCTTGGTCACAGTCACTGGTTCCCACCATGCACATGAGGTAAAACAATTAATGGGAAACTATAAAGGGAAGTATCTCTACTCATATTTCATAAAATTTATCTTTCATTTTTGTATAATTATTGTCTTTGAAAAAAACACGCAACTGTTATTGCGTGATTCAATTTCATCATTTCCTACATAATGCATGCAAAGCTATTGCATAGTTTTGCTTCTTATTGCATATTAGCTTATATTTTCCAAGGAAAAACATACGTATGCATTTGATATGCAAACATACCTAGTATATTAAGTATCAGAAAGAATAATTGTGTGTTGAAGCTCAGTATGAAGATGAAATGGATATGGTTTTATCGAGGACCTACTCTAATGATTTGATAATATTAACATACATTGCTTTTCAATGAAAATCTATTGTTTGTGATATGCAGAATATTCATCCCCACCATTTTAAAATGCATTGAAGTTATTCAGATTTACTTAGGGGAAAAAATGCATTAGTATGCTTCATGTCCACTTCACTAGAGCAATTTTTTTAAACATATGTTGAAGGTATCATATGTCTTCATTCAGTTCTATGCAATAAATTCAAAAATAGACAAAATCATTCCAAATATACATTTTAGTACATCCTTTTCCATGGATGGTGAACAATCAGAGAAACCTTAAAGCCTAACTGCAACACTTTCTGTATATCAAGAATTATGAATTTTATCTACTATAGAGAGTTATGAAGAGGACCAAACTTTTATTAGTATCAAGGGTTTAACATATTTTTGGCATTTGACAAGTGTAAGTGGAGGATCATAAATGTGCTTTTTTTTCAACATAGTAATAATTTTCATTTGCACAGATTAATTTCTAAAAGACATATATAAAACAAAAGAACTCCAAGAATCACAAGGCAAGTTTCTAGTGCATGTCTCCCTTATGGTGTTGTAGGATAAACAGAAAACGTCAGACAAACATTGCCACACACTAGGAGATGAGTAATTGAAATATTTGCAGATGGTGAGATTGGTATTTTTTCCTTAATTTTTGTAAACAGTCTTACCAGACACATAAATTAATAACATGCTAAGCTAAAATTCTTGCTGATGATTACCTGAGGTGATACCAAAAATATTTTTAGAGATGAGGTGGACCTCAAAGCCTGCCTTCTTCCTTTTCAGATAAACACTTTGGATAAAAGGTAGGTCTTGGAATACTCAATATGATGAGAAATGTCATTGCATGGGCACATTGCAAAATTCCCTAGGCTGTCTGTAGCAGATGAAAGTGTATTTTAAACTGACACATGGAACAAAAAGTACATGAATATAGCACGATTCATTCTGCTAAGAAGCACTTTTACTTCTGTCCTAAAAATGTATTTGGTATGGATGCAGAGAGGCAAAAATCCCTGACAAAGGACATTATGCAAAACTGTGGATTTCCATATTCCGTCTACAACCATCGGTGCTTAGTAGGTACTTTGGAAAGCCTTCACAAGGAGACATAAGCAAGAGATACTTCTCTCCCTCCCTCCCTCCCTCTTGGTCTTTAACAGCATTTACCCATCCATCATTTTCTTGTTTCTTTGAGAAGACAAATAAGTAGGTATTTTCACCTCATCAAAAAGATTGATCTTCCGCCTGATCATATAAAGGACAAAAGACCTTTTCCCACATAATAAAAACACAAGGTCCAGGCTGAAATCTGACAGAAGAATGACTGAATTCACAAGTGAAGCATATCAGGTAAGACCAACAGGCTGAATGCTTCTCCTGAAATCAGATTGGAGAGCTTCCAGATAGACAGTTTAGAGGTCAAATGGAAACTAGGCCAAACCAAACCCATGTACTGGCTAGAACACACAGGAAGTAAACTGATTTCAGAACTAGCTTTGAGCATGCTTAACCACATTACTGGAGACTCCACTATTATGGAAAGGCAAAAAAAGAATATTATCTAAAATTTTTCATTGAAAGACGTTTGAATTTTGACTGTCCCTGTTAGATTCTGGGGTTCAGATTGCAGAATATACTTTCATTCATTTTTCTGAGGAAGTGATCTCATCTCTTTGGTTATTTGAGACACTGTACAGTTTAGACTTTCTTAATCTAATATTTCTTCTGATGGTTCTTAAGCTATGGAAGATAAAAGTATGTGCTATTTTTTAACTCAAGTGAGATTTTTGTATAAATCTGATTTATATCAGACACTTTAATTATTATAGTCTTTGACACAACAGACTGCTGGAGTTAAATGTTTCTATATAACTGAATGTTCCTCAATGTTATATGAATGTTATTTTTTGTTTGTTTTCCTCTTCCTTGCCACAATCACTTAGTATAATGAGATGTGGCATTACTGCAAGTTCAAACCCCAGCTTATGGATTGCATGAAAGTAACTGTCACTTGTAATCATTATCAGTAAGGGTTGGTTTGGGGTTTTTTTGCCTCATATCCAGTGATAGCATTTCATTTGCCTGCTTCTATTATTCAGAGCGGGTAACTTAAGGTTGTGATAGAGCAATCCATGATGATGCCTGGAGTCATTTAGATAATTCCATTCAAGGAAAACTCGATGATTATTTATTTGTCACTAGTTCATTCATGTACTGAGGCAGAGAGCATGCTTAAGGAGAAAGAGAATAATTTCCTTTTTTGTTTTTAAAGGGTTGTAAAAAGTCTCTTGCATCAAACACTATCCTCATAATCATCTCACTTAAACTTCATATTGCTAACTAAATTATAACTTGAAATCATTAGACTATTTAGGGCATAATAAAAAGAGGAAATATACAGCTTTCAGCTCATTATGAAATTTCTCATTATCCTGGCTTTGTTTAGCACAATTGCTTGAATATGCATTTAGGACAGGCAGAAAGCCAACTATTTGTCCCTTAAACTGAATAGGGACTTTGGCAAACTCCACTCTTCGCAGCTAATGAGTTTTCAGAAATAGCAGTTCTACTTTGAGCAGACTAACTGGTACAGTGCCAAATTTGATACATCCTGGAAGAGGATGAGAGGCAAGGGCAGGGGGAGGGCAGGAAGTGCAGAGAGGAGAAAACCAGGAAGAACGACAGATAAGTGAAAGCAAGCATTAAAAATCTTCAGAGAAATTCAGGCGATAATATGCCAGATAGAGGAGGCAGCAAAACAGAACAGTGTAGAGTAGCACAAAAAATATTAAGGTTATATGTTGTCCGTCAGTTAGAGTGTTTGCACCACAGTGCCTGACTCCTTCCACTCTAAGACTGGGATTGCAGTTTCCTATACCTCTGACAACTTTTTACTTTACAGAGTGAAATATTCCACTTTGAACTCTTCTTTTTGAGTCTCTATTGATACCTTCATTGGACCTCTTTCTCCTATCCTGTAGACTATCATAAAAAGAGTTGAAATACAATATAACATTACAAGCCTTCTTGCATTCAAAAATTGTTAAAATTAGGCTCTTATAAAATAAGCTTCTACCTTCTTTACTATGAAGATTTCCGCCTTCTACAAAGGGGAAAAAGAGACCTTTTTCAAGTAGGGAATGAAGAAATATTTGTGCTTTTATCCCTCCTTTTAAGACATCAGCAACTTATAGGCAATCTATAAGAAGAGTTACGCTCACATGTGCACAGGACACATTTTTTAAAATTAAGAGACCAGCTCCTCTGCAGATGTCTACTATATGACCATTCCATCTTAAGAATTTTCCAGCCCAGGCTTGTGGGGACCTAAGATGCCCTTGTCAATAGCCTGCCTTGGCTCTGTGGAAGCCCTCGTCAATGGTCTCTCTCTACTGATGTCAAGTGCTGAACTCCACCACTGGATATCAGGGAAAGGATAGACCTTCCTTAGGTCCTTTCATGATGCACATAGCCCCCTTGAGGCTGCACTCACGAGGAGTCTGTCTATAAAGGGTGAGATAATAGAAAGATTAACAGTTGTAGGCATTAAGGAGCAAGGGTTACACAGAGAGCAGCTAGTGAACTTGGAAAGGAAAAGAGAAAAAATTAGTTAAGAACAAAAGTGTGGAAGGAAGATGAGACAAAGGAGTGCACAGCAGTAAACCATCTCCAGCTACGCACTCAGTATCCAATACTAACAGAGTTTGCATTCAAAACTCCTAAGACAGTCTATTCATTAACTGATAATAAATACTGTTCCATTTTGGTTTTCCTTCTATAAATGAAAGTAACATCTATGAACCTAAAACTTAGGCCAAGCAGGAAAAACAGTGCATCATTTTGCACTGGAACAGGTTGCCCAGAGAAGTTCTTGATCCCCCAGCCTGGGAACTATTTAAGCCCAGGTTGGGTGGAGCTCTGAGTAAACTGGTCTAGTGGGAGGTGTCCCTGCCCATGGCAGGAGGGTTGAAACAAGATGAGCTTTAAGGGCCCTTCCAAACCAAACCATTCTATGATTCTAAGATTTAGTAGCTTTTACAAAAACGTTATAATGAATCTTACTTGACCCACCTTTTAATTAGACCAAGAAAAGTTTGGCTAATTTTCTCCTGTTATTTTCCAAAGTTTGTCTATTTAGTTTTTTGATCTTAACAATTTGCATATGTCTTTTCTTAGACTATGAAGGTGAATCCAATGATTTGGCTACAAAGTCCTGTTCAACTTTCTGTTGCTGTGCACAGATACAATGTCACTGGCTCACAGTCAAACAGGCAGTCTGAAAATTGTATTAAATACACAGCTTTCCAAAATCTGGGTTCATCCAAATTCAATTTCTGAAATCTAATATGGTCTTGTCTCTCAGTTTCTTTAAAAAAACCTTATAAAAAGTTACATCGAAGCAGTAGAATATTGTAGAATGAAGATATTACAATACTCAGGCTAAGATACAAATTCAGAAGATTCATCCATAATGCAGATTAAATCCTCACCTCATTTTTACACTGCACTTAGAGATCATTACAATAAATATAATGTATTAACTGCTTTTTGTTTTGATTATTTTTTTTTCTCTGAGGGCATAGAGGAAGTGGAGCTGTACTTGATGCTCAGTCTTGTATATTTTTATTGTTAAATGGATCAATATTCCTGCTCTGTTTCATGCCCTGCCTTTCTTCCTCCACTTGTAAAACAGACCTTAAAAGTTGCAAATTATTTGGTGTAGAAGGATATATGAAAAAATTACATACTCATTCACTTTACTGGGATAGCAAAGCATGATTACCAATCTCAAGAAGAGAATGGTAGCAGAAAGGAAGTAGAGTGATCTTTATCACTGCTAGTGTGTGGCAGGGTGACCAAAAGGCACAGTCCAGTGTGCTGCAGCAGGATCACACGCAGCCTCTGGAGATGTGTGTTGCAGAAATGGGGAATGAAGCTGAATATTTCCCAAGTGAGGGAGAGAATGGAGGGTGGAGCCAATGTCCATGTCCACTCCCTTCCACAGATCTATACTTAGATCTCAGCATTTTCCCTCCATCACAAAACACATAAAATCCACAGAGAAGTATCCTGGGGATTACACACCATCAAAAGCCTTATGGATGGCCCTCCGAATTAATGAAAGCTAGGGAAGAATCCCTGTGGATGATTGAAACAGGTAATTGCTATGGCACAGCACTGAGGCTCATCAGAAAGATCAAAGTGATTGGTCAGTTGAGCTTGACAAACCAATGCGAATTTTACCGGCTGACACCTCTCAATCATAATCTTACACTTTCTAGGCAGAAAAATCTGGTCACATGAAATAGCCATTTCCCTAGCATCTAGTCAGCCAGTAAAGATAAGTAACAAGTATAGGCAGAGATTTGTCTATGAAAGACAATTTCATGTACCATGCAGAGTTGGTATAGTTCATTGGTTTAATTCTGTATCTGTTTAGGCTGGTGATCTTTGCTGCTTCTTTGTACAGTATCCTTTATTTTATCCCATTACTGTGAAAATGTTCTTTCAAAATGCTTTAAACAACCATTTAACAAGAACAAGGTATATTTATTGGCCTACCAGCATGCCTACAGAGCATCTCCCAAAGCTATTTGGGATTGAATTTCATGTCACCAAATTGCCTGAATAAGTGGTAATAACATGCCAGTACTAGTAATAACATTGCAATCTACAATTCTTCCTAGCCAGAAAGAAACCACTGAAGTTGCATGTCATATATATACTCTCTCATATAAAAAGTGGAAGGTCAAATAGCTAAAGATATAACGAACAGACTAAGATGTAACTGACAGTACAGTTCAAATATTAGTGCATATGCTGCAAAATAAAACAAAATTAGAAGAAAAAAATGTAATGGTAGAAAATGAAGTCGTTGTCATAATAAAATTTGTACGTGTATAAAATTCACATTCAAACTGAGCCTGAGAATTTTAAATTCCTTGTAGAATCTTGCATAGATGTGTTTTTCAGGATCCTGCACTTCCTGGCACCATGAGGCAAAGATTGCCCCAGTTACTAGCTGTGATCAGGAGCAAATCAGGATGACGAAGCTGTTTTCCTTTCAACTAGTAACAAGGTTTACTAAACATGCCTGGACAATTCCTATCTAAAGCATGCAATTCCTCAGAGTCCCAGTGAAAAGTGCAGAACCTGACAATGGTGGCTCAGAGGAAGAGAGACAGTAGCACTGCTGGTTCAGGCATAAGAATTAATGAGAGCCCTGACAGTGTCAGGAGAACTGCTCCATCTTCAGAAAACCACGATGTATCAGCACAGGCCTTCAGCAAGCAATCAAACCATTTAAGAAACTAACTCCTCTGCAAAGTGTTGTGGGGAGTCTGAATTCAGCAGTCAATATTTTTTACCCTGCAGAAAATCAAATACGGAAGAAGTGAGAGGGCTTAAACTGCAATTTCATATTTCATTAGGTTCAGCATTTGGTGATTGTTATTTCAGCTATTTGGGCCTTTCTGTTAGTGTATTCAGAGTTCTTTCCCCAAGAAAAAGGAAAGAAATTTCTTCACCTACTGCAGAGAGCCTTGGCTATTAGTAACACTCCAGAGCAGAAGGAGAGGTAGCTCACACCTGATGCTGCTCTTTAGCAGAGTAACAGAAAAACAACCAGTCAATAACTTTGTCTTTTATATAAAATTAATTTAGCTGTGCTAAAAATAAATTAGCTGTGCTAATAAAAATTTTAGATTTTTATTCTGCAGCTCCCTAATAAAGACTAATGTCTTGTTTATATCAATACAGCATACAAAGCATTGTCACCTAAAAACTAAACTGGGCTGGCATAATATGCTGGGGGTAGTCCACAAAACACCACACTGCTGAAGAGAATTCACTTCCCAGTGCTCTTCTCAACACACACCACACACAAATAGTGTCACTACTGGAGTACAGCCACAACACCCCAGGAAACCATGTCATCTACTAAAACACATACATGTAAGCAGCATGCACAGTTTTAAAATCCAATATAAGAGAGCTAATCATGAATTTTAGGGATGCTAACTGTATCTCCAGCATCCTAAAGCACAGAAGTTATTTTATAATAGATATAATACATTGAGTATTGGTATTAATTTCTCTTCCCTTCTGTACTTAGAATTGTTACAGATCTGCATGAGCACCCATGACCAGCTCCGAGTCTGCTCTGTCCATGGTTTCAGGGTACTGAGATGTAGTATAGTGCTTTGCTATCTGAGCATTTATATGGTAAATGGAAACTAGATATCAATGTTGATAAGACAGAATTATCATTAAAGTTGTGTGATAAGTATGCATAATGTAGCAGTGCATAAATAGTCTTAAAATATATTTTTTTAAAAAGAACAAGAACATTTTTCTTTAAATAGTCCCAAGAATAAAAATGTTAGGCAACAGATGAGGTATTTTTGTTGAGGTTTCAAGAGACAGAAAACAAAAAAATTCCTTCAGAAACCATCACTCAAAAAGCTCTAAACAAAATTGTTGACAGATATAAAAGGTCAAAACATGTTTTCTGAGAACAGAAAAAATTATACAACTGACCAAGACAAAAGATTAAATTGCAAAGATACCCTAGTGTAAACAGAGTTCAATCCAGCCTTTCAGAACATATTGCCTCATCTCTGTTCCCATATTTGAGAGACAAAAATCCAGCATTTTTTAAATAAATTGCATTTAACTTAAGAAAGAGAGAAAAATAAATACAGTAACAGCTCCAAAGTATCAGATTTACGAGTGAAAATTTTCATAAGCAAGTAGGCTGCAATAGGCAAGAAGTTGGGAGGGGACACAGCCAGGACAGCTTATCTGGTTTGGCCAAAGGGATAGTCTGTACCATGAAACATTGTCGTGGGTTGAAAAGTAATTTTTTCCCTGCAAGGAACTTGACAACTTCCTTCAGGCCTGGAGAACCAATTAGCTGGCTAGTTCTAAGATGGACACTGTTTAGCCACTTAAGAAGTTGAGTACACCTCTGTGATTCACATTTAAGAAAGGAGAAGGCCGGGAATCTCTCTCTTGCTTCCGGCTTCTGAACAGGTAACAGGGGCCCGCGTGGCCCAGCGGAGCCGGCCTGGGCCAGGCTGGGGCCAGGCCCGCTCGGTCGGGCCCTGCCGGATCCGCGGGGCCGGGCCGGGCTGAGATCCCACCGCTCCTGCCGCTCCTGCCTCCCTTCTCACCAGGAAAAGCTTGCAGCAGCTTTGGCTGCTGCCCAGCAGAGCTCATGGGACCAACAGCAGAGCCCAGCAGAGATCACAACTCTCTCAGTGCACAGAAGAGAAAATGAGGTGGGGGGAGGAGAATTGTCTGAAGGTTTATTCTGGTTCTTATTATTTTCCTTTTAGTTCTGTTAATAAAACTATCTTTATGCCTCTTAAGGTCTTGAGCCTGCTTTGCATTTGTCCTAATCCTTATCTCATAGCAGAAAATGAGTACATAAGTTTAGTGAGTGCACTGGTGTTCGGCCAGAGTGCTCAACGCACTACATTAAATTGGTACCGTGTGAGGATGGCGAACTAAAACCACTACAAACATCATGCACGATATTAAAAATCTGGGTAGAGGAAGAAAGGAGGAGCGTTTCCAAGCTGGTCAATTGCTCTGAGACTGGCAGGGCATTGCTCCATTTATGGAAGGTGGTGAGGGGCTGCCTTTGCATTACTTGAGTTTTTTCCACCCTTTTCCTTCACTTGTTTAAACTGTGTTTATCTCAACACACAGGTGTTCTCCCTTTTGCCATTCCTATCCTGTCCATTCTCCTCTTGGAAAGGTGGAGCAGGGAGGAACAAATGGCACGGTGGGCACCTACTTGCTGGTTGGGGTCAATACACAATATAGGTGAACATAGATACACCTTGTCTCCCTATATATTTTAGTAAAGCTCATTGAAATAAATTTTTTACTATGTAGTCATGCAGGAAACACAAACATATTTTACCATTTTTTCTGTATTTTCTTCTTTTATTTGAAGTGGGTGGATGTTGTGTTTTAAGAAATGTGGTACAGTTCTGTAAGGTCATTACTAAGTATATATATGTGATACATTTAAGTTTAAAAAGAATTAAATACTTCATCATGAAAAATGTTTTCATCGAACTAGATATACTTCTTTTCAGCCACTGTGGGTCAATTTTCTGTTGCATTCTCCAAGGCAAGGTCTCAGAGGTTTCTGATTGTCCTTTCCACTGGCTCCAGTAATATTCTGCACCACACCCCAGCCACTAGTGTTTCCATACTAGAGACTCATGGGCAGCTAATAAGTTAAATTTATTTTTGATTTTATATGTTGAAGTTTACCTAACCAGATGTAGGATTGTGAAATTGTTTATTTTTGAAACAGTAATACTCACACTCACCTGGTCAGACTGTCAGTTTTCAGTTCATGTAAATGGGCAGGTAGGAATGACCTGTGGACAAGCTCAGATTGAAATCAAGATTTCAATTTTTAAAAAACTCCCATGAGCCAAAAAACCACTTTTATTCATTCATCTTTATAATTAAAGTGCCAAAAACTAAAATTCAGAACTCTTTTTTGTATATAGGACAACAAAATCTTTACTTACCTATGCTTACAGCATTCTTAAATAAGAATCAAGCTTAATTTCCTTATGAAAAATGAAGAGCTTTCGTTTCCATATTTTTTTAATTGAGATAAAATAAATATATTATATTGGATGTGAGCTTGAAAAGAACTGAGTGTCATTAATAAGCAGATGACTACTTACATAGCCTTAAAACTTTTTTTTTTTGTAGCTCAGAGGAGGCTAAGTGCTACTCTGCTGACTCCGTTAGCAGCATGGAATATTCTGCTGCAATATCAGAGCTTGGGTGGGAAATGGCCAAAACGGCAAGCTCTCGTCACCAGCATTTTCATAGAAAAAGAGGAAACAGAAAAGCTTCAAGAAGAATAATAGCATTCTGTTTCAGCTTGTACCTCACTACAAGGACTGACTCAAACACTGATTAAATTGAAAGCATTAATTCTGCAGAGCTTAGCTCAAAACAGCAGTCATTTCATTGACAGGCTTTGTCATTCTCACAGAAAGGGAAGAAGTCCTCAGATGTTAACTGTATTCATAGGTTAAAAGGCAGTAATTTAAAAGGTAATCTTTTGCACCTTATCAGTACTCCACAATAGACACTTAATAACATGACTGATCAGGAATGGATTTTAACCCCAGAAATAATAAGGCTCTGAAATTCTTCAGTGAATAATTTAGGATTTTCAACAGCTATTCATTAAATAGTTGCATTTTTCATAGATAGATGTAGTATATAATGGGGTTGGGGACTCAGAGACAGAACTGGAAAAACATCTTGGAGCCAAATTCTCTCTTGAAACCAGAACTCAGTTCTGCACTATGTCAATCACTTCCTAACCCTGAAACCTTCCATCCGCATTTCAAATTTCAATATGAAATTCTTGTCAGTTCTCACTGTTTAGCTGGTGGGAAATCCAGAATCTCCACCGTCTTGCAAGCACCAAGCAGTTTTGTGCTCAGCTCTGTTGGGATGCAGGAGCCCAGTGAGGGTATCACCTGGAGAGCTTTTATTTCCTCATGCAGCTGGTGGTAAATTGGTCTGCTGGTAAGAGGTGCAGAGGGATCACCTCTGCATCACTTGTTGGGTTGTTTCCTTCTTGTATTAAACTGCTTTCATCTTAATTCATTAGTATTTCTTGCGTGTGCCCTTCCACAAGGGAAGGAGGAGATGTGGAGGGGGAACAGAAAACAGGTGACTGGGTGGGAACGTAGCTGCTGGCTGGGTTCAACCCACCACAACAGGAAATATTTAACATTTCAAAGTGTAATATTACAATTCTCAAGTCAAGAAAGCAAAAGACAGAGGACTTCATTCTGACTTCATAACTTTTGCTTGGTGTGTAACTAAATTTCTTCAGCGCTTCCCCCAATGCAATAACTAGAGCTGAGTGGTATTTAAAAAAAAAAAAAAAATCACCAACACTGAAAATAGTTTCCAGTTACCTCACATTGCAGTTATTCTAACTGTCCTTGGCTGCAATATTGGAAGCACAAAAATAAGATGACACATACACAGGGGTCTAGAAAAGATTCCTGATCTTAAACCAAAAAGCAAGTCCTCAAACTGCTGCCAAGCTTGTTACCACATGATTTTTGGCAACTGAGTGGTACTTCAGAGCAAGACCACAACTGCTGTCACACAGAAAAGCCCATAATGTAGTTTCCAGCTCAGGCTGAGGACTAAAAGACATCATTCACAGTCAGCAGCTGCCCAGCCTGCATCTTCTGAGAAGTCCAGTTGGAGAAGGAGAGTCTTTAGTCATGCTGGGCAGAGTGTGCTCAGCACAAAACACAGCAGCTACACTGATTATCACAGAAACTCAAGCTCAGTCTTAAGACTTCCAAAGCCTTTCTTGCAGCCCTTCAGACTAGCATCCTAACTACCCTGAGGCCCTTGGTAAAGACAAAATCCTCATCTCCTGCACCACCCTGGAGCACAGACCTGTCCTTTGCTTGTACATTGGCTGTGCTCTGTTCTGCTCTGTTTGATATCTTCACTATAGGGTTCTGATGGCTCAGGAAGAGCATGCAGCAGTTCTTCCTGCTGCAAAATACTTTACTGACACATGATGGTTTTAAAAAAACATTCTTCTCATCTGTCACTAAATAGTGAATTGTGTTTAATGCACAGTCTGAGGAATTTTGCATATTGATGGGGGTTTTTTCTCTCCCACAAATGCTACTAACTGGATCAGTTCAGTTGGAAGGTCTCATTGTTTTAGCTAGGTCCCAAAAAAATCCACAACGATAAGTATTCAAAATCACCATGCAATTACATGACTACTAAAAATTTAAGTATATGAGAGCAACTTTGCATTAGACATAATTTGATGTTATCTGCAATAGATTATTCCAACACTTGCAGGATATGGAAAGGCATAGGCTTCAATCACTACAATCTCTTGAATAATTTCTGTTTCAATATCCATATTCCATAGTGACGAACAACAATATTTGACTCTAAATTGCATGTTTCTGAATCCTATAGCATTTTTTTTCAACTGACTATGACAAAGCCCCAGCTGCAATTTGGTAATTGTGTCACACTTTAAATAATGCTTCATCTTTAGATTTTGAAACTCATTTAGTTTAATGGTTTGTTTATAGTAGGACCACATTGTCACAAATCACAAAAGACAAATGTTTTTATCAGGAATCTTTAAATACATTCTAGAAAGTCCAACAAACTATGGATTAAAGCTGATCTTTGAAGTTACTATTTGCATAATTTACATTCCTGAAATAAAAATCTTCACGACAGATTGACACCTGCAAAAAAAATACTGTGGAAAAAAATGCTAGGAAGTGCAGTTATGCTCCTATAACTTTACCATTTCTAGATTAATGTGATCCGAAAAAACCTAAATCTTATTCCAAAATAATATTGTGCCTAAGATTGTACAGTAACTTTCAGTTCCTGAAACAGTTTCCAGCTGGGGATACAACAGCATGTGTTATTTTCCTTTTATTAGTTAATCTCATCCTTTTGGCTCCATTCTCATAAATAAAATTATGGGATAACAGCAAAACAATTTAAGTTACTAGGATTTATTCTGCTGTAATGAACTGAATGCATGAACTAAAGATATGGAAGCTGCCTCTTTGTAGTTTTATATAGTGAAAGATTACTAAAGATATCTAGAACTGCAAGTTATTTTAGACTGTATACTAAAATAACCTCAGAGGCAGAATGAAAATTCTGTGTTGTATTGCATACTCCTAAGGTGTACTTCTTTACATACTTCCGAGGTGTTACTGCATGTTTGTTTACTGTAGCCAATGCTACTAGACTATCTCTAGCAAAGTCACCTGAAGATTCCCAGTATCTGTATCCAAAGATAAAAGAAGAACCAAAAGAGAAGTTTTCAGAAGTTCATATAAGAAATTATTTCTGTGAATTGTCTGGTCTTCAGTTAAAGAAATGCCAGAACTTGCCTAATTCCCACAGTACTGAGTAATCTACTACAACTGCTGGTGTAGCTTGTAAATACTCTGTGCAAATAAAATATTCTGAACACATTTATACAAAATCAGGCCAAATACATGTGATTTGTGATGTTTGCACTTTAGTTATTCCCTTGAAGACTGAAATACAGTGGGGAAAGTTACAGCATTCCTGAAGCTGGTACGCAACAAGAAGCAGATAAGAATCAATAGTCACATGGCAACCAAAGCACCTGATCAAGTGTTATTTCTGCCATTCTTAAGAAAGTGTATAAATCAGGATATTAAACCAGGTATAAATCAGGAGAGCTGTTTTCTAAGTATTTATATCAAATACTACAGAAAGAACAGAATACATAGAAAACAAGGATAAATACAATCATCTTCCTTCCAACTAAGTTTTCATTCATTTAATTCTGTGACAGCTGAGACCTGAGCAAACATATACCTAATTACCCATATCCTCTATATCATGAAAAAAATGCCAACAATCAGTTCAGACTTGACTGTCAAGAGATTTATTATAGTCAAAGTAAATGCAGAAAAACATTACCAATCCATGTTTTTTATCCATGAAAGTTCAGTCCCTTTATTTGATGGAGGCAGCCCTATTATTATTATTATGCAACAGATTTATGTAATTGCTAACTTACAACTAAAAGAGCAGAATTTAATAATATATTTGGTATGTGTAATGAGACATCTAAGGCCTGTAAGGATACATAAGGATGCATGCAGTATGAACTGAGTTGTCCCATATTAACAGGTATAATAATTAGAGACATAAAAGTTGCCGGTTCATCATAAAATGAGACCTTTTTTGAAAGGTCATGCACATTTAAGATTGAGGAGCAATGCATGGCTTAAATTATTGTTCATTCCAGAGGAGACCTCAAAATCACTTCAAGGGTGATAAAAACAAAGACAAAAATTTACAGAATCTGATTATTTTTTAATTTGCCTTTAAAATTTGTTCATATTTGTATTTCAGTATATCCAATACTTTTATAACATACGATAAAATGAGGTGGCTAAAACAAAATTTCTCAAATCTGAGAAAAATGCTCTAGCCTTAGGGCTATTGTATTAAAAGTGAGTACAGTGACCATTTCCAGACAGCAGTACCTTCTAATCAACTCCTGAAAGCTGAACTGAGTGGGTGCCATACTGCAGTTTTTCCATGGGCTTGATTCAGGCTGAAAGCACAGACCTAAGATAAAGTGATAAAATATCAGTGACATCCTCTTCTTCCCTTTATACAAATTTTCCCTTTATCCAAATCTAGTGGTCCTCTCAGAGTGCTGAGTTTTAGGACCACTTTATTGTACAGCCTAAAGCATTATCTTAGGAGTCTGAGCACAGTACCTTCACTCCAGGGTCTGGACATAAATAGCCAGAGGCCCAAAATCTCTAAATTACCTAAATCCAGATCCTCCTGAAACAGAACAAGATCTAGTATTAGCATTTCATATGAAATTTATAAAAGTCTGCACTGTAAAAGTTACCTCTTAAGCATGCAACCAGACTTCTAGGCAACATTCTTTTTTCATGGCATTGTTTTCTTCTCTTTGGTCATTAGTACAGAAAGGAAGGATAATCTCCCTCAACCTGCTGGTGATGCTCTTCCTAACAGGGTCCAGGAGGCCGCTGACTGCTCCTACCACTGGAACACATCGCTAATTCACGTTGTTTATTGACCAGCATTCCCAGGTCCTTTTCTGCAAAGGTACTTTGCATCCAACCAGTCCTCAACATGTATTGCTGCCTGGGGTTATTCCTCCCCTTCTGCAGGACTTGGTATCTCCTTTTGCAGAACATCAGGACATTCCTGTTGGCCCATTTTTCCAACCCATTGCAATCTATCTGAATGACTGCACATCCATCTATCTGGTCTATCAACCACCCCTCCCAGTTTTGCATCACTTCCAAAATAGTTGAGGGTGCAGTCTGACCCACCATCCAAAGAACTAATGAAGATATCAAACAGCATAGGACCCAGGATCATCCTTGGCTACCACAGGTGCCTAGTCTTCAACTGGACTTCATGCCACTGATCACAACCCCCTAAACCCTGATGTTTAGCCATTTTTCAATCTACTTGTATGTTTGTATATCTAGTTCATAGTTCTTCAGATTGTCCATGAGGATGTGATGCATTGGAAAGCCTTGCTAAGGTCTAAAAACAATACTACTCTCCATCCACCAATCCAGTCATCTCCTCATAGAAGGATGACATTTGCTGTCTTCCCATACTCAGAAATCCTTCCCAGTTACTGCAACCTCTCACACCTAACAAAGCACAGCCTTTCAGTGATGTTGGCCAGCTCCCTCTTCACTAGCGAATCCCTCAGACTTAAATGGACTCAGTATGTTTAGATATTCTCTAAGCTGGTCCCCTTCCACTGAGGGTAAGTCTGTTTTGCTCCACACTTCCCCACCAATCTCAGGGATGTGGGATTCCCAAAGAAAATGTTGAGTACCCCAGCCCTGTCCATATCCTTTGCCACCATGGCCTCAGATACATTCAGCTGCAGGCCCACATGTTCCCTGATATTCATTCTGCTGCCTATAAACCTGTAGAAGCCATCCTTGCTGCCCTCCTGTCCCTTGCCATATTCAACTTCCTATGGCTTTGGCTTTCCTAACCCTGTCCCCATGCATGCTTGGACCAACCCTTCATGTTCCTCCCAGGCCAAATATCCCTGCTTCCACCTCTTGTATACTTCCTTTTTATGTTTTAAATTTAAAGGCCTCCTTATAAACATATATATATCTGTATGATGGATTAAAAAAAAAAAAAATTACTTTATTTACAGTTATGTGTGTATAGCTTCAGTGCAGTGCCACAAAAAAATTCCCAACATTAATCAACCCAGAAGAGATAACCCATATATTAAATGCATCTTTTTTATGCTCCTATAGCAGTATTCAACCACTAACATCAAATTAATCATGTTCTGAGGTGAAGTGATTATGCAGTTCCCCATGTAATCAATAATCAGTGCAATCATTTACAACCCTAACTTCTGAGGCAGTCCTGATTTCCCTAGAAAAAAATCTGCACTGCTAAAACTAGCATGACTCATATGCCAGGGCAATCACTTGCATCATTAGAATTGCTGGTTTTCTCACTGAGATTATATGACCACATAAATGTTTGAGTAGGCAGGTGACATCATCACAAGACCTCTATGATTTTTGAATGGTCTTGGGAATTCAAAGAGATCCCCATCAACTGGAAGCTACCACACCTTGTTCCAGTTTACAAGAAGGTCAACAAAATGTTCCTGGAAACTACAGGCCTGTCAGTCTCACTTCAGGACCAGGTAAAATTACAGAGAAGATTATTCTAGGAGTTACTGAAAAACACCTGAAGGATAACGCAGTTATTGGTCACAGCCAGCACAACTTCACAAGAGCGAAGTCCAGCATAATCAACCTAATTTGCTTTCCCAAGGAGTTTATCAAGGGAAGCCAGTAATGTTTAGATTTCAGTAAAGCTTTTATACTGTATCTTACAGTATTCTTCTGGACAAAATGTCCAGCACACAGCTGGATAAATACAGCATGCAATGGGTGAGAAACTGGCTCATGGGTCAGGCACAAAGGGTTATAGTAAATGGGGTTGCATTAGGCTGGTGACAGATCACCGATGGGGTTTCACCAGCCACCAGTTTAGGCCCAGTATTTTTCAATGTCTTCATAAATTACTTGTATGACTGACCAAAAAGTATACTGAGTGTGCCTATGACAGATATTTGGGAGGAGCTGTTGACTCCCTCAAAAGCAGAGAGGCCCTGCATAAAGAGCCTGACAAACCAGAGGGCTGGGAAATCACCCACCATATGAAATTTAACAAGGGTATATGCTGGATTCTGCACCTGGAATACGGCAACCATGTTGTACACACAGACTGGGGAGCGGGAGGCTGGAGAACAGCCCTGCAGTAAGAGATCTGGAGGTTCTGGTTGATGGCAAGTTGAACATGAGTCAGCAGTGCCCTGGCAGCCAGGAGGGCCAACCCTGTCCTGGGGGGCATCAGGCACAGCATCACCAGCCGGGCAGGGGAGGGGATTGTCCCCTCTGCTCTGCTCTGCAGTAGGGCAGCCTCATCTTGGATATTGTGTGCAGTTTTGGGTATCACAGCCTAATAAGGTTGTTTGATTTGTTCAACATGGAGAAGGGGATAGGGACACCTCGTTGCAGTCTACAGCTTCCTCAAAGGGGAAGCAGAGGGGCAGGCATGGATCTCTTCTCCCTGGTGACCAGTGACAGGACCCAAGTGAGGAGCATGAATCTGCATCAGGAAAACTTTAGGAAAAGGTTTCTCACACAAAAGTTCGTTGGACAGTGGAACAGGCTCCCCAGGGAAGCAGTCACAGCACCAAACCTGCCAAACTACAAGAAGCCTTTGGACAGTGCTCTAAAGCATATGATCTAATTCTTAAGGCTGTCCTGTACAGGGCCAGGAGTTGGACTTGATGATTCTTGCCGGGCCTTTCCAACCCAGGATGTTCTAAGATTGTATGAGTATGTACAGAAAAATAAACCCTACAACATCTAAAGGTGCAAATCCAGTGGTTTTCAGAGAAGGGTTCTCCACTTGTGATGATTTTTCCCTACTCATTTTAGGCAACATCTGATTATTCAAATACTATTCAGGAACATTCACAAATATTATCTTGTCAAAGCTCAGAAGGATCTCTGAGGACCATTTATTCCAGTCTTTGATTCATATCAGTTCTGGTTTGACCATTTTCTTCAGATATTTGCCTATTTAAGTTTTAAATATCTCCAAGGAGTAAAGTTCTATGTGGATCCTCTCTGGGAAACACATGCCCCTCTGGGAAACATGCTCCTATATTTGATCACTCTCATGGTAAAACATATATTGATATTTAATTGGATTTTCTGTTGCTGTACCTTGTGTCCTTTTATTTCTATTTAGAGTGCGCAAGAAGGGTCCAGCTTCATCTTCTCTATAGCTTTCCATTAGGCAGCTAATAACAGCAGTACGATCCCTGTTTAGCTTTTTTATGACTGAACAAACCCATCTCTCCTGCACATTATAGACTCCATTCATTTTAGTGCCATCTGTTAGATTTGCTCCACTACATTAGCACCTTCCTCACACTGGGAATCCAAAACTGTACTTTAGGTGCAGCTTCACAATGAGCCAGGGGGCTGAACCACTTTTTACCCTGCTAGTTACCCTACACTCATGTTACACTCTTGATAGGCACATTTGCCAAAGTGGCACTGGACTGGGTCTACCTGCTTCACATACTCTTAAACACATTCCCCTCTCTAAACTTTAGAAAGGAGCCCAACAGGGTGTAAAGCTAGAGCTGTAACCTTAAATTCCATTGTTTGAGGACAGAAGGATTATTTGATTTGCTTTTTTTATTGTTGGTGGAGTAAATGTTTTGGGTGTTTTAATTCTGTAATTGATCCAGAGCAATCAGACTGTTTAGACTCATGCCACAATCTGGACTACTTTCCAGTTCTAAATATCTAAACTACCAACTCTTTTTTCTTAATTTACTTTTATTACACAGTATTTTCTACTACTGGCAAAGAGCTGTAGAATATGCAAAATAGCCACAACGGCAAACGCCCTGTAAATCATAAAGTCACATGGATTGCCAAATGATGAAACTGTAAATGAGTTTGCATTTCTTGGCAAAAATCTGGCTGAAGAGTAACTAATGCTACTATTTTTATAATAAAAACTGTGGAAGAAAAATAATTTATCATAGAAGATATTGTTTAGAAGTTGGAGCCAGAAGACTTGATTTTGTGGAAAATCCACACAGTAAAGACATGGATGAGAATGGGCATGTTCTATTCCGTATATAGTCCAATATGAGATGGAGTAAACTGAAACACAAAGTATGCATCATACAAGTGACCTAACCTTTATCTTTGCTTAAATTAAAGCTGAACATTTCTTTGCATGGATTGATGGTTTAATTTTAAAATTTTAATCAGTTCATCACAGATTTTCTTTCACAGACTCTCCTGAAATCTCTCAGACTCCATAGAAGAGAATTGTGTGCAAGAGGTTCAAGACAGACCTCCTGGAAAGCCAATTCCAGGTGGATTATAAATTCCTTGCCTCAGTACATCCACCCCACTCAACTTATTTTTTAAAGTCTCAGTAAAACACTATATGATCAGAAAAGCAACTATCACCAGAAATAGAAAAGTATCATTTTTGAAATACAGATTGGATAGTAGTTGTTGAACTCAAAAGATCTCAGGCACTGTTTCACACTTCTGGAATACCCTGCTTCAATAAACATATAGGTAAAAGAAATCAGCAGCATGATGTCAGTAACTAGAATAGGATACACTGAAATACACAAATAACTCACATTGTAGCCACTTACATTATTTTAAGTAGAAAGAAACTAGGCCCTCAGGTAGGTTTTACCCTACAGAAATAAAAGCTACTGAAGGAAGAGCTATTTGTCCCATGTCCAACACAGCCCATACTGAAGTACCAAATAAAATCACAGCACTACACCAGTGAGGGGCAGGAAAAAGTGCTGAAGGCCAGAAGCACTATCCTGAACTTTATTCCCTCAATCACTTACTGCCAGAAAGAAATCTAACTCCTGAACTGCTCTTACATCCAGCAGGCCCAGAGAGCTGCTGTTACAGACCAGCCCTGATGTGCCGCAGTTCGAGTGACCGCAGGCTTGTCACTCCACTGCACTCCAGCACCTCACACCTGCACAGATGGGCTTTCCACCACCTCTGACTCCAGCAAATCTCTGCACCATGCTGACTGATGTGCTTGGGACCACTTTCTTGTAAAAGATGGATGACAATGGCAAATCCCCTTCATTCTGTCCAAAATTTACTGCTGTTGGACGGGGGCCCGTCCCTGCCCTCCAGAGTGAGAGGGTTCAGTCCCATCTGTCCACTGCCCAGTGCTCCAGTGCCCACCTGCACGGCTGTCAGGCTGGAGGTTGATGCTTTTCTCCCACCAGGGCAGGCACTCTACCCTTGCATCTCATGTAACATTAAATGGAGATCAGCTGCAGGGAAGAGGAAAGACAGGGAACCCTGCCTCCTCTCACTGGCTCCATAACATGTGCCCTGTGCTGCACAGTGTCAAATACAGCTCTGGTCTTTACAAAGATGGCCAGGAATGAAGGACTAGAAATTCCCTCTGGACAAGGAACTGCTACAGCCACTACTGTATTGCAAGTAAAAAGGCAAGTGGATATCTTTTCCTCACTCAGAAAAGATATCCACTCTGTTTTGGGAGAAAAAGCAATATGGAGAGGAAAGTACTTGTGCCTTTACAAGAGTTTCTGGGTCCACTTTTTACTCTTGATAAAGCCCTGGTGACACCAGCCCAGCGACTGTGTAGAGGCTAACTGGGTGCTGACTGCACTGATCTGTCTCAGCTTGGTGGTAATTTTGGATTCCTTTCCCTGTGTTGTATCACCTCTTAGTGAAAGTGTATCTGTTCCTGCACACTTCTACTTTGCCATCCCAGAGGATCAGACATTCTACAAAAAATTTGCAAGAACCAACATCTCTGTCTCTCTATTCCATATGTTTAATACAAACCTTTTATAATGGGATAAACGTTTGTTTGCCTAGGGACAGTAGTCATCAAAGTTTCAACTAAATTCTGGAAAGAAGTCCTCAGCTTTCCTTTCTTTTTGCTTGTTTTTGTGTTTGGGGTTTTTTTAGATTCCTGACTGATTCTTCCATATTTTCTATCAATGTATCAACAGCTGTTTAGAAATCTCTGCAACTAAATCATGCTATCAAAATTTTCAGATAATGTCTTAAGATAAAAACACTAATAGATATGGATTTATCTTTTCCAGCATTGCTGTGTGAGATTGGTTTCATTTCTGGCATATGACAAAGAGCCCTGAAATATTTAACAGAATCTTAAGAATTAGGACTCAGAAGCTTTTGTCATAGGACAGAAACGACCGTAAGCTTACTTCAGCTATTCAGAAAAATTAGTACAAAAATATCACTTTTGTTCTTGCTATTCTGACCCATCTACAAAACAAAATATTTGTTCTTTTAATTACTTTGTTTGGAGAGAAATTATGCAGGAAGAAGAATAAATTAGAAGCTAGCAGTATCTGGTAGTTAGTACGCAATGGTATCAAACAAAGCATGGGGAGTCTGAACACTCTAAGTCTGGTGATGAGCTTTTGTGCTATCAATAGAATAAATATTTTTGTTATATGTAATTTGCGTCTATATCTGTAAAACCCCTGGGTTTAGAATAGCAAATGTGTAGATTTTGACAGTCTCTTTACTTTTATTAAATCTTGTTACTAGAGATTGCTATTTTTGTTTGCTATTATTGTCAAAACTGCATTACTATTTTCTCTGAAGTTCTTTATGAATCATTACACTTACAGATAGCACAGTCATCGTATTCCAGCTCTGACAATCTCTAAATAGTCTGTACACCTTTCTCAAATTGTTGAAATATTCACTTGCATTTTTATTAAAAAATGCTTCAAAGAAAAGTGTTTTGCTGCACAATAATCAGTAACTATGTCAGCTATCAGGTGTGACCTTTCAGTGCCTGCTTCATTTAACCTAGTACATCTATCCTGGCTGTGGGATTCAAAATGGTAACAATATCTGCTAAGGATCCAAAGAGTAAATATTTGCTTTAAGTCTACAAAATTCAAGGGAGAAGTAAAGGTAAATATGCTACAAGTATGGCAATCTGACTAAAAGCATCTGACTGGGATACGTTTCTCTAAAAACTCAGAAGAAAACAAAACAAAAATTGGTTTTGATACATCAGAATACCAAATGAGGCCCAGCTTTTGAAAACAGAAATGCATTTAGGTATAAGGATCCATTTGCAGTGATCTTATTCCTACAAATTAATTTAGACACAGTATAAATGTTGCTTTTACTCCAGACTTCAGAGTTTTTAAGGTTTTAAGGACAGAATTCTTCCCACTGACAGAAATTGTTTCTTGGTTTATCTCAGAAACACTTACATTGAAAATTCTGCAGAATTTCAATTAATAAATAAAAATCAGTTTAAAAATATTTATGTTTCCCTCCACAATTTCTACACCAACACAAAAACATCACATTGAATATCCTTATCCTCTTCAAGGAAGAACACATTATTGGGTTAGGCTTAAGTTAAAAAAAAAAAAAAGCCCTTAAAATCATACTGAAGTATTATTTGTTTCATAAGGTTAAGTTCCAGATGGTAGAAAAAAATAGCTTTAGCAGTAGGAAAAATAGAGTGAGCAGTTATCCCTTGCTAGTCAGAATTCAGCATCACCTGGAATATCTGAAAATACTTTGGATTTGCAAGAATATGCACACCAAATAAATCAGAGCAGCCCCTGCTCTCTGTAATCCTTGCTCACCAGATGCACACACTACGTGAGGCATAATAGCCATTTCCTAACTATTCTGTAACTCTGTTTCTATTTAGAGCACTCTGAGAGGCTCTGTTCTTTCTATGAGAAATATATCAAGCCTTATCATCACATTTACTGAGAGGCACTGCTGCCAAGATCCAGGCATGTAAAGCTCTTCCCTATACAGTCAAAAACATTTTTAGGACTCATATTTTAGCCTGCATGAGGCCATTGAAAGAGGATATGAAGAAACACAACAGTAGCCAAAGATAAGAAATTGAGTAAAGATGATGATGGCTGAAATAGTGATTGCTGCTCAAAAAGTCTATGGATAATAGTCTAAATCTCAGAGCTTTAGGTTGGAAAAAATAATTTAGACAGCTAAACTGATGCCTTATCAGTTTGACCTGGAACAGATGCTAGACAAAATTAGTGGAATAAAGTAGGTATTTATTGAAAGGCCTTAAAAGGCCACACCCTGGCAACACAAGAGCCCGGCTGCAGCCCTGCCAGGATGGGCCTCGAGATGGATGCAAAAAAGGGGCTTTGGTCATGGGGTTTCACACTTTTGTAAGTTATGGTACATTTGCATATTGAGGTTAACTGTCCAATTAATAACGTCGAATTATGAAGTTCCATCCTCCTTGCTTGACCTCCTCTTTTTTACATTATTTATGCTTTTGGGCCTGAAGTTTGGAAGGATTGTTGTGTCTAATTACTACTACTAAGGAGACCTTAGTAACACTTTATATGAAGCTAAAGCAGAACAGAAAAAGAAAAACTTAAAATTTAAGGCATCAAAACATTTTCTGAGAGGATGGTGATTCAGTCTTAAAAGTACCTCCCACAAAGCACAGTCTAAGGCACAAAGGGATGATACATTTGGGAGACCAAGACATACCCAACACTTGAGAGAAAGAAAGGACTCAGGTGAACAGATGAGGCATTTTTTCTGCAGGCTATAACACCTCTGAGTAAAGAAATACTGTGTTTCTCTTAGGAGTTTTTTAAATGCTCTTTTGAATTAGCCATTTGTCCCAGAAACCTAGAGAAAATATCCTGCCTTGTATCTAATTCGGTTTCCAGGGCCCAGTACAGGAGCAAGTCAGGGGTTCCCTAATTTTCAAGAGCAGGATCACACAGAATTTAGGTGTAACCCTGCAGTTTGTAGGTGGGGTGAAAGCCTGCTTATTTCCATTGAATTTTTGCAGCCAAAGTAAAGGTCATCACTCTGCACTACATAATCAGGAATCTCAAGTTTATGGCACAGAGAAGGCAGGGGCTGATGTAGGTAATGTCATGGTTCGTCATTACCTGAACAAGTAGCAGAAACAGAAAAATCAGAAAGGGAATTTGCAACAGATGTATTTTCCAGGAACACAAGTTATTATGTGTGAGGAAGAAACTCAAAGAGAAAAAAAGACAGATATTAGCTAACAAGGGATAGGAGGGAGAGGAAGGGAACAATGGAGGAAAAAAAAAAAAGAAGCACAAAAATAGAAAGCTTAAGGAAATGGAGAAGCAGACTGAAATAATACATAGCCATATTTTTACACACATATAGTGTATGCATAAAGTGATAAGCAAAAATCCTCCTGGAAATCAAAGTTTGCACATAACTCAAGACTACTCATGAAAGATTTTCAGATGGATTTCAAAGATGGAGACAGCACAACAAATCCCTGGAGGGTTTGTAAGGTGACCTAAGAGGGCAGAGCTGAATCTCTTCCCCATATTAGTATTCCTCATTGTAGGCAATTTTTTTTAAAAATGCAGAAGTTGAGAGTGAAATAAGAAAAACATGAACAAATGAGAAGGAATCCAAAACAAGACTGGAAATAGATTTCAAACATAGATATAGACTAAAAAAGAAATAAAAGCCCTGATAGAGTAATGTGCTAATCTAATATGTTAGTAATATTGTGGAAAAAGAAGAGGAAATATTCTGAAGCGAATGTAGTGTACGTATATACTTATATACACATAGAATGTTTATGCAATCAGTTCAAAAAAGAAACATAGCTTATTTGATATATTTGAAAAACAAAATCACAAAAGTAGAAACATTTGTAAGTATACATCATGTTTAGGTATTACTTAGGATACTTGAGCAAGACTTCAGAAAGACTTACCTTTACTACGTAACAAACAAATGATAGAATTCCAATCAGTCTGATCAAAACTCCTTTCCTTAAGAGAAGACAAAGTAAGAAATACTCTGATTTGAGATTGCTAGTTCTTTCTGCAACATGCAGAAAGATAAGAATTTAACAAAGTTGTAATAATTCACAAGAATTGTCTTGGATTCAGCAGTATCACTTAAAGGTCTTCTGTTTCCAGATGCTATCATTTCCCCAGATACTCTAGCAAGCTTAGATTATCTTTCTTATTATGTAAAACTTTCCTTCACTTTCTCTCATATTTCAAGTTTTAATACAGAAAGACACATTGAATTGTCTCCATGAGTCACCCAAGAGCCCTTTGACTCTTTTGTTTATTAGTATCACTTTTTCATCTCATGAAGCACACAGAAAAGGCAACATGCAGGCTGCAGAAATATTTTATTTCTATCTGCTTTTAAGACTTACTAGCATTCATATTTTTTCAGGGTTGTATATACATTTTGGGGGAGTCACAATTTAACAACTCTTCCTAAAGACATGTGCAACTGAAAATAACTTTTCCCTTTTAATTTTGAAGACTATTTTCTTTTACTTTATTTTCCTCATTTTCAGCACTTTCCAATGGTCAAAATCAAGTTGGACTTAGCATGTTTCCAGCAGTGTTCTGGCTTTGGAGACTGTTTTCTGACCGATGTGAGAAACTTTTGACATTTTAGCTTTAGAATGCTTCAAGATGAATGATTGAAACATTCTTTTCTAACTTTTCTTATACAAATACATCAAAGTTCCTATTTTATGCTGAGAGTTTTATCTAGAATGAAAATAAATCATTTTTTCCTATTTATTGCTATTTCAACTTCTCTGCACAATTCTTTATAGAAGAAAAAAGAAAAGATTAGCTATGACCCAGCTTCCAGTAACTACCTATCCACAATACACCTGTACAAAAGCTCTGTTTCTGACAAAAAGTTTCTAAAAATTTTTACTAAAAAGAATATTTAAAAAAAAAAAAAAATAGAACACTTTAAGAAGCTGATCCTGCTCTGCTTTACACCACAGGCAGAACTACCATAACATGGTATGCTGGAAGATGAGGACATAGGAGTCCCTCAGATCGATGACTCAAGCTAAAATGAGTCTCTTTTAGCAATTTGTAGGCACATTTATTTAGGCCAAATAGCAGCTTCTTGACAAGGTAGCAAGTCTACTGCAGTGATTCTACTGTGCATTCTCTGTTGGGTCATAGTCAGGCTTGGGATAAACCCTTGGCCTTCTTAGAGTACATTTAGAACTTGTTGTGAGCTGGACTTTGCACATTTTTGTTCAAAGAAGCAATAGACTCAAGGCAACACAAAAAAGAAGATAGGAAGACTGAATTTACTGTCCTTATTTTTGCACACTATCTCAAAGGAAATAATATATTGGCCAAAATACTGGGGGACTTCCCCCTTTAATCCACAGCTGTGTTGCTTTAAACTAGTTCAGAAGAGAATAACATTTCACATTTTTCATTTACTGTCAGTCTTCTCACATAATGCTTCATCTTGCAGTTCACCAAGGATCCTTCATTTGCAGAAGCATCATCCTGTGCCCTGTGCACCAACTAAATACGGAAACAGAGACAGTGCTCATGTTATTACTTCATGCGCTACTATTCTTTACCAAGACTTGGACAAACAAGAATTGTCCTGAATCATCTTTCATTAATGAAAGGGATTATTAAAGTGGTAGAGAAGCAGTGGACTGCAAAATCAGGAACATAGGAGAAAACACTGAGATTCCCGTATAGGTTTTCTCTCTTTTTGTTGTTTTAGTGTAGCACATGGAAGGAGATATGGGATAAAGGGGATGCTAGTATACAGCATGTCTTCAGAATCTTTCACCTGCTGTAATGTTTTATCTAGTTTTTTTAATGAATATCTACACATAGTCTATGACAGGAAAAATTTTAGGTTTTGAAACAGAATAGAGAACTCACATGGGGAAACAGGCAGCTATGGCCCAAAATTATTCTCATCATATTAATTGTTAAATTCACAGTATTATCTTCATAAGGTTTATTAGTCAGAATATTTAATGCATTTTACTATTTTGACAATTGCAGCAAAACCTGTTCCTGCTGGATGGTGAATGACATCTATAAAGCAGGAGCAGAACACGTTGCACATCATACCCCCACAGAAAAAGTTTAAGTTGAAGGACAGCTCAGGGGAGTCAAGCAGTTCAACTTCCTTGGGGCTAACTTCAAGGAAAAATCAGGCCTTGTCTACAGGTCCTTGTATCTACACACTGTTGGTAGATAGTTTCTCATTCAAGCCTGAAATTCTCTTGTCTGAGAAACCTATTTCATTGCATAAATTATTCACATTTTAAAATTTAGTCTCATTACATGACAAAGCAGTGTTTTCTCTGCACATTACTTCTATTTTTAAAATAAGAGAGGAAGAGGAAAGATAACACAGCAAATGATAGTGAGAAAAATAAACTGATACACAGAATTTTAGAATCATTTATGTTGGAAAAAACCTTCAATATCACCAAGTCCAACCATAAACCTAACACTGCCAAGTCCACCACTAAGTAGAGTATACTTAAGTTCTACAGCCCTAAGCACCCCATCTACACATCTTTTAAATACCTCCAAGTTTGGTGACTCAGCCTCCTCCCTGGGCAGTTTGTTCCAGTGTTTGCCAACCCTTTCAGTAAAGAAATTTTCATAATGTCCAATTTAAACCTTCCCAGGTGCAACATGACGCCTACTCCTATTGCTAATTACCTAGGAGACAGACCAACTCCCGCCTCACTACAATCTCCTTTCAGGCAGTTGTAGGGAACAAGATCTCCCCTGAGCCTCCTTTTCTCCAGGCTAAACAACCCCTGCTCCCTCAGCTGCTCCTCATAGGATTTGTGCTCCAGATCCTTCACCAGCTTTGTTCTCTTCTCTGGACATGCTTCAGAACCTCGATGTCTTTCATGTAATGAAGGGCACAAAGCTAATATTGCTAATGATCAAAATACCACATACCTTGGGGACTGCTGTGCAAGAACAAAGCTGTTGCACCAAGGTACTCTTATGTTTGCCTGATAATAGAATATATACGCTATACAAATGCCTGTAAAACTGGGTGTGAACCACATCTTAATGAGAAATCACCAGAGGGGTAAACTGAAATTGCCTTAGGAAAAAAAGTCTAAGAATTTTAGAGGTATTTTCAGCAGGAACCTCCACTATCAATGACCAGGTTTTTCTCAGCTTTTTGGGGGTGCTGAGGAAGGCCTTTCTTATTCACATTCTTTCATCTTACAGATAGAAGATTCAACAAAGAGCAATGAAAGGAAACCTGCTGTCTCTATTCAGTTTCTTTGTTCCACTTCAGACATGAGAAAGACAGATAGGTCCAGTGAATTGTGCTACAATTCCCCTTTGCATTCTGTTTTCTTCCAACTATTCTTTAACATCTTACAGCCTTTTGACTGTCTCATGGTTGTTTTATTAAGCAAAGTACCTGAAGGATCTGATCTTTAGCAATCATGAATGATGTGGTAAAGAGAGTGAGAAATGTGTTAAAAACCCTTGCGGGTAATAAAATATATGTTAAAATTAGGACTCAACTGGAAAGCATATGGCAATCCTGAGTACCCACATAAGAAATTGCACACAGAAAACTTCACATCAAGAGGGACAAATACCTCTAACTCAAAAGAGAAAACTAACCTAAAAAAAAAAAAATACCCATGACCTGGAAGATCTCTGCCTCTTATAATCTTTATATTGGAAATTGCACTGCAGCTAGTTAAGTATAAAGGTCATTGACATTTCTTTTCTTATTGAAAAGGAGTTAAACTTCTGAGTCCTGGCTTCAACTGACATTTTATGCCTTTGATGATTTTAGTCTATTTACAGTTTATTACGTGATATGTGACACAAGGGAAGCCATAATATGCGCCTCAAATTTGATTTGCATTGTTTCCTCTCATTTAGAAGTTGAAACAATTAAATGCCTGCAGCTCATATTTAGAACTAAAGCTCCCTTTCTGTAAAATGTAAAACGCATAATTAAATTGCTGCCCCTATAACCTCTGCATTTATTGGTTGCTACTTTTCTACAGCATAATCCTTCATGTAACACCGTTATTTTTTTTAATCTTACTTTTCTGCTGTAGTAAAACTGTTGCGATATCTTTTTATCAGTATATTTCTTATGGTGCAGTACTTCTGTTTCACTTGACATATGAAAGTCAGGAAAATAATCAAGCATACAATAAATATGTTGGTTCTTTTTAAGTCCTGACTTTTAGCTGGTTTCAATTAAGAGAGTTCTGCAGCAGTTCATATAAGCATAATTTTTAAAATTAGTTACAGATTTCATAAATATTTTCTTGAATGCCAAAAATATTTTACATCCCAAAAACAAAGGCAAAAATTCTAGGCTCCTTACAGAATTAGACGTGTCAAGTCTCATCAAACTCCTGCAGAAGTGCTCTGAGCACAGTTCCAACAAGCAGAGCAGGATATTTCTTACAGATGATGGGCCACGCTGCACTTTTCAGCCAGTTTTCTAGCTTCCTTGCAAGTACGTGTTTTTCTTTCACTAAATCCCTGCTTAAATCTCTGTGAAGGTCACCTTTAAAATTTGGGTACAGGAAAGCTGAAGGGGGATCTTCCACACAGGACTGCAGAGTCTCCAAATGTTTTTTTAAGTGAATGGGTTCTGTCTGACCATAATTTTTTTCCTACACTTATTTAATGAGAGCATACAAGTTAGAATACACAATTTAGAATATATGATCCTAAGTGTCAAAAGAAATTAAACTATGATCCAATGACCAAAGTCCTGAAAATAAAAATCAGTAATCAGATAAAAGGCATTTAAACTCTAACAATCACATCAAATTGGGAGGCTGCAGGTATATCTAATTTCTCAAAGTTGTGAGAACAGAGGGAGAAAAAGATTATCATATTATTCATAAATGTTAGAGTTCACTCTGATTTACAGAAGCAATTTTATCCTGAGCACTGGTAATTTTTGAGGAAGTGCTATTAAATAATTATTCAAAGATATTTTAGGAAAATAAAATATGCAGAAGTAAGTTAAGTTGTTGAGGGTTTTGTTTGTTTGGTTTTGGTTTTTTTTATGAAGCTAGAATATTTTTAAAGAAGCTTGATCTAACAGTTCTAAATGCTGTGTGAAATAACTCAGTATTGGTCTTGTACCAATTTCCACAGAAGAAATGCAGTGACTTTTCAATATATATGAAAATAAAGGGGAAGGATGACAATTACTCATTAAATATTCCCATACGAGGCAAGCCCAGGTTTTTATCACAATCAGCAAATAAGATGGATCTATATGATAAATTCTTCAACAGAAAACTTGCAGGTGTTCACAGGTGTGCAAATATAAGTGCAAAATAAAATTAATGCACTCTACAATTCTCTGTGCAAGAAAAATTCTTTAAACTTCAAATAGTACTTTCTAGAACTGTGGCTTCGGGGAGTCATTCTCTGCCTGTGCAGCTAAAAATATTCTTCATTGAAAGCCAGGACAAGGAAAAGGCTGATTAATAACACAAGCTTCCAGAACTCTTCAGCATGCGAGTTACACGAGACACTATTGCTTCCTGTCTACTTATCTGAGTACAAAATCAAATTGTAAATCCTAGGTACAAGATGGTATTACACTTCACACAAGAGATAGTGAATGCTTCTGCCAATATATAATCAGTGTATCTAGGCTAAAAATAAGCAAACATAATAACAGAATAAGGTTATATCCAGGCAACAAAGTCTATGAGATTTCACTCCTGTGATTCAAAAGTCAATCAAGTGAGTTTACTACCTTTTATTTACACACACTGTATGTCATCGATTTTATTTTTATTTTTAATTCACCACTGCCTTGTGCTATAGTACCAATGTAAACAAAGCAAAGAAAAAGCTTTCTACAGGGGCAGCAGGGAACTAAGCAGGTTGTCCACTACATAGAGCATTTTTGTCAATTTCAATGGCATGCCAATGTGCTACACTACAGGCTTGAAGGAGGTCAAAGGATGATGAAGTTGGCAAAAATAGCTATGAATCTTTTACAGTTTGCCTGTTGAAACAGGCACTACAACTGTAATTGCAGCAGGTCCTTTAAGTCTTTGAGGTTCCTTGGTACATAATTTTAAATTAAATAAACAGAAAACATCAATATTGGATGATCAATCACATTTGCAACTGTTACATTGACACCTTTACAAAGCTAAGTGAGCTCTTTGTGCATGATCACTTTACAAGGTTGAACACAATGATCTTGAAGGTCTTTTCCAACCTTAACGATTCTATGAGTCTATGATTCAGCAAATCACACATGGCAACTGTGACAATGCCCGTCACTCATAATCACTAAGACAAAACCCGTTTACTGTGTTATTATAACATTTATTGGGCAGTATCCTAAATGCAGGTTCTAAGACAACTCTACGACTGCCCTACTCAATTTCTTAGTCCCACATAAAAAAGCATCTTCCACAGGTAAAGATGTATTTTGTTCAGAAAGCTTATTTAAATATGGCATAAGTGACCATAACATCTCTTGATGTCCCCCGCATTCCCATTTCTGTAAAATTTGCAGAATGTACTATCACGTTTACTGTAAGCCATTTTCACAGACACAGGCTCTACCTGCCTCTTGCCAGAGCAGGGTAAACATGCAGAAAATCCCAAACTGAAACTGACTGTAACTATACTACTTCCCCACCACTACAGGCCTTACAACTTCCCATAAGTCTCTTAAAAGATCATCCTTTTCATCTAATTTTTAAAAATATGTTGTTGTTTTTCTTTCTATTGCTTTTAAACCACCAAAACCATCTCATATTCGTTTGTTTCCATCTATACTAAAAGAAAACAGAACGTGTCTAGGAGTCAACGCCTGAACTAATCAGATGAGACTATTCCTTCGCAAAACAGCATGGTGAATCCTCTCTTCCCCTTTTGGTCTACCAAGAAGATACAAAGATGCCACTGACAACATGAAGCTTCAGGATGACTACTTGTGCTATTTGTCTGAGATACCCTGTTACCCTCACTCACTACAGGTCAGAGAAGCCATCATGGCTGACAATGATCAAGAGCTGAGCAGAAAAAATAGAATTTACTGTTCTGTCATGGAGTTCACACACACACACACAGTTGACTCAAGATAAAGCTGAATATCTCTGAATGTAACACACTGCTGATGGTGCTGTTACCTGGTCTTCCACTTGTGCACTGGAATGAGCAAATAGTTACAGGGTAATTACCTAGTTTGACTCATACAGCCACAGATTGACTTATTTTCTTTCTGTGTTTCTTTGCAAAATACAGTAGGGGTAAAAAGTTCACAATTTCTATACCTAGATTTATCCATTAATGGAATTTAGTTTCTTATGAAACATAAGGGGAAAACAAACAAATAAACATCAAAAAGCCCAAAGAGAAACTGAGATCAACACAGCCATAAACAAGTGAATTAAGAGTTCAGAGAATGCACAGCTAATGAGTTATAGCTAGTCATGGCTTGTTGAACCAGGTGTAGGATCAGGGAATTCGGGTGGATTGCATGTGGACCTACACTGATTTCTTCTGCAGTTACCTCTAGCAGCTCTGCAATCTCTTGTATGGAGGCGTGGCAGAACAACCAGAGATGCCACTGCTCTTCCTGGGCTGTATCACCTCCATGTGCTGATTAGAAATGATTTCTTGTTACATGAAAGCAGAGGGCCTGATACAATGAGGTTATTATTTAGTTTACAACTGGTGCCCTTGCCCTGCCATTACAGGCCCTGGTAAGTTCTTGCTCCATCTCTCTTGTAAGTCCACCTTAATGGCAGAATGGACACAATAAGATCTCTTCCTCTGGCTAAACACCAGCTCTCTCAGCCTTTGTCCACAGGAGAGGTCCTGCAGTACTGTGACCATCTTCTTTGTCTTCCTCTGGACCCACTCAAACAGGTCCATGTCTTTCTTGTACTCTTGGGCCACAAGCTGGACACAGCTCTCCAGCTGGGGTCTCACAAAAGTAGAAGGCCACAATCACCTCCCTTGACCTGCTGGTTGCACTTATCTTGATGCAGCCAGGGTGCAGTTGGCTCTCTGGGTTGTACGCATTGCCAGTTCATTTCCAGCTTTTCAACCACAGTATTCCCAAAGTTCTGCTCCACAGGTCTGCTCTCGATCCATTCATCACTCAGTCTGCACTTATTTTGGGGATTGCATTGACCCAGTGCAGGACCTTGTGCTCAGCCTTGTTGGACTTCAAGAGTTTTTCACCAGCCCACTTCTCCAACCTGTAATATTCCCTATGGATGTCATCCCTTCCCTCCAGCATATCAACTGCTCTGCTTAGCTTGGTGTTGGGTTGTATATTCATGTCCTACAAAGTGCATTTAGGTACACTAAATATTGTTCTTGTACCTGCGTGCTTCCAAATTGATCTGGCTATGTCTTCAGCAGATGCAAGTGGGTTATTTTATAAGCTTACGGGTATAGATGCAATAAAGGGGACTGCAGACTAAGCCTATGCATCAGGCCTCAGCAGCAGTTATGCATGCATTGCCAACCTTAATTTAATGTCCTGGGGGAATAAGAGAAGACTGATTGTTCTGTATGAACAGCACAGGTAGCTCATTAATGGAGCTGCACTGTCTGGTTTGTGATTCTGCTCACAGTGCCTTAGGTGACAGTGACAAGAATAAAACTTAGGAAAAACTAACAATTCACAGAACCTGTCAAAACCCGTTACTGTGACTTGTGCAGGTCTATATCCCATCACTATCAGCTATCAGAGCTCACAAAGGCCAGTAAGTTGGCATGGATCTCAGCCTGGTGGGCAGTCAAGTGCACCAACATCTTTCTGATGCTGCAATATGCAGCAGATTCTGACAGGGGAAAAAGAGAAATTGGAAAACTAATGGTAAAGGAATAAATCTTAAAACGTAAAACCAGATGTAAAACTTTGAAGGAAATTGAATAGATATTTCTTGAATCTTAATTCTTATGTTTCTCACACTGCTGTATTTATTATAGATGAACTGTAGGAATAATCCACAGTGCTAGAAGCTGCCGTTAACATAATGCTCCAAGTCTATAATCATTATCCATCAAGTAATATAAGGTAATTCATTGTACACTAAGTGCCTAGTGTTGCTACTTTTACTTCTGGAAATAGCTTTGGCTCATTTGGGCAATATATTCTACTTTTGATTAAAATAACTGCTTGGGACTTGATTGATGTGAGAGCTTGGACAGATAGCAATTGCCAACCTGGGTTGCTCATCAAAAGCTGGCATTTAGGGAAAAAAAAAGTTAATTTACTGAATGAAAAGCTTGTGCTCTGTGAAGAGCTGTGATGCATAATGCTGTGACTAGACATGACCATAGTCATTCTATACCGTGAAGGCCCAATGATAATGTGCTAAGACGGAAGAATTTTAATTACACCGAATTCAGCTGTAAGGTATCTATTTCTTGTATTATCATCCAGAATACATGGAAGGAGCAAGTACTGTATACAGTGACAAAATTATCATAATAAATTGTCCTCATAATTCTGAATGTCAACATTTTGTAAATTATGGCTGCTCAGAAGCAAGCCATCCCTTGCCCCTAATTATTTCATTTATTGTTCACTGATACACTTGGAAGATAATTAGACCTTCTAATCTATTTGGTAATAAGTAGGAATATTTTCTCCTTTGCCCTATGAACTGTTTTTATAGAAATATTAGTGACTGCCAGTGGGAGAGGCCTTCTGCTCTCCTATAAAAATCTCAAGTTATAGGGTAGCAGCTGAGGTAGAATGGTACAGCTTCATGTAATTTCATAATAATTATAGATCATAATTACAAGACTTATTCCACTGTTCTATAATTTTCCACACAGCCTAATGAGATTGCAGATTACAGTATCATCTCCTTAGGAATGCCTACAGAAGTAACTTTACTCATTCAAGTATTTTAATGTGATCAGTTCAAGAACTTAAGTACATGCAAGTTTTTGCAGAACTGAGACTCAACAGCCTCATTCTACACTTGAAATGAACTTGGAAAAGAACTTATCTGGAGCTTAGGGAGCAATATGTCACAATTATAAATAGACAGTCCTTTTAAAAACTGTGAATAAAACAATCAAACTGAAAGAAAACAACAAGAAAAGTGAACTTCTAAATATGCTTTGGCAAAGGATACTTCATTTTACTTCTATGTGTTCTTATCTGAGCATGTTTCTGTTACATTTATATAATTTAAGTTACAATAAGACTATATTACAGGTATATTCTACAAGAAAATTGAGGTAAGAATTTCATTTGCATTTGACCAGCATTTACACACAAAAAAATCTAGCATATCAAGAAAGTAATATCCATTATGGGATCAATTAATGGATTGTAGTTTGTATTCTTTTGTTTGAAACTAGGTGATCTTTCAACCCAAACCATTCTGTGATTCTAAAATTGTTTTATATGAACAGTGATAACTTGTTCAGTATTTCCTGTACAACACTCTGATCTCAGCTACTTATGTTAACCCTACTAAGTGAAACTTGCTAACTGTATTAGTTAGGATAAGAACTTTAAAAATATTTCAATAAAATGGCAATGTTGATTTCTAATTTTCCCACTAGGTTCACTGAAAAAAGGGTTAAAGAAATGTTTAAAGAAATAAATGGTTCAGCAAGTCCTTAAATGTCAGAAAGATAACGTAGGAGGGATCTCTTAACAAGAAACAATTGCAAATTTCTGAAAAATATTTACAAAAGAAGATCAATGTCACATTGCTTTCCTTACAATAGCTGCAAATATAGCCAGTGAAAACAGGCATGTCTTAACCTACCTGAAAGACAGCATTTGATTTGGGACCTATTGACAAAAGAGACAGAAAAGAAACCAGAAAGGAACCACTGCCTGGCTTACATGTCAATGATTTCTCAGAAACTATCAGCTGAAAGAAAAAGAATCCCATAGCCAATCCATCACAAGGAAGAAATGCGAGAGAACAGAACATATTTTAAAAGATTTGCTCAACCAGCATCATGTTTTAATTAAAGAAAATAAGAGAGACCATAGCAACATAGAGCACTCCGTTGCTACCACACATCTCAGAGGAATTACAGCGTGTGCAAATCAATATCTGTCTGCCCTCACAGAACAATGCAGGTAGTTTGACACAGAGTTAAAAATGCTTTCTATAATGAACTTGGTAGAGCCATTGGCATGTTAATTTGAGTTAAAGCTAATTCAGGACTTCTGACCAGAAACTTTGCAGTACTGAAGAAAAATAAAAAATACTGTTCATCTCTCCATTCAATAAGGATGAGGTACAAAATTTTCTTTAGTACCTTTATCAACCCTCAAATTCTCCAGCCAAATCTTGGAGCAGAACTAACCCTATCTTGAATACAGATTTAATTTTCCATACTTATGTCTGAAAACCTGACACAATCAAGACACACTCTATTACTGAGCAAAATCTGTTACTCACTTGCTATGACCCCAGCGCATCCATGGATTTTGCTGACCAAGTACCTATGTGCCCTGTGGAGTTACAATGGATCCAACATCATTCCATATCAGCTGGATTCATTGTCCAGTCACATTACATGTCTAATGCTCTGCTGGCAGGGGTAAACAGATAAACGCACCATGCTAAGTCACATTAAAAGGTAGAGATAGAAAGTAAAATCTCCCTGAAAAGTAGGAAAACCTCTTTCTGAATTGGCTTCTGCTATGATCCTTGTGAGCCCCTTCCAACTCAGAACATTCCATGAAAGTTAAAGGTTCTGTAGAAGCTATCCATGCCATAAACTCAGAGCTTGTGCACAAGTCCCTGATCTGCCCCTATATGTTTTCAGGTTACTAGGGTAAAATAGGATTATACCCTCCTAAATCACACTGCTTAGAAAAATCCAGCAAGCTAGGAGACCACTGCCCCCCAAATAGAAAATAATACCTGCTGTTCACAACTGGTAACAGTAGGAACCAGAACAGATTGATACAGGTAAGTGAACAACAGTGAAAAGAGTAGCATTTGGTTTATAAACACTTGCTTAAATCATAAATTAGAATTTCAGAAAGTGCTGATTCATGACACTTGGATTTCCCATTTGTTTCTTCCCAAGTCTATTCTTATAACAATGCTCCCTTTCTTTTTCTTTTTTTTTTTTTCCTTTACAGTAAACAAGGAGATAGAGCACAAGTCCCAGCAAGCCACAGATTAACTATTTCAATAAAATATACAACTGGGACTGTTTAGGACTGAGATTAAGAAAAACAAATTATATCTCCAGCAGCTCTCTGTTGAATATTGTCAAGACCTCCAACCCTTGAGCCTCAGTGACAGTTGAAGATACAGGACACATCCAAAACGGAGATTTTTTGATACCCTTTCTAGTCCTTGAGTCCACCAAGCACGAGTCAGCTCTAACCTAGGAGCTAGGTAACCATGCCAACACAGCACTAAGGTGAAGATAACGTCCTAGTTCTTGACAAGATGCATTATTTTGCCTCTGGCTTTCCCTCATCTTAACATAGTAATTGTCTGCTTTGTTTTCATCCTGCAGGAGAGAAGGACACATGATGGCCACTCTCAGATGGACAGACACTAAGATATTCCTTGTTCTTGAGTAGTTTATTCCAGTCAGTAACTAGCCTAGATCCTCAGACTGCAAAAAACAATTGCTGTTATGGTGTTTACTATTTCACTGTCAGCAGCTCTAGGAACAAACCTTAAAAGTGTTTTGAACATTCCCCTGGTGCAAAGAACCAATCTTGTATAAGTTTTCTTGGTAAGACTACCAGATACATATTTAAAGAGAGAATAAAAACGTACGTGCTTATAATCAGACAATGGAAATATTCATTAGAAAATTTGTATAAGCAGTATTTTAATACAGCAAAACACATGGAATTTCACTTGTTTTTAAAAATTTCCTAAATTTAACATTTTCTAAGTATAGGTGGGGTTGTATGTGGATATGAACTACCTGATTTTTAAAAATTCAGAAGAGCTTTTATGTATAATTTTCATATATTGATGTTGAAAGGTGAAGAAAATCACATACAAATGGCTCTCAAATATATTCATGATTAAAGAGGAATTTTTGTTTATTAGCTACTTGAACATTACAGCTCTAAGAAGAGGTCTTTTGAAATCAGTGGAGTTTGACACGTGGAAAGAATATAAAAAGAAAAATTTGTAAACAATTCTTTATTTTCTGTATATTCCTAATACTAATATAAAATATTGCTCCTTAAAGTATATAGGAATATCATTTAACACATTATAAACTAACAAGACACTAAATTAACATTTAAAAAAATCAACCAAAACTAGAATGAAAATATTTTATGTATTGATATTGAAATTCTAATACTTATTTTTGATGCAGATTAATTTCACCTTTTTAATTAGGCTGAAGTCAAGAGAACATGTAAACTAAAATGAAAGCAACACGTTAGGGGTCAAGAGTAACACCTCCAGTAACTGTCAGCATAAACCTCATTTCTGAAGGAACCAAATTGTCCCTACAAGTGAAAAGAAGGAAAAAAAGGTCTACAAGACAATGAAAATAAGAATAGGAAACCACAGCCACTTTCTCTAGAGCAATGCAGTTCAGTTCACAATATCACTATTTTCCATGGCTAAAGAAAAGACACATTTCTGTGGGCTTACCTTTAAGCACAGTACATATCACAGCAAGTATAAACATAAGCGAACAACAACGTAACATACATTTATGTAAAAATTATTTCTTTTTCTCCTAAGAATGAAGAAATACACAAGACATCTCAAATGTGTCTGGATAACTGAAGTTGAAGATGGCACAGAGTTTGGTTAAGATCAAACATGGCATTTGCAGGTCACTATTCACACATCAATCCTTCAGACTCTGTGTTCTCAAGGCAGAGAGAATGCTGTTTATCAAAGGTATTGGCAATTGCAGCTTCAAAACAGTGGACTATCAGTTAAATAATAACTGAATAATAGCTGAAAAGGTTCAGCGCTTGTAATTTTCTCTGATATCACCTGTTTATTGGACAATTGTGTCTATTTATCACTTTCCTGGTTATTCCCTTCATACTCCATAGTCCTTGACCAGTTAACTTAATGAAGCAGATATTCACATGTTTCACATATCACTACAGATGTTATCAGAAACACACCTTTCTTAAGAACAATTTCCCTAACTTTCCATCTGTAGTGACCCAAGAGACATGAGAACTGTAACCAAAAAACCTATCAAAGGGATCACAAATTAACCAAACCCAGAGAGGAGTACATTTCCAAATTGCAAACAGAATGGAAATGGGTGAGAAACTTGAAATCTTAGAAAATTTACAATGTTATTTCAGTTAGAATACTCTTCATAACATTGTCTTATTGCTGAATTGAAACTATGTTTATTTTAATGAATCAAGGGAAAAAGATAACTTCAAAACTAGGAAACAAATTTGTCAGCATAAATTCTATTCGATACTAGTGTTGGATGTTAAGAAGCGATTTTTCCTTTCAAGGAACTTGGCAGCTTTCTTCAAGTACGAGAGAACCAATTAGCTGGCTAGTTCTAAGATGGACACTCTGTTTAACCACTTAAGAAGTTGAGTACACCTCTGTGATTCACATTTAAGAAAGATGAAGCCCGGGAATCTCTCTCTTGCTTCTGGCTTCTGAACAGGTAACAGGGGCCTGCGTGGCCCAGCAGGGCTGGCCTGAGCCCAGGCGCTCTTGGTTGGGCCCTGACGGCTCTGCAGGGCCAGGCCGGGCTGAGATCCCGCCGCTCCTGCCCCCTCTCCCTAGGAAAAGCTTGCAACAGCTCTGGCCTCTGCCCAGAAGAGATCATGTGACCAACAGCAGAGCCCAGGAGTGATCAGAACTCTCTCAGTCCACAAATGAAACTTACAGACATCAATCCTCTCTCAAGTAAGAGAAAGAGAGAGGAACGTTGAAGNAGTGAGGACAGTTGAAGAAACAAACATGAAGATCCCGAGGTCAGTGAAGAAGGAGCCGAAGCCCAGAGGGAGGAGGAAGAGGAGGTGCTTTAAGCTGAAATTCTTTTAAGGGACTATGATATCAGATATTCCTTGTAACTCACGAATGCAATTAGGGGATGTAGTGTTCTAACTGCAGCCTGAACAAAGGTACCCGTGCTGAAGCAAGCAGATGTTGAAGTAGCTGTGGTCTATGAGAAACTGGAACAGAGAGAGGTAGGGAACCTTGCCACAGAGATGAGAGAGAACCCTTGCCCCAGGGATAGAGGACAATTTTTGCTCCCAGAGATAGGAGAAGAGAACCTTTGCCCCAGGGATAGAAGAAAAGAACCCTTGCTCCAGGGATAGGAGAAGCCTTGCTTCCAGAGAGAGAAAGACGAGAAGACACTTTGCTTTTCTACCAGAACAGCTCATCCTTAAACCCCATGAGACAGAGATGAGCCCTTGAAAGCAGTTGTGGGAAGAACTGTGTGTCGAGGGAAGGGACTTTCACATTTCAAACATTTCTTTTTTCCGGGCAACTGATTCGCTGTGATATTGGAGCCACGAGAGAACTATTTTCTTGTGGAAAAGTCTCCACGGCATGGCAGGAGAGACTCTTCTCCCCATGTGAACTGAAGAAAGACTGTTTTAGAGGTAGTAAACTGACCGAAAGTCTCAGGTTTTATTTCTTTAAAATAAAAAATGAGGTGGGGGGAGAAGTGTCTGCAGGTTTTGTTCTGGTTCTTATTATTTTCCTTTTAGTTCTGCTAATAAAACTGTCTTTATACCTCTTAAGGTTTTGAGCCTGCTTTGCATTTGTCCTAATCCTTATCTCACGGCAGAAAATGAGTAAGTTTAGTGGGTGCACTGGTGTTTGGCCAAAGTGTTTGACCCACTACATTAAATTAGTGCCCTGTGTGAGAATGGCAAAGTAAAACCACTACATTAATTGGTGTTTCCACCCGGTTATCAAACCGAAGGCGCTACAACTAGGATAACGTGATAGGCAATGAAAGCACACTCATTTTTTGTAGAAGTAAGAAATAGGTAGCAGCTCAGCATTTACCATGCAAGAGCTTGAAAGGAATTTGTGTTACTAGAAAGCGTATTTCCTAAAAAATGCAAATCAAATTCTCATTTTCTCAAAAGAGATAAAATTTGTCTAAATTATATGCATAGCTGTTTTAGAGGAGATATCAGAAGCATTTTATCCATTATCCATTTATGATAAAATTACACTGTAGTTTCCATAAAATATACCAATTTCCAACACATTGTTACTCTCATTAGCACCTGACAGTGAAACACTTTTGTCATCAAATTGTAAAATGTATAATAATTTTCTGCCATCTTTTTTTATACAATCAAAAGCACCTTCTTGCAAAAAAAATTAGAGTTTTTCTCTTTCTAGAGGTAAAAAGTACTGCTTTACTATGAATAACATATTAACCACAGGAATTAATCTGGGAGAAATAGATTTACCATCACCATGTTAATGTGCCAACTCACATCTTAACATATCACTTCATATCTGTCTGAACTGATAAGCTGCCCATTTCTAGTTTTTTGTGATTATATTTTGACATTATTTTTTGCCTTTTTTCTTTTCTACAATAGATGGGATAAATGATATAAATTCTTTCCAAAGGTTAAGACAAAAGGGTTTACTAGTCAGCTTGAAAGAATAATTATGAAACACTGATCTTAAAAAATTTTAAAAATAGGTGGGGGGAAGAGATGTGTAGAGTCCAGGTATGTGGACTTCCCCAGGTACTTGGATCTTTAACAGGGTAAAATTTCTTCTACTCACAGGCTACCAAGTCACTTTTAAAGACTAGGACAATTTTTTTATTTATTTGTAATATCATCAAGTGGAAGAAAACCAAAAGCTTAAAAGGAGGTCATCCAGTCTACTGTTACTCTCACTTAGCTGGATGGTTTTGAAACTTAATTTACACATGAATAAATTTCACTTCACTGGTAAAGAGAGGATAAGAGCAAGAAATCAGATTAAATGGAGAGCACACTCTTCACTCCCTGCTTCCATTGATTTAAAACCTCCCTTTCTTCGCCGCACTTGGTTGCCTGGAGTGCCAAGGCTGCGCCGGTCGAAGGTGACTCCTCTGGGGATTCTCGCTGATCCCCAGAGCCCTATCGCAGCCACAGCCAGCAGAGCCGATAGCAGCGTAACGAGCAGGTGGTGAATGCGTAGAGAAGCAAAAGCAGGGAGGACTCAGTAGTTCTATATACCAGACCAAGGTTTATTTGGCTGATGGGGAGAGACTGACTGAGTCAGGCCACCAGGAGTTTCACAGAGAAGGATCGAACCTCCTATGCTCTGCTCCGAGTGACCCCCAGAAAAAAGGTAACGGGGGGTTTCATACTCCCAGGGTCCCAGGGGTGGAGGCACAAACATAACCAATTGGGAAAGCCCAAGGGTGTGGCCCGGGGATGAGGGACGGGCTACACAACGAATGGGAAAACAGGGAAGGGGGAATACACCTGTAAGGGCCAATGCATAAAGAAATAACGAGGACCTTTCCAGAACTCGGGGCAGAGGTGAAAGGAGAGTGACAGGAGAGAGAGGGAACCTCTTGCTCATCCAAGGGAGGGGACAGATAATTGACAGGGGGAGCATACAAGGGATTAACAGGGGTACATAGAACAAACCAAAGTACAATTAACTAATAAAAACCACCGCAACACCCTTCAATGGACATCTATGTGCCAAAAACGGCCATTTCCAAGAGCCTACATTGGCTAGCAGTCCACAACACGTAACTGTAGAAAGACAAGTTCATGAACCAGCTCCACCTATTAAAATCCTTCCAGATGTTTGTGCAATTTGTAGAAAATTACTCCAAACGTTTCTCCAAATTTAAGTCAATTAAACATTTCTGTATAAGAATAGGAACTACTGTGATGGCCAAGAGGCCTTATGCCAAAGAAAATCTGGGATTCAAACAGAGAAAAATCACAACTCTTGAAAAGGTAATTACCAGCTACTGTGAAGTGCTAAAGCACTTCCCTTCTATTAATATCCAAAAAAGCTTCACTTTCCCAGAAATCTCTACAAAATTGCAGCTTCTATATGCTCATTATTAATTTCAGCTGCTCTGAAATCAAACATTTCTAACAACAATACTTCCAACTTGTCATAAGGATGAAACAGATCAAAACAGAAGAGCATGATAATACTAATAAAAATGAGGAAAATACATGAGTGTTATGTATGAATACCTTTTCCCCCATAATATTCTCTGAAAGATCAGCCCTTAAAAAAGTCTTAAAATAATAAAATCCCTTCATAAACTGGGCAGAGAGAAGTGGTTCCAAGCAAAGCAGAATATGTACATAAATGTTCAGTTTTCAGTGATTATTGTTCAAGTGATTTGCATAATTTGAATTATCTGGGACTTATGTATTTTTACCACTGCCTAACCTTTTTAAAAATAAGTTTGTATTTTTTACTTCTTAAAACAAAGGTGAAATTATATTCCTGATATATTGTGGTTATTCCTAACCTCATGTGCAAATCACCAGTCTTTTTTCTCTGTTTCTTTCGCAAATAATTTCCTTCAAATTTCAAAAAAAATACCAGAAGATCTGGCTGCAAGGTTATAGTTTAATCAGGTGTACAGACATCTAAACTTATCTGACCTTCTTCATTGTAAAATACTATTTTCCTACTGAATTACAGTATTTTGCTTCTTCCAAAGGAACTTTTAGATGCTAAGCATTTTTACTGGCCTTTTCATTTAAGGTAGTAATACATTATATTTCCTTTTTCATCCCTCCTTGTCATTGTATGGAACTGAGATAGTTCTTTTGTCTGGGTCTTTAGGAAAACTTTGGGTTACTATCTGGAATACTGATTTACCTGAAAAAATAAGACACATTCAATTTTTACTAAAATGAGATGCCTTAATACACCACTCTTTTCTCTAAGACTTACCAGACAATTAAAATCGTTACCTTTAAAACTAACCCAAGAAAATTTATCATAAAATCTCATGACTCATCTATTGTGCAATATTTACTATTAATATTTGTTAGTCTGTAGCAGTTAGAAGATCCAAACAGGGATGACAGCTGTGCACAAAAGACAATCTGTTTTCCAAAGAGCTGAAAACACATATTTTTAATTTAATCAAATTTGTTATTTTAAACTCTTGGCACAGACCACTGAGACTCTCACAAAAGTCAGAAATGAAACACATCCCAGCAGGAGAAGAAAAGCAAAGGGAAGAAACAAGGATGCCTGAAGGAGCACTCACTAGAAAGTTAAGAAGTTGGGCTGTTAAAGACGGTAAGTGTTGCGGCGGGTCCTTTAAGTTAGATGGTTGATTCCAGATGCCCCCTATTTGTTGTTGGTTTTCCCCATGCTTGTTAGTTTTGATTGATGTTAAACCCCTCCCCTGTTTGCTACTTCCCTTCTCTCTCTCCCGTGTCAATCTCCAGAAAACCCTACCCCTCTCACTGGAAAATTCTATGTTACTCGGATGTTTATTGGTTACTGTTGTTATATCCCCTCCCTCTGCTTCTGTGATTGGGTTTTTGAAACGCCCCTCTTGGATATGTACCTGCCTAAGAAGTCCTTGATTGGTTGTCTCCTAGTCTCCTCCCCTGTTTCCCTCTCCCTGAAAACCTGTGTCCCTGGCACTCTCGGTGCCATTTGGTGCTGATCTCCCAGGGGATAGGTGCCTTATGGTCTAGATCACAGCTGAGCCCATCAGCCAATAAACTTGGACTGGTATATCAGCTTGTGATCTCTCCTCGCCTCTTTTACTTTCCCGCACGCATCTACCAACACCATCAGCTGTCCCAGGTACAGTGTGGCTACCTTTAGGGCAGATCCCCACAGACCCCCTATTGCTGCCACTCCTGCTGTGCCGGGCTAGCAGGCAGTGCCGCAGATTGGCGCCTAATCTGGGGCTCGAACCCACGACCCTGAGATTAAGAGTCTCACGCTCTAAAAAAATTCGATTTAATGAAACAGGATGAAAACCACACAAAGTGACAACTGCTTCAACTTCGAGAATCATTCAAACGCAATAGATCAGCTGTAACATTATTATATGAGAACAGATACATAGGAAAAACTTGACAGGATAGAATTTTTTTTATCTATATCGTGATTTTCAAACACATCCCTTGCTTACCTGGACTGGGAGATCTTTCAAGATATGTTTTGGCTTCCTTCTTCTCATAGAGTGTTTTAACAGAAACAGTGAAGAGGAGAAGGGGATAAGGCTGCTGAGAGTTGAGTAGCTGCACCTTGTCCTGAATTGATCAGGCTGCTAGGTTCCCTAGGATACACTGCCAAGTTCAAAGCCGTCTTTACTCTTACAGGTTGAAAAGTTCTCATCTAATTTGTACCTGTCAGTTTACACTTGCTTCTAAGTTCTTTCAGGATCAGCAGCTTGGCTGTTGGGGATAGAGTGTGGAGTTATTAGAAAGACAGACTTCTCAGTTGTCTACACATCTTGCAGAGATTGTGCTCCTGGGGACACAAGAGTTGAGACACCCACCCACACATCACCGTGATCTGTTTTAAGTACTGGGCTACAGCACAATCTGAGTAAATTATCCCGTCCACTGGCTTACTGTACATGGGTTTCTTAGACACCCTAGTATGATGAGCTGTCATTTCAAAGTCCTCAAAGGTATCTTAAAGATTTTTGTGAGGTTTTTTTTGCATAAGCATAACCCCCTGGTTACACACAATTTCAATTTTGTATGCTACAAATTGACTTTTATCTTCAAAGTTACTTCTAAGAAACAAAGTCAGAAGCAGAGATTTGACACTGTACAAGCAGCAGCAGTAGACATGGTAATACACCTCCTACAACAGCATGAATAATTGAAATTGCCCTATCACAGATCATGTGCCACTTGACTTCAGACAACCAGTTCCTTGATTATCAAATCATGATAATCAATGCAAGCCCCATTCTTTTGCCGGGTGCAGTTTTACATCCTTTTAGACTTTCCTACTGATGCATGAGAAGATCAGATGTATAAAGATGAAATACATTTTTTGGGACTTAGCTGCTGCTGGCTTTGGCACTGCTATGCAATAAGCAAACTTCTTTAGAATCATTCTTTTCAAATGAGTTAACAATAAATGCATGATATCCAAAAGAAAAATTCAGTCCAATCTTTTTCACTCAGTTATACTCACATTTTCCAATACTTAAGTAGTAAAACAGTAATCATATCTACGGGGTGGAAAAAAGTTTTAAAGTCTAAGTTCCATCTTTGCTATAGCAAAACTAAAACCTAATCTGAACAAGAAGAATTTCCTCCTTTTTTGCTTGTTTCTGAATCTAGAAAAGAGCATCCGATGCTCAGAAAAAGCATTTATTTTACTGTTTCTACAAGAAAAACGAAAGAAAGGCACCTTGAATCACACCAAAAAAACCCCTTAGGCATTCAAAGTCTTCATAAGGTAGCATAATATATATTGGTAATTCAGTAAAAATGGCAAATTTACCATAAAGCATTTGAAAGGGAAAAAAAATACCTACAAAAATAATTTCAATTTCAAACATGATTTTCAGTCTATATCTAGGAATGAAGGGCAGCTTTCTTATTTCAGATATTGCAGAATAATAATTACACATAGAAGAGAGAAAACCTTAGACACACATATGAAAAAGAGAGACAATCCCAAGAAAATATCATTAGAAAAATTAGTTTTAAGTTAGTAAACAGAAGTTTCAAATATTTCCCGTACTGTCTATATTTCCCATAGTGCCTATAAAATAGTCTCTAGGTTGAATATCGTTTACTTCTTAAAAATATAGGACACAATCTCAAAAATCTAAAACTTGTATTTAACTACTATCCTTCTATTTTGCTGGCTGTACACGAAAGAGTAAGGATACCTTAGCTGCCAAAATGGTTTCTGAAAATGTTCAGCTTGAGAAAAGCACAAGTCTACAGGTCTTTTATTTCAATAATAACCTGAAGCATTTTGGTAAAATTATGAAATCTGTCACTTAGTCATAAATTATTTATATAAATAATGCATTGTATTTTTATTACGAAACATTTTTGCCTCCCTGTAGGCCAGATGGCTCAACCAGCTTTGGGAGAAAACACATACCAAGCATGTTTGCAAAGATAGAGCAATACATGCCATATTTAAAAAAAACAAAACAAAAAA
>WEKY01054381.1:55555-65810 GCA_013390045.1 Picathartes gymnocephalus
AAAACCAAACAAAAAAAAAAAACACCTACCACACACTAAACCAACAGACCAACCAGGTATAAAACATTTTGCCTGTGCAGGCTTGACCTACTATATACACCTTCTTCCATCTCTTTCTCTTCCTCAGCCTCTAAGAACACTGTAATCCCTCCTTCCTTCACTCTTTCCTCCACATTGATGTAATCAGCATTCCTGTTGTGAACAAAAAACCCAGAAAATTTTTGATTTCTGTGAAACTTCAATATTACCTTAATATAAACTACCAGCCTAAGTTTCTTCATTGTGATAGACCTACAATATGACAGGCAGAAAAAACAGTCTTCCAAGAGAATTATTCCCTCTGTGATGCATCTACACTGATGCGATTTCCACAGGAAGACTGCACTCCATGTATTTTGTACCTCCTAGAATAACCCAAATACTAAAGTCTGGTCTAATTATTCTTTACAATATCTCTCAGAGCTTAAGATTTAATATCAGGTTTTTTTTATGATTTCAAGGACATGTGTGTTTCTAAATTCCTTGTTTCATTCATAGTAGAACTAACAGAACGTCACCTTTCTGAACAAATCCTTCCTGGTTTCCATAATGTTTTGAAAACAGTTCACTTTCTACTCTAATATTTCACTGAACCTCTTATCTACTCAAGGACCATATGAGGCTACTAAAAGTTTTCCTTTACAAATATAATTGCATAGAACCCCAACTAAAATACCTATTTATACAATATTAGAGCAGTTCAAGAAGTCAAAGAATTATCCCTATATAGAGAGTATTTTCCATCATTCTAATGAGCTCACATAATAGTAAAAAGCTAGTATTTGTCCAAGCAGAATAATTTTTTTAACCTTTTCTTCGTTCTTGACTTTTAAAAGACTTGCCTATCAGCTGTATCTTCTTTTATTATTTATGTTGGCATAGGCAAGCAATAGTGAATATATTCCTTCCTCTGCCAAATAATATTCTAACAGATTAGCAATTAGATAAGAAGAAAATTGGAGTAGTCCAACATGTAAGGCATGATGACAATTCAGCAGGCCATCTTCGCTATTTCCTGAAAAGAGTCTTCAAGAAGACTTAATTATGTGAACCACCAAACTGTATAATTTAGAAATGTCTTATGAACATTAGATATTGTAACTAAAAAGGAATTTCATTTACATGTTGGTAAATCAGCCTTTGAAATCCTTCACAGGGAGGTCATACCAGGTAGGAAACACAAATGATGAGAACATAAGGAACACAGCCAGTAAACCACGTCAAAACAGATAATCCTTTCATTTTTACTCCCTGCTCTATTATTAAAAGATATAAAATATTTAAGATAGACCTTCACATCCCAAAATTTTAGCTTAACCTCTCTGATAACATTACTGTGCAGAAATTTGAGAAATCTCAGGGAATTTTAAGATACACTTTTGGAAGCAATGCTAAACCTGATCTAAGTTATTATTTATTAAGAATCACTGCTTTATTCAAAGTACATAGACTTAGGAAACTATTAAAGTGACAAGTGTTATGTGGTAGCCATATTTTCATAACCTTTGTCTGCAGCTACAATAATAGAAATACCCTTTCCTCAAGGATAAATGAAGCAATATAACTTTTTTTTTTAAACCATATATATCCACTGACTTATCAGGCTGCCACAGGCATCTGCTTTTCTGTTTTCCACATATAGCTATTTCCACCTGTAGCTAATACCTATATCGCTTTTTCCTTGGGGCAGTTGAAAATTTCATAGCTCTGTCATATTAAACAAATAGTCAACAGAAGAAACAATAGGAAATACTGTAAGCACATCCAAATTTTGTCTCTGTGTGTGAGGGGGTGTTCAGTTTTTTGGATTTTAGTTTATTTTTGTGGTTCAGGGGAGGTTAACATGATAATAAAAATGTTCATCCTTATCTATTTTGCACTCAAATAGATTCCTGATGCTGTTCTTAATGCTTTACAGCAAGAAAGCAGTAGTCTGCAGAATCCTAAGATCTATGGAAGTTGTAGTACACTTCAAAATCTTTAATTACTATCCCCTATGACTAACCCTTATTCAAAATACTAGTGACTTTTATGGCAAAAAAGAAAAACCCCTTTTTCTTTCTCAAACAAAGACAAATGCATTATCCCTTAAGTTTAAGGATGGGATAAGAAAGCAAGCAAGGCAAGAGGTATCTGAATGAGCCTTTAGAACAGATTCCACCTAGCTCCAGCTGTGTCTCAGTTTGAATTCATCTGAGGAGTTCTTATGATCCGTTTTTTGCCATCAACTTCTGTAACCCTATACCTTGAATTCAACTCCTTGTTGACTTAACCACATGACCGAGGATCTGCCATTCTGAAGGCATACTCATTGTTCCTTACTTTTTAAAATTATCTTTAATAATTTCTATCACTTCTTACTTATTGTTTTTTAACCAGTAGTCAGTATATTAAAAAAATACCTTTCTTCTGAGAGGGAGAAAAGAACATAGGAGCAATGCACATATATACAGATCTGTGTGTATTTACACAAATACAGTGCTGTATGTGTGCACATACACATATAAACTGCAATGTAAATTATAAGATGCTTGATTATGAACACAAGAAAGTTACAAAAAAACCTCAGCTTGCAGAGGGAAGAGTCGGTTCTCCAGAGAATGAATATGCATAATACTTCTGTCAATCCAAGCAGTCAGTATTTTTCTGTCAGAACAAAAAATTAATAATAATTTGCCATTTCATTTGTATTCTGACCTGCAGTTAAGCAATTAACATTTGTGGAAAACAGAGATTTTAAACAGAAAAAGTTGCCAAATAAGTGTTCAAGCAGCAATTCTACAGTCTTAAATACCAGATTTGTGCACTGTTGTAGCATAAATTTGACCCACATCATACAAAAATATATCGTGTACATATACAGAGTGTACACACTCTTATAACCACCTCAACTTTCTATATCATCTGTGCTCAGAACAATGTACTCAGCAAATCCCCATCCAGCAAAATGCCACCAGGATAAAGTTAATTTTTTGGTATTTCTGGAGGTGTTTGATATAGCAGCATATGATTATACTAGATCAGAGTTTTATATAATTTCATTGAGTTAGGACTCCTAAAGCTGCAGGTGCTCTATAATCAACCTGCAGTCTCACACTGTTGCAATTTATCTCACCCTACCCAGAAGCTGCACTAAACTAAACTTACTTGAGATACCAAAAATAGAGACCTAGGTGAAAGAAAATGAACTCTCTTCTCTCCTGTGATTCTTCATCATTATATGAGTCACAACTACTTTGAACAACAACTCTCAGAAAGTAGGAAATTCTTAGGTAACTTTGCAGGTGTTATGTTGTTAAACAATTTGTGTAATAATGTGATTTTTCACACAACAATGGGAAATGCTGTTGGATTTTTTCTGAAGAAGGTGGAAACATAGCCACTAAAAATCAGACGAAAAGTTTAGAAGAGAGAGCATACAAATAGATCCAACCCTTGATACAACAGATGGTTATATAAATGGTAAACTATTTAGGTTTTTTCCAAAACTAAGGAATTTCCATTTTAGTTCAAGGCATGACACCATTATGTAAAGTTTGTTAGTGAACTGATTTGGGCTGCTTTCATGAAAATCAGCAATTTAAAATATAGCTTGTGTTCATTTAAGGTTACAAATTAGATATATAAGGCAGCACTTCATCTGCCACTGAAGTGCAACCATCTGTTTCATAGAAAGCACTTATACAGAAAAGATCAAAAATTAAGAAAAATATTATAACAAATTGAGAAGAAAAACAGAGAGAAAACTTGAACAGAATGCTGAGAACAGCCTCCCTCAAGCAGTCAAGAACTGCAATTCCCACAGCCCAAAGGCCAATAATTACAAACTTGGACCCTAAAAACTGGGTGCACAAATCCATATTGAGACAACTAAATACATTACTGTATTTCCAAAGCTGTTTAGCATCATTTTTTTTTCAAGAGAAGATTGTATATGCCACTTCCTAAATATGGAGTTAAATCAGTTTGTTTTCCCCCACCCTCCAAAGCTGCAAACTTGGTTTCCACTGGGGTATGCAAGTGTCTATGGTATGATGTTTCCTGTCCTACGACTTGGTGGCCCACACAGTTTTGTTGTTTATAGTGAAGGATACTTCCGGATGGTGTCTCATGGATCCTCTTTGTGTTATCTGTGTCAGTCATTATGGGAGAAATCAACAGATGCTGTTGTATGTGAAAACTGGAGTACATAGAAAAACTGGTTTTTATATCATAGCCTGAGAAAAGAGGGTTTTGAGTTGTTTTCCGTATAATTTTCCAACTAAAAAGGAATTTTTATTTCCTTCCTTAGCAATATTAAACACCTTCTGAGCAGCTTGTCTCAGAAACAGATGCTTACTGTAAAGCCTGATTGAAAATACAGATGAATAGACCATAAATATTTTTATGAGTAACTGGAATATACTTTTAAAAGCATAATAAAAATTATTACCCCAAAGGAAGACAGTGGGACTTTAATTATGGACTTACTGATCAGGAATTTGGTCCCCATATTTTATTTCTCTATAACTTGTCCTTTCCACCTGTTGGATATTACTGTGACTTATGAATATACCTTGGTTCTTCATAGATGTAAGTGTGGTATATGCATATCAAAATAATTCTTTCTTTAGATCCCACTGTAACAAAAAAGCAGTTCAGGTAACCACAACAGCAGATACAAACCTATATATAAGGGACTCTGCTTATTTCTAGAAGCTCTAAACAGCAAGTAGAAATAAACGTACAGCTATAGAAAACTGGAAAAATTTTAAAATAATGGTTATTTTTAAGAAAATTTTAGTTAGGAAGCTCACAAAATTCAGTGCTAGCATCCATTTCTGAATGATGACAAAGCATAAATCTACAGATAATATATTGTGATGTAACATCAGACAAGTCAAAGCTACTTGAATGAACAGAATGAAAACCTGACAGCCAAGCACACTGACCTATGGAAATAAATCAACTGAAGTAATCACAGACCAAGAAGGACCTCATTTTTAAGTCTTGAATTGACTTTACAGTATTTTTCAGATACGGCACACATCCTGGCTGCAAACCCTGTTGTCACTGGCAACCACTTCCAGTACAGAAATTGTGTAACCACATGTCAGTGATATTTAGCGTGACTGAATAAACTCATTCTCAAGAGTGTTGATTGGCTCAATCAAAATATTGTGATAACAGAGTTACAATATTCCTTACCAAAAGTAAGGGATGACTCAAGATGACCTGCCCAAATCTGGCCACCTGTAAACTTAAGTCTGTCTTCAAAAGCTGTGGTTTGAAAAACAGAGGTTGACTCACCCTGGATACATCTTTGTGCTGTTTGGGAAATCACCCATTATCCAAACTAAATGAAAGTATTGTAGTCCCCACTAACAAAGTGTTAATGTTGCTGTTTGAAAAACTAATTAAGTAAGGAAAAGAGCATGTTAAGAAGTATATGTGGGAGGTTTTAGCTGGTCTTACCCACTGGCTTAGGTCACAGGACTTCTGACCTGGAATGCCTATCAACGAATAGTGTTTCTGTTTTAGCAATACCACAAAGTGAGGGAACTACACGAGTCCCAAACTATACATAGAAATAAATTAAAGCTACAGTATTTAACTTTTTGAAGTTAAGCCTGCTCAGGGTTTGGTGCCTGTTTCAGAAAACCCTAAATTCTTCTTGACCAGAAGATGAAGCCATTGTAACTGTGCCCTCACTCTGCAAGCCAAGCAATATTTGAGATTGAGAAGTTTATTTCTGGCTATGCATTGTATAACCAGAAAAAACATAATTCAGCCTGATTAAGTAGAATATATTAAAAAACAAGCAGCACGTTCACTGAACTATATGGGTTTTGGTTTGGTTTGATTGGGGGGTGTGTTTCTTGGGTTTTTTTCTTATTTAGACAATTTTCTTTTTTACTAATTTTTTTGAAAGATAAACTATTTCAAACTGAATTGAGTGATTCAAAGTTTTTCCTCAGAGTTGGTCCAAAACCAGCCATCTATTTGTTTTTACAGCATTACAAGACATGATTCTAGATTAATATATAATACACAGTGGAATAAAAACAGAGTTATAACTCCTTTTTCGAAGTTCTCATAAGTTAATTCAGGCCTGAGAAAAAGCACACAAAGGGAATGAATAATAGCAATAACTGGAATAACTGTAATTGGGAAATTTTATTCTGAACAGTAGAAGATCACATTTCATTGTTTCTCCTGAATACTGCACTCAGATTTAACAATAACAAAAAAAACTCTACAAACTCTGTACTTTTTTATTTTATCCCATAATCATTTTTCTGATGGCTCAAGTTGTACATAAAATATAACAATTGATATTAAAATACTAATAGTCTTTCTATTAAAATTATTACTGGGCATGGAAACACACAACATCAAAAATATACGGGCCACAAAGTGTCACCTTCACATATAAGGAATTCCCTGCAGTGAAACTGGCAAAGCTCAGCCTGGTCATGAGTCATGCTAAAGATTCATTTAAATTACTGGAGGGCATCCAACCTATTTAAAAGTCTGGCTACAGGGTATAACATGTTCCATTTTTGTCTTAGTCCTGATGTATTTGAGCATAACTAGATCATCTCTTCACTTCTTATCTTCCCCCCAACCCTTGCCAAGGTATACTCAAGTGGTATTCCACTTAGCTATCAGTTCCTCTCCTTGATTTATTGTTTTGTCTCTTGCACCCATTTAATTTGCATTCCCCTCTGAAGATGCCTCTGCTAATAACCCTAAAACCTTGTATCAGTTTTTTTAAGTGACCTCACATCTATGAAGATATCAGTCTATTTTGAAAACATTCAGTATTTTCTAGCCATGTGTTTGAAAGAAAAAACAAGAACAAAACTAACCCAGCCAATATTCCCAAGGAGGCTGTTATCACAACTCAGCAGTACAATAAGAATCTCTTGGATATGAGTGTCAGTGAAGAGATTATCTGCTGACTGCTGTGTGATGCAAAAGTGATTGCTGGAGGAAAATGGAAAACATGTTATGAACTACAATTACGGCACAAAGATAATGAGCCGTAGTGGTCTTGTATCTTTGAATAGATGTATATCTGGTTTGGCTGAATGTTAGCTTGTAACTCTTAATTTGTCTGTATCTCAGTCCTAAAAGGAGCAAAGCCTTCTTTACCTGCCAACATTTTCTCACAACTGAAAAAAAAAAGGATGGAGCTTTCAAGTTGAAAAAAAACAAGCTTATCTCGAAATTTTCTATTCAATAGCCATATTTTAACATTATTTTTTTCCCATGCCTCAAAAATTTCAGCCCAATCATTATTTTTTGTTCCCTGAGGAAATCAGCTGATGCACAGACTGAAGAAAAGAACCATACTCTGCTCCCACATGAAGGGCAAGACGGAGACATTCAAAGTGTGAGGTCGGAGAAAAACAGCAGACCAATACCTTCAATTGATGTGATTGTCCAAAATTCACACAGGCTTTAGACTGCAAAATGTGTTTTAAAAGTCCATCATATTTTACCTCTAGTAATTCTTCTGTCCTCCCTTTCAGCATTTCTGAAAAGATAATAGGCAAGCTCAGTCATACAGCAATAGAAACTAACAGGACAGAGTGCATAAGCAATATATTTCTTAACTAGCAGCAAAAATTGTTATCAGCAACTCTCTTTCTGAAAATTATTTCTCCAGAGCAACTGAAGTAATATTCTTAAGACACAAATGAAAACAATTAATTATGGTGCCACCCTCCTTATCCAAGTCGAATCATCTAACAGTTAGATGCCTAAAGTCTAGTGTCTAGCCTGAGCAATCAATAGAAAAGTATAGATTCACCCCCATTGATTCATCCCTTGGCTCTTGGGGAACTATTTGTCACTCAGCAAGCTACACAGGACACTCAGCTTCTTGGCAGCTTAAATTTGCTTGGATAAATTCCACAGAAAGCCTTATTAAGTAGTCAAAACTGGGGAAAACCTGATGTGGGAAACTGATCCCATATCTAGAATCCAGCTCTTCTGACAGTGTTCATTTGCACCAAGGTTGTGGGGCTAAAAAAAAAAAACATGTTCAGAATACTTAGTAAAATAACATGATTAAGCAAGAGAAGTACATTTTACTAGTTTGAATGACTGATCATTGGTTATGTTCTGATTCTGCGTTCTTGGCTCTGACCCACACATTATGTTCAAATGGCAAGCAGTTGCTATGAGCAAGACTATGCAGTATTCTGACTAGGTCAAGACACGATGTGACCAAATCTGAACACACAGGAAAGTCTCAAGGCAAAATAACTTCACATCAGACTACTAAAGGACTAATATCTGTATATATGTTATCAATTATCCCTTTTATACTCTGTTTCACAGTCTCACCAGTTCATTTAGTAGATTTATAATACTTGTCAGTGAATGATCTATCAATGAATTGAAATAATTTTGCAGCTCGAGAAAGTTGGACAAGTAAGCTTCTCCTGTGGTCCTATTTATAATGACCTATACTGTGAAGGAAAACATACCAGCACATTTTGAGAACAGCACTCAAAACTGTCCATGCTTTGTTCCATACTCAGTGCCATACATCTGATTACCCTCTGTTTATGCATGTGCAAAGATACACTGTGAAGGTTGAGAAAATTCTTACTTACCTTCAGAAAAAATAGTTTTAGACTAGAGTCAAACAATGAATCATCCTAGATAAGACACAGTATTCTCATTTACTTGACTGCTCAATATTTAGTACTTATTCTGGTGCTAATGGAAGTAGTCATAAATCCTAGTAATCCTTTGGGACCTCTTAATGCTGGCTTTTCACTGACACAGTCTTTCTCTGTTCTTCGTTTGATTCCCCCACACAATCAGAGAGATACAACAGACTATACAATATAAATGCATTTCCTAAGAGTGAAAATTAAAAGCAAGCATAACAGATGAAAAGAGCAAAGCATTAGAATGGAATAAGATGAATTAAGATCAGAGAACCAAAGGCAAACACCAATCTAAGTAGGCCACCCACGCTGTTAATGTAGATAAGTGAACAATTTTGAAGAGGAGCGTAACTGTTAGCATGTTTGTATTGCAAACTGGTAAATGCTCCAGTTACTGCTTCCTAAAATAGCAAGGAAGTGGCACATCTCTCCTCATGAGATCTCAGCATCACACTCTGAGCTACAAAGTAAACTAGGTTACACAGATTTATTGGAAAGTCTGCTTATTGCCATTGGGAAAAGAGCATTTAATGGCCTCGGCTAATAAAGAGGCTGTAATACTGAAACAGGCCACGTGAATACAAATAAAATATACCTTTCAGTGTACTTTTACCTTCACCATGATTAAAAGGGTAAAAATTCTCAGAGCTTCCCCCTTAAAACTTCCATGGATACTTAAACAAAAATTAGAAACAATGAAACTTCAAAACAGAAGCCTTTCAGAGATTAGTTTTAACTGTACAATAACTCTACCAGGCAACTTAAGCTATTGAATGCTACTGTCTCACTTAGGCAGAGATATTTTGAACTTTCGATGCTGTAGAGCAGTTGAGTGCATCTGTATTATGAGTGTTGAATAGCTACTGTAAAAATCAAGTGGTTAAGAATGCCACAACCCCTTCTATTCAGGGCTCATTTAATGAACGTCAATTATTTGGGTGTTCTGAGGAAAATAAATCACCATGTTTACGTCTTCAATGTCTTTGGCTATATGGCTATAATTTCACCATCATCAGTTTTATGCACCTTGAATAAAATATAGTACAGATGGCTCTCTTGGCACTTGCTTCACATTTCTGTATTGTGAGGAGATGCACTGGTACTCTTCTTGACAGAGGGGGCCTGCTCCTAAAGCCAGATGACCACAGGATCATTGGCTAATTGAATCTCCAGAATCCCTTAAGCCTTACTCTAATCAGTTGTAATTATTCTCTCCCTTTCCTAATGTAACACAGAACATATCTTTTCCATTTCCTTTGAAATGGGGATGAAAGATGTCATTATTGAAAAGTCTTATAAGTCATTCACATAAAACAGACAGAAATGTAAAGTGAAACTTCAGAGAAAAAACCTGAGCTCATCTACCTTGCTTGTTTATTTAAAAGAGTGAAAACTGTGAGTCATCTTGATTCTTAGGTCATTTGAATTCTATTACTTTTGTCTTCTGCCCTTGTACAATCTTTCTCATCAATTATTTTATTAAAATTTAAAGAACAAAATTTATTTGGAGTTAATATACCCTAGGATCTGTTCAGGGGAGACTTCCA
>WEKY01054384.1:0-25188 GCA_013390045.1 Picathartes gymnocephalus
TCTGCCACCAGTTTTGGTTCCAGGCTGCACTGAGAGAGGGGCTTTGCAGTGCGCAGAAATTAATGCTGCATTTCCAAAAGAAAAGATCTGTGTTTCTCAGTTTGATTTGTAAAAATCTATTCATATTCATTTATTAATCCTAATTTTAATACAAGGTAAAATTAAAAAAAAAACGCAAGGCAATACAACATAGATTAAGATAGAAACATTAAAAAAGATTAACAGCCTGTGAGTGAATCAGCAGCTTAGCCTGGCAATACAGGTGCTGAGGGTGCCAACTTAAGGTAAAACGTGTCCTTGGAGGCACAGTGTCCCCCAGGCAGTGCCCAAGGGGTGCTGTGTGTGCAGGGGGTCTCTTACTCACATGGCTGGAGTTGTGCTCTCCTGGTCAGGACCGGAGTCTCCATCACTGCTCCAAGGCCAGTATGTGAAACCAGACAGGAATTGTGACTCCAACACTGAGGCAACCAAGCATCATGGAAAAGTGTTGTTCCTTGTCCTTGAAGTGACTGTAAACACATCTATGAACACAACAGACCAGGCACTAGTATGGTGGTGTTTGAAGCTGTAAAAGATACTGCAGCAGTTAATTTCCTGCTTTAGTTGGGCTTTTCCTCACCATCAGTTGCTACTAAATAAGTCCCTAACATTTTTCAAGGGCATAACTTGCAACAAGACAGCAATAACCATTACATGTTGTTTTCAACAACATGCCATTTTCCTTTCTGGCAGGCAGCAATGGGCTTTTAATGGGTAACATTTGTTTCATAAAACTCCCAGATGCTGCCTTGACAATTGCAAGGGAAGAAAAGAGAAGAAAACAAACCTAAAGCAAGGACAGAAAATACAAAGAGCAGATGAAAGATTCAGTTTCCATTGCAATGATTTCTCTTGTGTCTCAGGCTGATGCAGAGCTTTGCTGATCAGACATCTCTGGTGAGCCTGTGCTACAGATCCACTGGGATCCTGGCTCTCCCACCTGGTGCAGCCCCTCCAGTCATTCTGAGCCACGATGGGAAATACTGGGAGTTACCATGCAAGTGGAGCCCTTCAAGTAAAACCAAAAATTACAGGGGATAAGCTTTCCAGACTATAAAAAACCCAACAAATATAGAAAAAAATACAGAAGAGAACTATATGGCACCAACCTCATTCCAGAGGATGAAGTGCACTGTGAAGTAGCAGCAGTTTAACATGAGGAATGGGAAAGCCAACATCTGTGGAGAGCCAGGACAGTAGCCATGGCCATTGCTTTTTCACATCTATTTTTTGAGCCCTCCAGCAAACCTGGTGAGTGGCAAGAGGCACTTCTTTCCCTGAACAGACCCAAACCATGAGACTTTGAAGAGTCTGTCAGCACTGCCTCATGACTGGTGCCAGGGAGCTGAAGACAGGCGACTGAGCTCTAAGTGGTTGAGCAAAATCCAGGGGCTCCACATATTCTGTGTTACAAAGGAAAACTGGAATTGCCACCACATATCTTTGAGGCAGTCCTGCTTACCTAGAGAGGTTCTGCCCCCCTGTTCAGGGAGAGGCAAGGCACAGGAGATGGATTTGTTTGCACAGCCCTCGGTCAGGTTCAGCCAGCCCTGTTCCCCCTCAGCTTCCCACACTTAGTCCCAACAGACTGGTGAAGGAGCACTTCCTCACTCGCTGCTTCTCTGCTCCTATTTCTTCTTTTCTGTAGAAACAAGAATTTCCAGAGAACAGCTAAAAGGCTCATGACTAGCACACGTCCACACCTTTGTTTTGGATGGTAAAATCTCTCACAGTGTGAGGTGTCTGAGTGTTACATAAAGCAAGTTCATTAATTTTCCCTCATCCAGTCCCATTGTCTTTACTCTGAATGACTGTCTATGCAATCCAGTATTTACTCATCACAGCAGGTCCAAGAAATACTGCACCAAAAAAATACTATTTCCTAAATTTGGCTACTCCGCAAAAATTCACAAATTCAATTTGTTTAATAATGTGATACCACCACATTATAATTTTTAATTAAAAACTGTATCCTCTCATTATGTCTGCAGATCTTTCATGTGTCTGTCATCCAGAAACAAGGCAATGCAAGCTCATCTCCACAGAAAGAGACACTGCACCCTGACCTTGGTGCACAAGGATTTTTTTCACTTGGCACACAAACATTTTACTGGCACAAAAAGTAACTGGAGTGGAAAGGGAGCAGTTCCCAGCTGACAGAGCAGCCATGCTTCCTTGGATCCACCTATATAACTTGGGGCAACAAAACTGTAAAAGCAAAAGGAGACTTCACTTTCTTAAAACAGAAATGCTCAGTAATACCCATGTTCTACCTCATGTAAGTCTGAAGAATTTTTCAGGCATCACGTGCTGAGGATGGGACAGGGGAGCATCAGCCAGAGTCACTGGTGTCCTCTGAGGGCTTGCTGCTGGGTTAGCCTGTAAGATTCCCAAGGGTGTTTAAATGCAGGCAGGATTTAAAGCTCTGCAGATCACACCTACCTGAGCAATACAACAGATCTGACAGGACAAGAACAGGCTCAGTGTACAGACAAGGGACACTCCCACACAGGCACCGTCCCTGTGCTGCCACAGCTGGGCCACGCTGCCTCCTTGCACACTGATTTCCTGAGGCTTTGCCTGATGCTGTTTTAATTCTTCACACTGTGGGGCTCCATCACTCACTCACCCTGGGAGATCATTCCACAGTTTAGTAGACATTACTACGGCTGTTTTACCCCTGACAGTCATTCAAAATTCTGCCTTTCCTAATTTAATTCCATTGTCTATGAATCTTTTTTTCCTCCATGGGTATTAAGACGTTCTTTTCTTATTCCAGATAAAGTCAAGCTATTAGCAACTAGAAATCAGTTTTATTCCTTAGCTGGAGAGATGTAACCTTGAGCAGGTACAGACAGGTAATTGTGGACTGTACTTAGGGGTCCGTTAAAACTTTCTGCCTGATTTCCCATCCCTGCAGGGATGATAATTGGTGTTCCACATGGAGTATCCCAGCCCCTCTGGCAGCGAGCAGGGCAGCACTGAGAGGCTCCAGGAGCAGCTCTGTGCAGCCCCCCCAGGCTGGGAGAGGAGAGGGAAGTGTGTCCCAGCTCTGCAGAACCAAACAGAGACCAAATGGAGCCATGAAATTCACTGCCACAGGGACCACAGTCAGATGAGCTTTTCCCCAGGCTGTGGTGCCCCACTGCAGAAACAGGGAAATGTGACTCTTGGAGGGAAATGTGACTCTTGGAAGTTAAATTCACAAGGAGAGGAAGGAATGGGTTTTGTTCTGATTGCACATTGGCTTCAGTCTGGAGCTGCTCTAATAATCCTGTGGAATGGGATGGGTTTGAGGGCCAGCTGAAGGGAAAGGCAGCTCAGGCGGAGGCCATGTGTGTCCCAGGTTTGCTTTTACTTTCTACATTATTTTTCCTTAATATAAATATCAACCACAACAGGTACTAACAGAAGACTTCAGGAGCCTTTCCCAGCTGTTTTGGGCTTCAACCCTCAAAGCTTGCCTCTCATAACTCAGTTTTAGCTTCAGGCACTTTAAAGTTAATAGACTGATTTGAGCAAAGGGCTTATTGGAAATCCATGTTGGAAAATACTGAGTGTAAGTGTGCTGGTGCCAAGCTATAAACACATTTATACAGTGCAGTAAATCAGTGCTGCTGCTTGTCTTTGGAGGGGCTGGGCCAATTAAGCTGAGCGTACAGGATATGAGGATGGAACCTGTTCAGCTGCAGGCAGGTAGCAAAGAATGCAGCCACACCACCCTGCTGGGCCTCCTTTTGACACTGCCCTGCCTGGCCACATTTGATACCATTTGCTTTTGGCTTGTCATTCATTGACTGCTGAAAAAGAACAGGGATTTGGAAAGGCATTGGCAGTGTTGTGTGAGTGTGGCATGAGGGCAGGAAAATGGAAGAGGCAGGAAGGGTGATGCCTGTGAACATCTACTGGTACAAGGCCCACAAATATGCTTGGGTTCTATAATGCAATAATGGTGCGGGGCTCACTCTCAGAATTCCTGCATAGGTAAAGGTTACATGATCTGACCAATGACTTTTTATAAACAAGAAAATGTTCTTTGTTATCAAAGCATTTCATCCAACTACTTTCATTACCCCCCCTGTCTTTTAAGTGTTATCTAAAATACAAAACAAGGCAGAAAAATAGGATAGGATGGTTCAGAGAGCTGGTTAGCTTTAAGTGCATCAAGTCTGGATATTATTTATATTTTCTGTTTGTATAAAAGCTGTCATTGACTATTTAATGTAAAGTTACCATTGCCTGAATAGGTGCTCAGATCACAGAAGATGTAGTTGGAAGCTGACAGAGTTGTTTCGTAAAAACTCTAAAATGCACTAGAACGCACACAAAAAAAAGTAATTTTTTAAATGAGAGAGAAGAGGAAGAAAAAGAGCCCTGTGTCCCATTTAAAAGGGGAGAATTCAGACTTTGAGAGGGACTTAAAAAGGGGGATTTCAAACATTCTTTTAAAGGTTTTGTTTTCCTTTCTAGATCCAAAGAAGTCAAGCACACTTGTTGCTGCCCCAGTCTCTAATGCAAGACAGTCTCGTGCTATTCTGCCAATACCCAAAGCAGGAGAAAGAGATTCCCAAATATAGTGCCAAAAGCAACTGCCAGGTCACCAGCAGTGACTGCCCAGGTCCTAACCCATGGCACTAATTATCCATCTGCCTCGTCAGCTGCCTGAACAGATTCTCTATGGCTGGGCACAGGAACAGGCTGCCTTTCCTCTTCTCACACATCTTACCGTGGGTAGGCGTGTTTGGAATGATTTTTAAACTTTGTTCTAGCTGTTCTGTTTGCACCTTCACTCCTCTCATTACTTGTTTCACTGCTCATTTACTCACTGGAACAAAAATTGTTTGAGACAAGCACTAAAGAAGCAAATGTTTGTGAACAGAAACCAAACTCATTCCCCTCACAAGGCTGGCAGCTCACTGCACCATCATAAAAGAGAGGTATTCACCTTTAAATCCTGGCTTTTGAAAGCAAGGAGAAACTCACACGTGCACAAAGGCCATAATACAAAACCCAAAATCCACAAATCTCTCACACTAGCAGGGCAGTGCACTCACCGTGGTGGGAAGCAGCCCATAGCCCTGGAGCAGCATTCATGAGCAGCTCGTTACTTGGCAGTCCTTTGCACAGGAAATGCTGTCACCTGAACAAATAAAGGAGATATTCTGGCATGGGCCATGGAAGCCTCTCTTTCTGACTTACACCAGTATCATCTAGGGAGAAAGGGGAACCATAAAGAGGCAGGAAGAGCAGTGGCCTCTGATTGCAACTTCCCTCTTGCAGCACCCCGGCCACAGGCTGCTGCTGCCTACCTTAAACCATTAACTCATCACCAAGGCAAGGGGGTACTTCCCACCTTCACAGCATGAATTAGTGAGCTGACTCTACCCTAAAGTGAAGTAAATCCCAGCTCCCATCCTCTCTGCACCAAAACCATCACTACCTGCACAGCAAAAAAGGACACAGAGCGAAGGGTAAAAACCTCTGTTGAGATCTACAAAGTGACTCTGCCTGGCTGCCTGTGGGGCTGTTCCCCTCAGCATGGCACTGGCTGTGCAATGCATTTTCTTTCACACACAGTACTCTTGGTTTCTTAATATCTTGTCAGATTCTTCCAGTATATTAGTCCCATTTGCTTCTACAGCTACATCCCTAACCAGCCTAATTTGTCCACTTTATCATCCTGAAGAAATTTTGAAGGGCAACTCGGAAATTTTTCTGTCTGAGTTTTCCAAGTGTTTATCGCTATTCCAGTGTCTGTTATATTGAGCTTGGAGCATCCCCATATCTACAAGGCATGAGAGATTTCCTTCACTGCAGATCCCTTATAAAAAGTCTAAAGGCTCCACTCAAGCACCAAACTGGTGAGGCTCCACATTTGCATTTTCACATTCACATTAAACAGACTTTAAACAGTTGACTTATTTGTGGCACACGATGTTGCATGATCTGGAAATTAAATATCAGGACTGTATTTCACCCCCAAGTCCCAAGGCATTAATAAAGGAGTCTGTTTGCTGATTGTTTTCCTGTCATATAAACTTATAAAAGTACGTTAGTTCCTCATCAATTTGCAGTTTATCTCTACATTTTTCCTGATGGCCTTTCCAATAGCATGGAGGGGAGGAGCAAAAGGGCCACAGGGATTCCAGAACAAATCCTCTGCAGAACAACTTACAATATGTACATTTGTTTACTTCTGCCATAACTGCTACATCTGCTTTCCTGACACTAATTAATTAGGCCTCGTTTAATTAATTGTGTTCTCTGAGGAAGGTGCTGTTGACATTTTGCAGCTGGTACTTGAAAGGGGAGCTGTGCAAGGCAGAGTTCCTGACAGCATCCCTGGTTTGAAGTCCTGCAGCTCCCCACACTCTGCCTGTGCCCGTGGCCTGTGCTGGGCCATGCAGCTGGAAGGAACCCGCTGGAACTGAGCCTTCAGCCCTTCTGGAACTGCCAAAAAACCTTCAAGTGGAGAAGGAACAGTCCAAAATCTGACTTGAGTCTAAATAAACCCCAAACCCAGAAACACAGATGTAGACAGCGTACCTTGAGTTTCCTCCCAGTGAGGCCTCCTCCTCTATTTATTTACTTATTTCGATTTATCTCAACTTCCTTGGGTCTAACTCGGATGTGATGGGACAGGTCTTGTCCTGGAGCACGTTAATATCAGCCCCACAGGTCTGCCCTGCACATCACTCCTGTGGTGTGACTGCATGTCTTGTTTTACACAGATGGGCAATCACGCATACAAATGCTCCTATAATTCAGCCCAGAGTTGCTGAACTGTTTATACAGGCAACTTTCCATCTATTCCTAACACTCCACGTGCTACAGAGGTGTTTTCTCTTGTTCCCAAAATATTATTCTTCATTAACTGAATTTTGGTAAAACAGCTATACCTCTGAGAGCTGGAGATTCTTAATCTCCTAACAGGCTCTTGGAGGTCAGGGGAAGAAGAAAGTCTAATACTTTCCACAGTGCTATGTAGCCTACTAATTTCTTGTCAAAGTGGCATGTGTTTACCATCCCTCATTGATACTCTGACTGGACCTTGGCAAGGAAACCTTTGCCAACAGCCACTTTACAAGCAAAACCTGCACATTTCTCCCTGAGAGCTATTTTTTAAGAACACTTCCTTTAAGGAAAATTCTTCTCACAAAGTTTCGTGGCTGGCTGAGGTGTCCTGCTTGCAGCCTGGCTGTGCTGATTTCAGCAGCGTCACATCAGAAATAAACGGGATTGTTTGTGGTGGCACGATGTCACATGCATTGACCATATCCCTGGCAACAGCCAGCCTGCCCTGGGGCTGTTTGAGAAGACAGAAATGGAGTGAATCAGAATAAGCCACAGTCCCTGCAAAAAGTGGGGGAAAGAAAAGAAAGGAAGAAAGGAACAGCCATGGAGTGGGGTCTGGGAAGATTAGGTGCTGGTTTGAAAACACTGAGGCAGTGGACTGAAACCCAAAAGATTACTTGTCTACATTCTAGCTGCACCAATAATCATTCTCTGCTAATTACCTTCCCTTTTGTGCTGTGGGTGCCATTAACAGTGTCCCAGCAGTGCCCAGGCCAGCCCAAGGGTGCACAACGCATGTGCTGGGGGATGTGCCATGGCATCAGCCACCAGACACATTTCAGGAAGGAGCTTCAATGCCTGAGTTTATTTTGTTTTGCTTGCAAACATCTGAGCTCTCTGATTTGGCAAAAGGAAAAAAAAAAAAACAAAAAAGCACTGCCTGTCATTCTCTTTAGGGCTCCACATAAAAATCCTATCAGGGTTTTATAGACAGCAGTATGGTAGTTTTCCCAGCTTCAAATGCTTTCCTGTTCCTGCTACCCATCCAGATGGAAAGGTTCTGCAAACAAAAGCAGTGCAGTGAAGGCATGTGTGAGTTTGCTTCCAGACACTTCAGATTGCAGATACTGTCTCACTCTTAGCTGTTGGCAAATCTGTCATTGAAGGCCATAACTACAGGTTTATCAGAAGTGCAGAAAAACCCTCTCTTCCTGTTCTCTTTCACTTGGTCTTTCTTGCACAGCAAGTTATCAGCAAACACCAGTCAACACTTGATTGCTGTAACACAGGTGGTTACAAGAAATAAGAAATATTTGGTTTTTTGGAATGTTTTATCTCTCAGTCTGTACCCAGGGTGCTGCTTCCACTTGAAATTATTTTTCAGTGCTGTTATCTGAAGCCCACAGCTTCTAACAAAAAAAAGCTGATTGTGTAAAAGCAAAATGAGATTGGGCTGTCAAAGCCCAATACCCTGAGTGCAAAGCCCAGGCTGGGCCTGGAGCCTCTGCATTCGAGTCTCACAAGGGCTTTTGCTGGCTTCCAGATCAGAAGGGGCACACAAGGTAGGGAGCACTGGCATCCTTAAACTTGGAATCACTACAGCATCTTCATCTGATGTTTTGTTGGGTAACTTTGCAGAACTCCTCCCCCTCTTACCATAAGCAGTCTAAAAATGTGTGAAACTGCTCCCTCTTGCAGGATAAGGTTTGAATTTTAATTTTTAATTCATCACTAACAGACACTATCATTTCGAAAAGGCTGCTATTACTGTTAAATTAGGAAGTCAAAAGTCAATTTTATGTAGAGGAATCTGGTTTTTAGTGGAGCTTATTACTAGAATGAAGGCATGGCTTTGATAAATTTGGAACACACCCAAACTGCAAATCAGTTTTTAACTTCCAGTGTTGGCATGCAGTTGTCTGCCTTTGTTTTCCTCTTTTTTTTTTTTTTTAAGAGCTCTTGGCAACTTCTACTCTAGCTGTGCAAGTTAAGAGTACTGGTATCTGTAGGAGTACTGTCAGAATTAAAAAAAAAAAAAATCATTTTAGACCCTTGCTTCAGACAAGTCCTGTCATGAAAGGGAGCTGAAGAGATCTTTCCCCTTGAGTAAAGCAAATGACATGAAAAAAGCTGAGAAATGCTGTTCAAAGCCAACATCACACCCTGGGACAAGATCAAGACTCTGGAAGGTTTCTGTCTTGGAAAGCTGGGTGCATAGGAAGGCTACCAAACTCACTTTTAATATAAAGAAAAAATCTCTTTAAAAATACGATTGGATGAGTTTAGGTAAGTACATTTTCTCTAGGTTTTCTTCAGGAGCTTGGATGATTCTCTAATGAAAGCTCCAGATGCTCCTACCTCCTGCGTGTCTCTGGAAGTTTCAGCTTTAAATTATGAACATGGTAGTGAACATGAGTGAAAGAAAAACAAAAAAAATAATTAAGGGCTTGACTGGGAACCAGGCAGAAGCTCAGGCAAAGCATCTCCCTGGTTACATCCCACTGCTGCCCAGCCTGAAGGCCCCTGTCTGGGGTGAGGTGCATAGGAGGGGCAGCAGAGAGGAAATCCTCTCTTCCTGCCTCAGCACCATGTTCTATCTCTGCAGACACCACCGGTATTCCTGGGCAGCAGCTCATACTGAGCTCACCTTCAGTTTGGACTGACCTGTACAGCCCATATCCCAAAGCACCTACTCACCAGCTGGGCAGGACAGAGGTTTCCTTTATTCTCTGTCCCACCAATCCTTCTCTTTATAGGTAGCTCCAGGGACATTTAAATTTATACTCCTATTATGCTCGCAAGACATACTTATGCATGAATAGAGCGAATTAACAAGAAGTCCCCCAAACAAACAAACAAGCCCCAGGCTATGCAAACTGATCCTGACAGTGTCACACAGGTGGCACCTGAGCAGGTGCTCTGCTGCCATTGCCCAGTTTCACACAGAAACAGATCAGGCTTTGCTTCATCTCCAGTGTGGCTGAGTCAGGCTCCTGTTGAGCAGAAAATACACGAGATCTTGCTTCTTGCAAACAGCTCCTTGCTGTTAGGAAACTGTTTGTGATGTGCCTGGCCGTAGAGGAGTGCCAGGCCTGATTAATATTGTTTAACAAAGCATTTGGCTTTCCTCTGATGAACAGCAGAGGTCAGAGGGCAGGGACCTATGCTGAAAGCTAATTGCTGAAGTTATTTGTCTGGCTTGTGTTAGGTGCTGGGATCCTGCTATACAAGTCAGAAGCATGGAGTGCCCTAAATGCAATATTGTAATTTAAATGCTTCTAACACAAGAGAGAAACAATTCACTGATCATCTCATTAGAGGCTTAGCTATTTACATCTGGACAGCTTTTCCTCTTTGATCTTGTAAGAAAAATGAATGGAAGTTTAGGAGACATTTAATTGCTTTTGTAAAGGCTTGGATCCAAGCAAAACTCACTTACAATCTGGGAAACAACGAGGGGTTGTAAACCTATTCAATACCCTCTCACCAGTTCTAGAGACCAAACCAGAGAATTCCAGTGTTAAAGAATTCAAGAGTGCTGACTCCTGGTTTCCATTTGACTTCCACTACAAACCTCATCTGTATGTTACTAACCAAAACAATATCCTTCTCCCTGTGGACCGATGAATGAGCTATATTGTCATTGGTTTTATTTTCTGCCCCTCACAGTGTACAAAAACTGCAAGCACTGTAGCCTGAAAATTTCGTGAGTAGAGAAATCTCTGCTCCCGTCTATTGGTGAGCAAGAGAAGAATGCCCATAAAACCAGTCAATCTGTTTGGTTGTTTTACCCAGGTCCCTGGATGGACAGATAATCCAGGGTTCAGGGCACTCTGGTACCATCTGCTTGTTAATAAATGTTGTGGTTCTTCTTTTATTTCACTCCTCATTCTTCCAGTGGCACTTCTGTGGAGATGTCATAGTTCCACTTCAGTGACCACAAAGTCCTACCAGTCTTCTCAGTCTCCTATACTGGGATGGCTTCTCTGTTAGTTCTTGCAAAAGACTTAATGAGTAGATGTGATGGGGAAACAGATCGACGATGGGGCTGAACAAAGGGAAGGTTTTTTTTTAATTAAAACCACAGTAACAGCAGCAAAAGTGGGACATCTTGGAGGCTGGACTAGATGAGCTTTAAAGATCCCTTCCAACTCAAACCATTCTGTGATATTCACTGACAATTCTTACTCAATCAGTAAATAACTAATTTGATTTTAGACTGGGTTTTAGGAAGGAGATTCCAAAAGCAGAAGAATATCTATTTGCAGTTGGCTGGCAACAGGCCTGCCCAGGCATGAGTCAGGCCTCTGGAGCTGTGGTGTCCAAACTCTCCTAAACTACAGTGAAACTTAGTACAAGGATTAGGAGGAAGGATGCTCATAAGGAATGTGTGCCTACAGGAAATTCACAGCATCAGCTGGAAACCAAATCTTTGGATGGTTGCCAAAGGTGCTGAATGAGGAAGATGTTTCTGTTTACAGTGGACTGTTTTCCCAAAGTTAATGGTATCTTTGCCTTGCCACTAGCAAAGGCCTCGTGGTTTCAAAGAGTTTCATACTTGCAAGTGATGAACTATTGCCTGAAGGTGCTTGGAAAACATTCCAGGTGGGAAGGGGCACAGTGCTGTACACACCTTTAAAGAGCTGTCATTTATTGAACATTTATTTACTGCTACCAGGAGCTGAGTTCTGGGTATCCAGTGATTAGGGGTGGTGGCAAGATTCCAACTTGGTGGAGGAGACAGCAGTCAAAAGGAAGTAAATTACTGGATTCATATGGAAGGGCTGAATTTCTGAGCTCATCAGCTTCTTTGCTGGAATTTTCTCAGCATCCCAACCTTAAGTGGAGCCTCCCTGCTATTGTTACAAGCAAACATTGAGTTCTTGCCACGCTCTCGTCAGTGGTCATTGCTATTCCCAGATCATTAGGAAGAGGAACAAGCCCAGTAAGGAATGTGAAAGAGGGCTGGAGGGAAAAGATGCTGCTGAATAAATCCATACCGGGCTGAACACAGCACTGAGACAGAATATCATTCAGCAGGAAGGTTTATCACTACAAACTGGCATGCTGCAGTTGAGCTGGCGTTTTCTAAAGAGAGCTGCACCCACAGACAGCTGACTGATGAGTTCACAGGATAAAAGACTGTTCAGGAGTTCATCCACTGAAAGGCTCTTTACAGGCTCCACTTTCTCACGGTCCCCCTCTGCAAGGAGTTACTGTGCTTGTAAGAGTTCCACAGCCCATGCCTGTCCTCCCATTGTTTCAAGTTAAGGGAACATCAGCTGGTTTTGCTATTGTGAGCAGGGGCCACGATGGAGGGCTAATTGCTTCTGTTCAGCTAAATGTCTGTTTTATGGGGCCAGGCTATTGCAGGCACCCAGCTGGACAATGGGACAGAGGCCTGAGCCTGTGATCTCCCTCAGACAGTGGGCATTTAGGCCACTTCTGAGGGAGCTGGCAAGAAAACTCCTTGTTTCTTTTTCCACGCAATAAATAAAACTCCCAAAAGATAATTAGGTAATTCAGAGTGGATAATGATTATCCATGGTTTGGGAGGAATTTCTTTCTGACAAAGGCTCCTCTGCATCTGTAGTACAAACTGATTTTACTGGAAACTTGCTATCAGGCAGAGGAAGAAGCAAACTTCCCAGAGGAAATCTGCAAGGTGGAAGCATTTATTAATGCTAGATGCATACAAGGATACAGAAAGGTTATTCCTAGCAGGACACATTACATCCTTGCTAAAGAAAACATGAGCATTTCTACCCCTTGGTGAGATCAAGGTACAGAAACACATATTCCTAAAAGAATGCCTTTCTTTGGGGCTTTGGGGTTTTGTTTTGAGGCCAGTGCCAGGTTCTGTAAGAGGCAGGTCTCTCAGCCTGCTAGATTCATGCTTTATTGCCTCTGTGGCAAAAAAAAAAAGTACCCTAATAAATTTTAACCAGCCAGTTGATTCTGCAGCACCAAGATACAGAGCTTATTCCAGCTGCTCTTCCTTTCTTGGATACTCAGGTGATTGAACACAGCATTTCAGGCACGTTGAGGGGCAGAGATGAGATAGCATGTGCAGGGTGTTTCTTAATGCTGGCCTATTTGAATGATGAAAATTAAAGTAGGCCTCTGGGTGTTGGCTGGCATCCTGTAATAGGTTCTTCACAGAATATCAACCTAAGCAGGCCTGGAAACTGACTGGAAACTCAGCTTCGTTCATTACTTGCAGGTGAGGGTGTAAAGACACTTTTCCAAACAGAGATGGCTTGCCTTGTGGATGACTGACCTGGTCTCCCTAAATTTCAAGGCTTGCAGATTTCTCCTATTCCCATGTAATTTTTAAATTTGAATTTCAAATATTCCTGCTGTTCTTTTTCAATCCAAAATACCTGGACTAAAAATGTGCTTTGTCTCACTTGAAATATAGTATTTTCAGGAAACACCATGAATTTTACAGAATTATCTAAAATGGCAAAATTCAAGCACAACTGTTCTTCACATCTAGTGGGCCCAGTAATAACTACAAGAAAGAAAATTAAAACCAGAAAAAAAGCCATATGTGACTTTTTTCCCTGTGGCTTAATTACAGAGCTGCATTGTGTACTTAACTAAAAAGCAATAAAGGCACTGCAAGAAGTACCATTAATGATTCAGCAACATCCCCTGAAGATCAGCTTTGTTTCTGGAATTTTTCTGGTGGAAATCCCTTTAATTCCTTAGGTTCACCTTTCCCTCCAGCAGCTCCTACCCGAAGTACAAACTACCAAAGGGTGAGGACAGGTAACAAGCAAGATCACAATCAAATCCTACCAGTTCAACAGGGTGCATCCAGCAGGCAGAGGGTGAACTGGATGAGGAGGTGTGAGCTCAGAGATCCTTGTCCTCACAGGAGATTTGGAAGCTGAGAATGGTCCCCCCATGGGATGAAGGCATAGGGTGCAAAAAGGAGAAAGCACATGGTGAAAAAAATGCAGAATGGAGGTGATGCAGAGAAGCTGAAAGTTATATTTAAGAAGTTCATAGTGAACACAGAGTGCTGCAGGAAGCAGCAAGCTTATCAGAGATCTTTGCACTGCCTACAGTATCAAATGTTATGTTCACAGGGAGGCCAGACAAACAAATTGGCAGGATATGTCAATAGAGTCTAGACTGAAAAAGGTCTCCTGAGAAATTAATTCCCAAGTCTTTAATCTACCACATTTTATATATTTTTATCTACAATAGTGCTGTTTTTCACACATCCCTACTTTGAGAAAAATGCAGTTAAATACTGTTTAAAAAAAAAAAAGAGAGAGACAAGGAAATAAGGTGTTCTTTTCTTTTCTTTATGTGACTTCGTATTTTCCCAAATACAACCTGAAGCCTCATCCAAGGAAATATTTACATATGTGCTTGTGTCATTCTGACTGCCCCCACACTTCCTGTACTCACTGGAGCCCATCTGATGCTTTAAACTAGGTGTTGAAACGCCCTACTGAACTAAAGCCACTAATTCACATTTCTTTAACTCACATTTCTTTTTCTTTAAGGTGGAAAACAAAGAGATATCTCCCTCCTGGAAGCCTCAAGGGCTGGCAAGAAAGGAGATGATGTGGGAAACCTTGTGCCCCTCTTCTCCCAGGTGACATGAAGAGCACTGCCAGATGTACCATGTCAGAAGTACTGCAGAAGTGGTTTTTTCCTAAGGTGTGCAAACCTTAGGCATTTTCAGGAAAAAAACCCGCTTCATCTGAACACAACAGAGAACAGGTATTACAGATTATTTTGAAATGTGTACACTGTGGAAGCTCATGGACATTCTTCTGATATTTTACTCACAGAGCTGTCACTGCATGCACATTAGAAGAAGAAGTGAAAAAAGCACAGCCCCTGAAGAGATCATTAACATTTCTTTCTTCCTGACCTGGCTCTTTCTTTAATTCCTTCTCCCGTTCCCAGAGAAGTGTATCAGATTGTTCTGAACAAGATGCCTCATCTGTGACTTCTGCACAGGATACCCACCAGTGCAGAGTATCTGTTGTCCAGGCTGATGCTGAAATCACTGATTTTATGGCACGATAAAACACACCACAGTAGCAAAGCACACAGGCACTTATTTCCTGTTGCAGACAAACACCCATTGAGCACTCCTCACCCCATCTGGGGAACCTGTCTTAACCTATTGCTTTTTTTGTTGCTTTTCAGGATATTTCACTGAAGGAATGAGAACAAATCAACTACAAACTTGCAGGGAAAAAGGACACAAATTTTAGATGTTAATCTCCTGTTATCAGTGGGTGAAAGGGCAAAGGACCCTGCTCCAGTGCCACACTCAATATTCCTCACAGGTGAGCTCTTTCCACAGCCCTCACTTCTCTTTGTCAACTCTTTTCTGACAGCAATTAGGAGTTTTTTTTGTTTTATCTCTAAGATTTTCCTGCACTTAGTATTTTCATCTGTCCATCCCCTCTCTGCTGGAGAGAAATAACTCCTCACTTCTGGTGCTAAATTAGACAGCCCTTCCTGTGATTCTTGGAAAATCACCTTTATGGTTCTTTGAGGGAAGCACTTTTTTCTTAGGGATGTCTTTAACGTGGCCAGACTGTTCTTTCATTGCACCACAGAATCCTTACTAAAACGCAGCAGTTTGTTTGGAACATTATGCAGAAGAAAGCACACTAAAATACCTGGAATGATGGTTCATCAAAGCCTTGAAATTGCCCAATCCTCTTTTTGATGATATTCTGGAGTCTTTTCCACAACTGGTGTGTTCCTGAAAGGTAAATGTGAGATAGTTAATGGGATCCTCCCAGCACTGAGCACCTGTGAGAGCGACTGCACTTTTGGAATTTACATTTTCAGTTTATCATTCCCCAAATGGTCACAGCTCTTTACCCTCTGTGTTTTAATTTCCTGATGCATCACTTCCATACCATGGCTCTCTTTGAGCTGTCCATGTCTGAAGGGTGGTGGAAGCAAAGCCAGCCTGTCTCAAATAAGGGGTTTTTCTGGTGGTGAAATAGTGCTTTAAACAAAGCCAAAGCCTGTGTTAGTTTCATTACTGCATTTAAGGAGAAGAGTTCTTCTAAGAGCTATTTTTGCCATCCCTGTGAATCTGAAGCAATGGTGGTGTTTCGCTGGTTTCTACTGTGTAATTTCAATATGCAACAATCTCTCCAAGTCGAATAATTTGGAATCCACGCACGCTTTGCAGTTTCAAGATCATTTGATCTGAATAGCAGTTTCATGTAAATGTTTTGGCAGCAGTGAAAATACCCTCAACATTACTACTTGCAGCTTGAAACACCAATAACAATTTTACACGCTGGTAATGAAAGAGCTTGATAGGCAGGTTAAAATCATTAATTCCTCGCTCTGAAACTGATATTTTCTCTCTGAAAGGTTTGAAAACAAATCTACTTTCAACAGGTTATTTCTGTATTAATGTGATACCAGCAACATCTGTGCAGCTCCCTCTCTCCTCCTGTGAGCAAGCACTGTTAGGGGAGCTGGAAGGAACACAGCTCGTGCTTGCTTCACCCCACAGCTGTGGGGAAAACATAGGATATGATGTTTGAAGTGCTGGATAATTGGAGGAAGTGGATGGAGAATGATAACAACAGCAACAGGGAAGTTTCTCAAGCGATTTGAGAAGGTTGTCTGGTGCAGGCTGGATGTTTGATTATCTGTGCACTGGATACCCACTTCTCTCTACTTGAATAATACATAGGAACCAAGGCTTGTTTACTTTAAAATACCAAAATGAGAAATGACCATGTTCTGAAAATAAAACCCGCGAGTTTCAACTCTGCCACCTCTAGGAAAGCCCAGTGGGAGGGATAGGATTGCTACAATTAGGGGAGGCCTCCTTTTCCTTATTTGTTATCATTTAACAGGATCTGAAGGCATCTTCCTTTGCAGAGAGCAGGAAATCATTCCTGTGCAGCTCCAGGGCCACACAGAGGTTATGGTGCCCATTTCACTTGTGGTGTTAAACAACAGAGGGTTTCAGAACTGTACTGGGGCTGTACCGAGTCACCAAACCCTGGCCAAGAGAAAACAGAAGGGCACACGCACAGTGGAGCATTTCTGATTTAGTAATGGATGAAAACACAGTGCTCTTTAGCTGCCTTCTCCCTCCAGTGTTCTCAAATACCACTGGTCGTGCTCCACTAAGGGGGAGATTTCTCAGGGTTACATCTGGAAGCATGTGGCCAGCAGAGAAAAAAACCCAGCCAAAACATTCCTGTTAATTGGTGATTGTTGTTTGAAACCCGAACATTATGAGTCCATGTTATGCAAGTCTGCTTGGAATTAGGAACCTGAAGTTTTATGGCAATGAACTGTGGTATCCTATTGAGCAGGACCAGTGCACACGTTGTGTACACACTAACTCCTGCATGCCACTGGGAAATGAAAAGGATTGTGATTATGCACATTATCTGTCTATAATGTCTGCATCTGGGACACAGTGTAGCTGCCACTTCAGGATGAGGCAGCCCAAGCAGTGTCAAGACCTGCGAGGTGCTTGTCTTATACAGAGTGAAATGTGGTGTCACTGACTGCAGCAGCGAAGTTCTCAAGGAGCTTTGTGCTCTGCCCAAGATGCACTGATATTCCCCATACATGGAAGCAAGTGTTTCACCAGAACAAACATCATTTTTGCAAATCAGAGAACATATAATCACCTAAGCGACTTGTAATGATATTTATGAAACGTGAATCTTGGATTTATTTTGCACAGACCATCTTATTTTTTCAATCCAAAGCTGCTTGTTATGCAAACTCTGAGGACTTGTTAAATATCAAATGACATTCAAAAACCAGAACTTCCCAAAGCCTCTTTTAATTGGTTTGTTGTTTTTTTTCTCTCTTAGGCTAAACCTATTATGGGTTAATATTCTTTTCAAAGGTAACTTTTCTTGATCAGTGCTTTTAATGCAGCTGTTCGAGTCAGCTGAGGAAGATGTTAGGAAATCTTCTCTCCCACTGCTGCCTGACCAAGGATGTTTCAATGGAAACATGGTCCTTTTGATCTGATTTATTTGGGAGTTCTTCTCCTCCAGCTTGTATCTCAGCAGAAAACCTAACAATCTGTTTGCTCTTACTGGGAAAAAAGAGATTGTCGCCCTGCCAACATAATTACATTGGTGAGTTAGGGAATAATGAGTGAGAACAGAGGAAATATTTAGATATAAATAGTCTGTTTTCATGTGCTGTGATTGTCGCTAATAAGGCAGGGATGTGTGGTTTGTGGTTCAGGGACAGGATGAGGAACCAGGATAACTGGATTCCTTTCCCAGCTTTACCACAATGTATTAAAGAAGCCATCAAACCTCTTTGTGCCCCATCAGTTGGAAGTGGATAATAATGCTCTGGGGGCTAATTCTTTAATGCTGTCATCTTCAGATGTTCAAGAGGAAAGAGCAATACAAGTGTACACTTTTTGCACACTAGAAATCAGTCCAACTAAAACTTTAAATCCAGATACCTAAAAAGTTCGTGAATTAATTTCTCTTATCCTGACTTGAATAATCTGACCCCCTTGCAGCAAGAGAAAAACTAGAGGAAGATTAAAATCAGTACAGAATGCTTGAACACAATTCTGAAAGTATATGATTGTAAGTTTTCTGACAAGTTTTTTGGGCTTTACACTCTACACTTTCAATAAGGAGTTGCCAATGATGTCCTTGACTGAAATTTGTTCAAATCCTGAAGACTACTTAGGCCTTAACTCACTAGGCTTGGTATAATTTTAAAAGGGCCTACAGTGACCACCTACACAAGGGATGTGTTTTCCCCAGCCTATGTGCATTTTGTTCACTGCAGCTGTAAGTAATAGATCACTAATGCACAGATTAAAAACATGTAATTGCTATTAAAGTAATTAAAGACAAGATTAATTCTACTTCGGAGTAAATAAGCAAATTTGGCATGTAAATCATGGTGAAAAAGAGTTGCCTTTTTTTAAATATGCATATGGTAGTAAAGAGTCTCTAAAGCAGAGTTGCTTCCTCAGCTGAGGGGAAAAAAGAAACTGTGCTAGGGAGTTGAAAGCCTCAAGTTTAAATCATTATATTATTTTAAGGTTTCTAGTACTTATTTAAATTTCCAATTTACTCAAAATGAGAGTCTGTAATGCACTAGTGCTGTTTTACCTGGGTGTCAGACGGCTCTATCTACATTGGAAAGCTAAACAGGAGCAGACCCACAGCTGGGAGTGGGGAGCCCATACCCACAGCGTACATGTGGCTGAATTTTCCAGTCTGACCCCATATCTTGACTGGCTGGAGCACAGGAATTGTCCTCCTGGAGTACCTCTCTGATGCTGGTTTCATTCAAAAGCCCAGTTCCTATGCTCTGACCTGAGGTGCAAGGAAAAGCATGCTAAGTGGGAGAAATCAGGAATATTTGCTTTAGAAGAGCCCTTCTGATCTGACCTAAAATGCCAACCTATTCTCAGCCTATTTGTACTGATATCCCTGAATAAGGACAGCACAAGGGCTTGATTTGCATTTGGAATCCAGCTGGCCAGGCAAGACTGAGCACAAATTTCCCATTGCTTTCATGGAGGCTTTGCTCTAAATCACTGCAGTTGGACACTGCTGAAGCAGCAGCTGGAATACTTATCCAACAGTATAAATTCAGATTTCTTTGAAAAAAGGCTTAAGGCTACGTGTAAGAGAAATTGGCTTCAGTTTGTTGATTTTATCTCATTTGGGACTGTTTTTGGGAACACTGCAATATTGGCACAGGAGGCACAATTATAGGGAGAATTAGCTCTTCACCATCACTCTAAGCTAATTCTGTGTGTTCTGTGATGCTGAGGGAAAAGCCAACCTCCTGATGCACAAGAAACACTCCAGGAGTCTCTAGTGATTCATTTATTTCCCAATTGACTTGTACATTAAAACACAGAATAAAAGTCTATGGTTAACCACGTCCTTCCCCTTTCCTATATCCAATCCTTGCTTTCACCAGGAAAAATGTGGGCACACGGCCTGCCAGGAAATCCTTGGCAAGGCCTGCCTGGGTCTGCAATAAGGAGATGTAGGAAGCAGCATCCCTGGGCTTACTGCTGAGGTCCTTCATCCACCTCCAGAGCCTTAGAAAATGAGTGCACTCAGAGACAGGGAATAGGTACCAGGAGGCTCATATTCTTCTTGATAAAAATTACACTTAAAATGATTCACATCACACCAATGTTCCTAAAAAGACATCCCAAAGCAACACACACACATGCACATAAGCTCTAGCTGTGCATCTGTGTATGCAAGGCCATGTAAATAACTGTATTTATGTGGTGAGACAAAGCAGCCTCAACTACCAAAAGATTTAGCAACACAAATTCTTTTCCTACGGCGCAAATCCCACTAGCAGTAATTTCATCTCAAAATGGAAAGCACAGCATTGCATTATTTGAGCACAAAGGCCAAATTTCCCTGGTTGCCAGTTAGACCCCAAGCTCATACAAACACAGCAGGAGAAACATGAAATGATTTTCTTTCCTAGTGGTGCTAATTCCATTGCTGGAGAAAGCGTAATTATATTTCTGCTGACATTATAATGATAGCTTTGCAGGCCAGACTCCATCATGTCTGTTAGGCCAGATAGAGCTGAAGCCCCAGCAGAGAGATAAGGAGTGCCTGTTCCTTAGTGGCACTGTGCCTGGAGCCCAGCCAGTCATTTCAGCAGTAAAAGTTCATTCTGTGAAAAAGATGGTCATGATTTAATTGTGTCTCAACTACAAAGCTCTCCTTTTCAAGGAGGTGGGAATTGCAGTCATTCATTGGTGATATCTTACTAATTTGTGGTGGCATTTTTAGGTATTTACCCTGGTTATTTTAATTTAACATGTTACAGTAGATGTGCCAGCCTATCCTATTGTTCTCTCAAGGCACTCTGTCAGTGTGAGATGTCACTAGTCCTGAGGTCTGGATCCCATTTCCATTCACCACTTCTCTTGCACAAATGGAACCACTGCCCACAAGAGAAGCAGCACCGAGGGAGGGTGTTTTAATTCAGGGTTGAAAGATTTCTTTTTCCTTATATAATTCATAAAGAACTCTAGAGCTGCAACTGAACTAAATTAAGCAATTAGAAGATAGAAAGAGCTAAACAACTTGTAATTTTCAAAACTTAAACTTTGCTTGAGAATAACATTCCAGGACAAGAAGAACACGCTGCTTTTTGAACAGGTTAAAAAAAAACAACTAAACACAAAAAACCACCCCCTTATTGTTTGTGTCTGTAATTTTGTCTTTTCCTCCCATAGTCATACAGCAGGACAAAAGCCATTGTTACAATATCTGTAATTAGGATATCAGCAGATGGAATAGTTAATCATGCCCCAGCTAAGCATTGTGTGTGTTGCTGGGCAAGTCAGCTAAGGCAGATTCATTTTTCCTAATTTAACCGTATAAAAGAGAGGCACCTGGTTTAACCTCCCATCCCACCTCCCTCTGCCTTCAGTGGGGAGGCAGAGGAACAGACAGACAAGGCTGGGCTGTGGGTGGAATCGCTCGCTCCGTGGTGGTGCCTCCTCCACCACCTGGGAGAGAAGTGCTGGTCTGTCTGAAACCTAGTTTGCTCTGTTAAACTGGAATTTTATCCTTTCCTACCCCACCGAAGAGTCAGGGAGATGACAGCCAAACATGAGGGCAGCCAGAGGCACACAAGAGCCACTGACAGCCTGTGCACTTCTTGACCTCCCCATCTTCTGCTGCTGGATGTAGCTGGGAGAGGTTGTCAGTGTTCACATTCCAAGCCTGGGGCACAAATCTGGCTGATCTTGGTTTTCTCCATTTTCATCAACATTAAAAATATGTCCTATACACAGTGGTACTTCTGGCATTGACCACACAAAGGCCTGTGCAGGCACCACATTTTCATAAATGCTTCATGGTAGCCTAGACATTTCACAAGATTGCATTGGCTTAAGCAGGAGGAATTTTATGGGCCTTACCAATGTTACCTGAGGAAATACAGCTCCCAAATGGTGGTTTAGTTTTTTTTCCCAAAATATGGTTATAACAGGGGGACTGATGTATGTGAACACCAGAACAAACTTTCTTAAAGGACATTTGAACCATTTTAGTTACGGAGCTTCCAACAGTCTATTTATTCCTAAGTTTTGCTTTTGCTCAACTTTTTCAGCTTGGTTAGTATTTTGTTCAATTTTTTTTAAGGACAATAATACCAAAGATTTAATTCTGAAAGCAACAGAATTAAGTTGCCAGAAAACTCTGCTATTGAAATCACCTCTTAGTTTGTTCTGGTTACTTGGGTTTTACCTGGGTCAGTTTTACTATATAATACACTGAGTTGATAACAGATGGAAAAGAAATGTGATTGAATTTATTTTAGGTAAAATAAGTAACTCTTAAATTTGAGGGAGTAACTCTTAAGTATGAACATAAAGTCACTGGCTTTTAACAACTGGCATTGTTAAATTCTAAAATTACGACATGAAATCTAATAGGAAGCCAGTATATGAAAGCACTCAGGTTGAGTATTATGGGTCACCTCTGTCCAAATCCATTTGGAATTATTTATCTGCTTTCAAATTTAATTAGATCCATACTATGCAAAGATATAACACACAAGTTAGAAATGTATATATTAATCTGAATAGAACAGCAGATAATGTAAACTTCTTATTTTAATCCCCAAATCACGCCACTTGGGAAAACAAAAGGATTCTTCAGGCTACTTTAGCATAATTTTCCCCTTTTTTTGCACTCCTTACCAGAGCTAATTCTGCAGTGCAAGGAAGAGTATTTTAGCATGGATCCTGCCCTGTCCAGAGTACTGGAAATGTCGCAGTAGCACGATCATAGAGTCCCACTTCCTTTACTGGAGGAGATTGGAACAAACATCTGTGCATTTGGATGATGAGCTAAATTAACCTGAGTGTGGCAGAGACCTCCTTTAGCAGTCTCCCTGTCACTAAAGGAAATGAGGGTGTAATTTTAGACCTCCGATTACAGGAGGGCTGTTCAGCAGCCAAACACCAGGTCCAATGTAAAAGGCAAATTAAATGTATCTCCCATCTGTCGACTGTTTTTGTTGCACCTCAACACTTCAGTACTGTATCACATAGAAAGCCTTGTTCCTCAAGCAGAGAATTCCTAATCCGTTTATGTGACATAGGAAATAAAAAGCAGATAGCCTTTATTTTAAAGTCTTATTCATTCTAAAATGGTCAGAAAATGTGCTTTTCTTCTTGTTCACTTGATTTTTTTTGTCACATTACCCGGTGTGCCATCTCACTCTTTTAAGGACTGCAACATGACCAAGATATGTAATTTAAGATTACACAGGAACAGATGAACTATTAAACTAATACATAGGTGCTTCAGGCTTTATCTGAGCTGGGATGGACATTCCTTCCTTTTCCTGAGCACTGATTTCTTTACAAAGGAACTGTAAGATCTGTTACTTTGCTGGGACAAAAGTTCCCCTTCTCTCAAGTCTGTATCACCTTCACACACTTTGTCACCTGTTCTCCCTGCTCTAAGCTGCTACACAGATATTGAATACTGCACAGGAACTGTTTATTGGGATGCTCCTTGTGTAAATATACAGGAGAGCTGAGTCACATTGTGCCAATAATGACTCTGCAAATACTTGTGAGTATTTATGAGGTGCTAACTCTTGTCTCTATGTGTTCGGCTTAATCCGGATTCAGCTGTGATACCCAAAGTCAAGTACTTAGTGGTTAAACCTGCATTTGCAAGAACAGAAGTGTCCTGGATTTGCATCCAAAATCCATGTTTGACATCTACCCATCCAACTCACTCCTGCAGGATACTGCTGAGTCAGTTCCTACTGGTCAGAGCCACATAAAATCTCTGTACATAAATCTAAGTGCACAAAGCAGGCAGGAGAGTAACAGTGTGGTCACCCTGCACAAATGACCATGGCTACAATAACTAGAGGCAAGGGGAATTAGGTCTTATGAGTATAATTGTTGAGCAAAAGAATTAAATTATGTTTCTCTGAAAGGGGTCAAATGAGGCATAAAAATGTTCAGGAATGTTTAATCCTAAAGGGAATGAGATTTATCAAAGCAATTTGAAAGGATAATACGTTCACCTCTGGTTCTACAGGCAAAGAAAAGCCAAGAAAGTCCAAGGCATTAATAATTTAGAAGCTATTTTTCATTCTGCCAAGCTGTTTTTCATACTGCTCTCATTGCCTCAAGTTTGATGCTACAGTGCAAGGCAAATCTGGCTCTGGCAAGCAATCACTGACTTGTGATAAACATTAGGTTTACTTTTAAAGATGAAAGCAAACATATATAAACCATTTTGAGTACGTACACATCCTCTGCTTTATGTCCTGATCCTTGGGTTTATATCCCCTCGTCACTGTGTTTCCCTTTGACATTCTTAGTGAGTCCAGGGACCACTGGAATCTGTATTGAAAAGCAAAAGTAGTTAATTTAATTTATAGTAATATGTAGTGGGCTAGAGACTTCAGGCAGAAATTTTATCTAATGGTCAGTAGATGAGGCCAGAGGAACTACAAGATCTGTTACTGTCACACTCACTGGAGGGACAATGAAGCACTGAAGTTTTTGAATAGTCGTTGTGTTGTTCTTCTCCCCTCTGACAACAGCCAAGTCAAACCATGAACAATAACACAAGTACTTCAACAAAATTCCCATTTATCTGACAAATCCCAATGCTAGCGCTGCCCATAATTAAAAGTGGTACTCAAAGATCATTATGCCATGAGAGGGTGGAAGTTTAGCAATTTTTCCATTTCAGGGTAGATTCTACCTACTCTTCCCAGAAGTGAGCCTGGTCTATAGCTAAGCAATCCACAGGTCATCCCTATGACCAAATCCTGAAACCCTTGCTCATGACTGAACTCCACCTGGGATCCATTTGTGCAGGCTTTTATGCTTCAATAAATCTGCCCCTTTACTTCTGTTCAGTCTAACCTTTTCCACCAGATAAAAATGAAGGCATCATTTTGAAAACCTGTATTGAAAACTCAATTTTTCCGAGCATTTTATGAAAAGTTTAAGAGTACAGATTTCAGCTCAGGCTCTAAATAAAACGCTCTAGACTTTGGTTTGAATAAAACTCAACCTACTATAAGGTGAAGTACTGAAAGCATGCTTCATTTCATGTCTTAGGAGAGACTGCTAGAGATGATTTCTGCACAGTGATTTTCACAGTTTAAGAGCTATTTATTCATCTCCACTCACGTGTAACAAGTTCTTCTACAGTCACATGTATAAACAAGCAAACTGACGGCTGATTTACAATCATTTGGTAAATGGTATTAAAAGTATGCCTGTTAAAAAGTATCTGAGCCTGTACTATGTGTAGTAAACCACTGAGAAAAAAAAAAAAAAAAAAGGAAACC
>WEKY01054384.1:25195-61772 GCA_013390045.1 Picathartes gymnocephalus
CATGAAAAAAAAAAAAAAAAAAAAAGGACACCTTGCAGCTTGAAGAAACCAAGTTCATCTCCCTCAGTTCCTGGGAACCATCTAATCAATAAATGAAGCAACACCTTGTGAAATCACACACCACACACATTTAGGCAGGCTGAAAACTGTATATATAGATATATCTGGATTATTCCAATTAGTTCCAGTCAGCTCTTGCCAGTTCTCCTGGATGCTCAGTGTGTGCAGAAATCTCATCCTGACCCTCAAATTTCCTTTAAATTGAGTTTTGGGGATTTTTATTGAAAATCATAAGATGAAAGTCAGGAGAATTATTTTTCTTTTCCAAGTATCTGAAGAGTTTTAGGTTTGGTTTCTAGTAATTATCCTTTACCTGCTCCAGAAGATTGTTTTTTGATGGTCTGAAGTACACCATTAGTTTTACATGCTCTTATACACTGGCCTGACTTAGAACCAGTCTAACTGTTTTGTTACAAATGGTTTTAGTTTCCAAATAAACCAAGAGCAAAGCAATTCAAAACATATTGAATTCATTTAATATACTAATAACCACAGCTGGCTCTAAATCAAAAAGAATTACTCTAGACTTAGAGAGTTTTATTTCTGACAGTTCTTACTATTTTAAAATAAAGTGAAACATATTGGATATATTCACTTACTTTAAAATAGCAAATCAGTAACACAGGGATTAACATAGTCCTTTTCTTCCTCATGTCCAAGACATTTCTTTATACAGAAGAAAATGCTTGGTTTCTCTTCAATGCAAAAAATAATCCTGTAAATGCACTTTTCATGTCCCAATGTGCAGCCATTTTGTTGAACTTTTAGATTCTGCAATTAGATAATCAGATTTCCTAGCAAAGATCTAAAGCTGTAAATATAATTTATCTTCACTTCACTGAGGATTTGAGCAATTCAATTCTTGGGACCATGAACAGCTTCACCAGAGCAGCTGGTCCAGCCATCACCATTACCCAGCTTGTGGGAGCACGAGATGCCTTTTCACATCTTTTTTTTTCCCCCTGTAATATTAAAGATGTCCCACAGTGACAAGCACAGCCTTAGAGCTCTGATCTCCCAACATGAACAGAGGGCATTTTGCAACTGATGCCACCAGCAGGGTGACTCAGAACAGCATAGGGAACGTTTTTTGCAACAGTGGCTCTGCAAACAACATCTGCTGAGCTGGAGGCCAGCACAGCCCTCCTGCCTGGGTGAAGGCAGCAATGGAGAGCAAGGAAAACAGCCCAGACAAGGCTTCTGGGGACTTGTCAGCACCTCACAAAAACTGCTGCAGGAAAGGTACCAAACTCCACATCCCAGCAGCTGTGAGCTATCTGCACCCACACTTGCAGGAGTCTGTGCTCCTGGCATGGCTTGCCAGGTGGGATGGAGCAGCTCCACCACTCACTGCCATTTCAAGAGCCCCTGCTCCATCTCTCCTGGCAAGCCATGCCAGGAACATGCCAGAGCTTGTTGGCACTGGGGCACCAAGGTCCTGTTTCTGTACCTTGGCATGGAGGAACAGAGCACCCTTCCCATGTGGCATTTGCACTGAGATTATTCGGTCTTGGAGAGGCCAGCAAGGAGTCAAGAGGGATCATTTCAGGCAGTAACTGTGCTGGGAGGTTAGCCAGCAGAACTCTGCAATGGTGCCCTTGCCAGACCTCTGTGTTATCCCAAGCCATTCCCACTTTATTATCCTGGCTTTTGCTGCAGTGCCCTTGCACATCACACCTTCAGGACTTGACCTGCAACTTGTCCCTGTGATTCTCCCAGGAATGGGAATGATTTAATGTTCATGGCTATCCCCTTCAGAATGGAGGGAGACTCATGGAGATTGGGGCATAAGAGGTCACTATTGTTTAAACACTTTTGTTTTGCCTTTCTTCTCAGAAACTTTAAATCATGAGCTTCCTTACACAGAATGCCCAAACTGACAGCTTTAGGATGTGTGAGAAAGACACAATTAATTTAGTGCAAAAGATAAGACATTTCCTTGGGGAAGCACTAATACCAGGCCTCTTACCCCTCAGAGTCATTTCAGATTAGTGTTCTACAGAGAAAGGGATTCTAAATCTTTTTAATTGAAAAATGTTTGTCTTTTCCTTACTATTATAAATTTCTGCCCAGAGGTTAAAGAGTTCTTAAATTATTTCTGAATTACATCCAATTTCTGGACAGTTTATCAAAAAAAAGGAGGATGCAGTTTGTCTCCTGCTTTGTTAATTTATGTCAGACCAGAGAAAGCAGAAATATATTTCCCCAGTGACCCAAATGAAATAGTTACATAAAAAGATGATTAGAAATACAAAGCCCAGACATCTCTAACACGTTAAGATTTGCTGCTGTCACCAACACATCCATATGTAGGAATACATGCCATAATTATGCAAAGTGGAAGGATAATTATCCAAACACAGTGGTGGAAACAACAGTCAAGAGACGAACTTTACTCAGCTCCTCTCGCCCTTTTTTCTGGCTGAATGTTTGAAAAACATCAAAACCAATTATTTTAATCCACATAGGTTGTTCGACTCATAAGTCACAAAATTACCTCAAGAAAGAAGAAAATGCAAATATCCTTTTACCTTTAGCATGTCCTGAGCAGGAACATTCAAAACTGTGACCTGGACTTGCTCAGTCCTTGATCCACAGCCTTGGAGCAGTCCCCTTTCTATCCCAAAAGTGATGGATAAGATTTGAAGCAAAGTCCTGGCTTTGAGTGGTGTAGCCAGTAATTCAGGAACCTCCTGGAAAGCACAGCTCCCTTTGGTGTAGATGGCCTGCTGGAAGATAGAAGAAGGATCACACAGAGTTAGTTAATTCTCTATTTATATGTTCTTTTAGGTACAAGGGTGCCTGGCTATCTGTTCTAGAGCTCTAAGCAAAGGCACTGCAATTTGGGATGCAGCATATTTAAAAAGGCACCCTGCAGGTGACTGTTTCTGTTGACATTGGTCTGCCACAGTCTTTGGGCAGCTGCACAGCCCACAGAACATTTGTGTGTCAGGGTGGTTTGGGTTTTTTTTGTCCTTGAAAATCCTTCCAAACAACTGTATTTTTCCACTTCTCCTGCTTGTATAATGGTTGTGTTTCCTCTGACCTGTACTGCAGAAAAAATATTTTCCTTTTCTAATTCAATCCTCAGCCCTTGTTTTCCCAACCTCTAGTTCTCAAGAAATGTGATTTCTTAAAAAAAAATTCTAATTAAGCCATTTATCAAACTTTTCCAAGTGGGTAGAGTGACAAATTAGCTCTATCTTCCACCAACAATCTGATGGATGGGAAGATAAAGATGCAGAGGCTGTTATTTTAGCTGGAAGCTCTCCACTATATCAATTGTTTGGCCCCAAGCCAAAAGACCCTAAGAGTTGACAAGGACTAATGAAGGGCCCATGAAGTTTATGCAGCGTGAGGCCTGACATCAAAGGAATGCAGCCTTATTAGCAATATCTCCATGCCTACTCCTTGGAAAATAAATATTCATTTTTTTTGTTTTTTTAAATATTTTACTTAATCATTCTACTCTTCCAGCAAATGGAAAGAAAATTAAAACTGTGAATAAATTTGCACAATAATCTACGGCTGACGAGTTCTGCTCTTCTCTACAAATACTAAGCAATTGTTACTACTTTTTAGTAAAGTCCACCAAGAGAGGCTAGACAGATAGACTGCAGATAAATCTTCCTGGAAGTCTTTCCTTTTCCCACTATTTACTTGGGAATACTTACACTCTTCCCAAATACTAACTCTTGGTGGTTTTAGGATATGGGGTTAGGGCTGAGGTGGTTATTGGGCCTGACACTGTTCTTATGTGACAGCATCATCTTCAGTGTTTGTAACTTAGATCTTTCTCCCTTCTCCCACTGTTTTCATTTTAATGTGCACCACTTTGACATGAAATGGAAACCCTGTTTAGAAGGTGGAATGCAATTACTACCTGACTGGAAAGCAGGAAGAGAAGATATAACAGCCAGGATGACTTACAAGAAAAATAAAATCAACAAGCAAACAACAAAAACCTCTTTTGATATCTTTGTTTGATAAAACAAGCCATTCTTGCAGATACTCTATGTTACCTTGGACTAGAAGTAAAATCCATATATTTTTTTTCTGGAAAACTATTCAAAGACTACTCTTGACATCCCATTTTTTATAACCTTTTTTTCCCCTTGTGGAAATAGGACAGTACTCAACTTGCTGGCACAATGAGAAACGGGTATTGCTTTATCAAATCCAACTGCAGAAGTCCTGTATATTCATATACGTGACGAACCGGATTCATCTTTTCAACACGACATTTTTACAGGATGAAATTAAAACCAATACTGCAGTGAAATGATGACAGCACTGGAAGTCAGTGCAAAGCCACATTCAGCACATCCTACAGTATTTTACCTTCATTTCCCAGTCTGGATTTAATAGCATGTGTGGAAGGAGCACTGTGCAAAACGAGGGATATCATCCATCTTCAGCCTTCCTGTGTCTCAACAAACTGCCCTGGATTATCCCTCCTCTATTGCTCCCTATCCATCACCAACTTGCACCGAGTGAATGAGTGGCTTTGCACCCCTGCAGCTTTTCTTTCTTGTTTTTTTTCCAGAGGGGATGTGCCACTGCATCTGCCATGCTGCCTTTGACCCTGGGACATCAAGGCGATTTACATCCCACTGGGATATCCACAAGCTCTGGTGGTTTTTGGGGAAATACAAAAAAGCCTGGAGTCTGTAAGGTCCAACATAAACAATCATGGAAAGAACAAAAGAGAACTTTTAAGTATTAAAACCTTACCTGGCAATGTCAAAACCAGGAATTAAAATTCTGGTTGAAAAACCACAGTAATTAAATTTTTTTCCTCTTCCTGATGCATTTAAGATCTCTGAGTTCCTAATGTACTTTCTTAGCTGCTTATTGATGATAAGGCTGCTTAGGAACCATATTCTCTCCATGACATCCCCTTGCAACACTTTGGATGAAATTCTAAATAAAGAAAACGCACTGGTTAAAGTTTCCTACTTAGAATTGTATTTTTTTCAATAAAAATGAAGTGTAAGTATTATGGCACTATGCAATTAAGTGTTCAAATGTCATTGCTTCTAACTTAGGAAGGGGACTCCTTAAACAAAAAAGCTTGCATACAAATTGGCTGGAAATAAAATGAAATAAAAACCAAAAAAATCTGTGTTGAAGTTGCCAATGAACCCAACTTATCATGTTTGCTTACTTACCATTAGCAGCGTGGTCATTGTCTGGCTGCCCTGGCACTCTGTAAATATGCATGGGCAGACTGTGATTTAAGGTTATTTAGAAGATTTATTTATTATCTTCAAAGATATATTCATTGCCTCAAGAGACAGGTAAAATAACAACTCCCAGTCACTCAGCTTGGCTGCAGGGTAGTGGCTACAACTCAATCCTGTTTAGCCTGTCTTCAGTAAAATAAAGGATTTTCCTTTTCTTTAAACATGGCTTTAAACATTCTGAATAGAGCAAACTCATTCCGAATTTCGAACTTCAGATTTTTCAAAGGTTCCTAAATTTCTCACACATTTTAGCAAACAAAGTTAAGAAACTTTTTTCTGTTATTTTCAATTTATGACATGATCAATGAAAGACCTTAAAAAAGTGTTGGCTACAAAATAAATAATAATAATAGACTTACTCCACCCTGCACTTGTCTTTCATTTCCCAGATGACGACTTTGTTTTACTTCCTTAACACAACTTTAGAAAATACAGCAAATCTGTACGTGTACAGTTCCCACCTGGAAACACAAACTTTAGCAGCGAACCCCAAGTGAAAATATAAACTCACCTTTCATTTCTGTTTTAAGCTAATGTATAATTCAGTTAGAGCTGAGTGATACTCAAATAATTTGCCTTTAAATGCTGCCCAATAGATTCTGTGCTAAGTCTGGCAGAAGGAAAGTGAAAAACAGACAAGCAAAGCACCACGCTGCTACTCCAGCTACAGAGGGAAGTGCACACGTTTACAGATCAGTAGGAATTTGGGCTTTTCCAATCATGCCTGTGAAACTGAAGTGGGAAGATGGCAAACAAATCAAAGTGCAGAGATACTGCTCAGCTATGGCAATGGAAATGCGTATTTCATCCATCAAAGGGATCTGGTTTGCACTTCTCTTGATTTTTCTCTTCCTCTAACTCATACTAATAATATGGCTTTTTTCAACTTTATTTCAGTCTCTTGCATTGGGAACAGCTTCTGTTTTTAAGATGACTTTCACATGAGTATGAGGACAGAGATTTTGCTCACTAAACAACACATGAAGAGAATAATGATTTCAGATCTGTATGTCCTATTTTAGCTATTTCCACTATCAGGAAGCGATGGGCTGACCTACTTGTGTGTTACAAAAATAGCCAAGGATCTTTAAGAAAAATCAATGCCACTGAGCTGAACAGCAATGGAGAGGTGCAATGTGCTCACAGCATAAGCCCTTTGGTGCCCATCCCTGCACTGCTGTCAGAGCACACCCTCCCTTGTGTGAGGCCCCACACAACCTGGGCATTGCTGAAAACCTCAAACTTCTTTTAAAAAGTGTCATTCAAGCTCTAGGCTGAAGAACTTCACTGAGGATTTTGGTGGGAATCATTCTGCAGGCTTGATGACACAGACTGGAGGCAGCAGATCTGAACCCCCAGAGAACCTGTGTGCTTTCTACCAAAAAAGCCTGATTTTACACCATTCCACCAGCCTGCAGAGGTTTTGGTGCTTGCTTTTTTTACAATTTTAATCTAGGTGCTGCCAATCACTTCTGCAATGGTGATGACATGCACAAATCCTTTCACTGTCTCTGTCAGAATTCTATGATTAAATTTATTGTACCTCCTTTGTTTTGCAGTGTTTGGTGTTACCCCAGGGATGAATATCAGACACTCTGCAGGGAACTGGACTTTCTGTGTCACTAAGACACAGTTCACTACCAGAATGCTCAGCTAAGTCTCAAAGCCTTTACAGAACTAGTAACTTCACTAGATGGCAGTGAAGAGAAATATTACTTTATATCAATATATATATATATTTAATAGGAGAGGGACACATCCCAGCAAGTCCTGCAGTTTGTTAGTGCTGTCTGTGTTAACACTACATCACAAGACAGCAATTCTCTCACCCACACGGAACTCCAGGGGCTCCTGTCCAGCTAAATCTTCATGTAAATGTTTGGGAAAGCACAGACACTCTTCCAGCACTAATGCAGAGAGGCAGGGAGCAACGTGCATTCCTCTTTCAAGGGTTTTTCTCATAAGCTCAACTGTACCATGGTCTTTCCTGAAATCCCAGGAAAAGACAAGTCCCAAGAAGAAAAAGTTTTCAAAAGAAAACATTCCTGAGAAGTCAGAGATACTGTCCTTCAAAGAATCTTAACACTGATGCCATAAACATGATGAAGAAGATGAGTGAAGAGTAAGAATGAGAAAGCAAATGGTTCAAGGAATTTTGTGAGGAGTACTCTGCATTCAATAAAATCCTTTTCATTCAAAAGAACTCCTTACAAATACATGTTTCTTGGGAGAACTTTATGTCCCTTACAGATAACTCAAGAAACAAAGCATAATTCTTCAGACTTCAGACAAAACTCCAAGATTAAATACTCGAAGCAGCAAGTTCTGTAACTTGTAAGGTTCAAATTCTTGTCTTTTGAATACAGAGAACTGATGCCTGCCAGTCTTTGGAAATTGATACACATGAACAAAACTGAAGAACTAAAATGGAGAGGATGATTTCAGCCAAGTGCATTACTTCAATTAAGAGATTATCAGTACAGTTCTCTAGAAACACTGGATTTGTGTGGCTTTATTTAGAATGTTCAGAAAGTACAAACTATCATTTAGTACAATAAGGAGAGGAAAAAAAGTTTGCTTTCTTCTAGCATCAGATGTAAAAAAATATTTTCTAAGGCTTGTTTCTTCCTGTGGGAGAAATTAAAAAAAAAAAAAAAANNAAAAAAAAAAAATTCACTGCCTAAATCACACTTCTCTAAATGATTCTTGCCTTTATCTTAACAATGTCCAAGACTTTCTCCTCAGAGAGCAATACACTGTCCTCTGGCATCTCAGCTGCTCCCTCACCAAACTGTTTGCAATAGCAAGCAGAGATTCAGGATATTGAAAGGGCTGATAAAAAACAAACCCAGTTGTATTGCAAGTGACTTCTTGACTTATGCCTGCTAAGCACAATTCAAAGGCTTCAACTTTGAAAGGCATAACTATTTATTTTTGTGCAAATATGAGCAGATGAGAAACAATTCCTTATGGCATTTCAATCTGTGAGACTTCTCGTTTCCTCCTCACTGGCCATTGAGAAACAGAAATACCTGGAGGTGCAAAGCCCCAGGGTTTTGTTAGTGACACAGGGAGTTGGATTCTCTGCATCTCTGGTCAAACAAACACACACAATACACGAGGCTGTCACATAAAGAACAACTCATTGCCTAAACCAGCTTGATTAAAAAAAAAAAAAAAAAAAAGACTGCTCCCCAAGCATCAAGAGATGGAGATTTCTAGAAAAAAACCACATTTCAGATTATCTTGGTGGATTTCCCCAGATGCAGATATTGTAAATAATCACTATATTTTGATATATTTATGGAACTAAATACATTCAGTAGAAACACAAAAGACCAACCTGACAGAACAGTGATGCCACTTGTGCTCGCTCCAACCCCAGTCACAGGGAAGTAATTTTCTTTTATTAACATTAGAGAGCTTCAGTTGGATGCCCTGGATGATACCAATATGCCATGAGACAGGTACTCAGTAAAAAAGCCAGCAGTCCTCTCCAACAGCCTAGATAATGACAAAACAGCCCTTTTAGTTTATTTATTGCACTCATTCAGTTCCTCTTTTTAAACGCTTCAATTTCTCCTTACACAAAAAGATCTCAATTGCAGAGTAAAGAGAACTGTTACACTGTGTCCTTCCCACTTTCTCCCAAGCACATCCATAAATCACAGCCCTGTGGATTTGCCTGGAAGCTGTGCCACGGTGTTAGTTTTAATTAAGTAGCCTTAAAGTAAGTGGCCAATCAATACTGATTCATGTGGGTCTCACTGCACTAAGTCACCACAGTGTCTGAAGGCATTGCTGATGTGAATATAATAGCCTGGCTTGGCCTGTCCACATTCATGTCAAATGAAGATTAAGAATGAAAAGAAAATACTCACTGAGCTATTTTCTCCTCTATAATGTGCATCTGACTGAATACAGAGCAGAATTCCTTCCTTTTAAAAACTGCACAAGTATTTCCCAGTCTATTTAGTTTGCATTTCATTCCCCTGCACAGCATTTGAATTTTGTACTGCCACAAAAAATGCTGTGACCTGCATTTCCTGGAGTTTAGAAGGAGGACTTGGCTGATGGATACTGATTAAATCTGACCACAACCTGCACAACGCACTGCTTGCAATGAGGCCTGGAAATTCCTATACGATCGTTAATGATAAAGTATCATTACAATAAGATCTTCCTTATCAACTTCAAAATATAACTGTGCAGCAATCAATTAAACGCATTAGTAGGTTGATTAGCACTCACACAGCCATATCTAAATTGAACTGATCTAACTCTGAGGAACTTGCTCTGATTTCATAGGACTTCAAGCACGTTTCTCTCTAAAGGGAAGCAAGGGTTTAATTGTCCCATGTCCATAGGTGATTTTTTTTTTTTTTTGGCCACAGCCTAATTAGCTGACATGGGCCATGAAGACTATAATCTGTTTTAAAGCCTTTCAGTTATCACCTGATAGGTGCACAAGCTATTTTTATTCCCCACCAGGCCACCCCAAAGACTGCTGAAATCTGAAACTCTAATTTAAAATTACTGCATACTTTTACAACAAATTATACTATGCCTTGATGGGGTCCTGCAGCTTAAGTAACAGTGAAACAGAGCAGAAGACAGAGTACCAATTTACAAACTAAACTCAAGTTTTATACACCAGTAAATCCATGACCAAAGTGGATTATAACATAAAACCCTGACAAACAAGTAGTTACAACATAAGCAGTGAAACAAGGCAGTATTTTTGTTATCAATCCCAAATCAGATCTCTCCTAGAAACATATTTCATCTCATAGCCTCTGATTCCTGCTCAGATTCACATTACCTTTTCTAGCTAATGTTTAAAAAGAAATATTTGAGTTATACCTAGGTTTTTTTCTACCCTTTTCTTTCAGCAGCAATGAAAATCTGCAGTGCTGTGCTGCATGCTACAGGTTGTAGATGAGAGTTTTCAGCTTGTACAGTCACAGTCTTTGTGTTTACTATGCAAAACAGTTGTAACAGCGGGAATGAAAAGCCCTCATATTTTTGTGAAATCGAATGAATTGTATAAATTTTACTTCTGAATTGCTCTGGAAACTTGAAATTGTTACATAATTAAGAAAGCCATTCAGATGTCTTTCCAGTCTTTCATTTTCTGGCTTTGATGTGTTTGCCACTGGGGCTTTTATGGAATATTCAGCTTTCCATATGGTTTCGTTTACATTTCTAAGGGGAGAGATGCAGTTTGCCATCGTGTGGAGCTTGGGTCTCAACTGCAGGTCACACCTAATGAGGGGACATCGAGAAAATGAAAAATTCCTAGCACCTCTGTGGTTAGCCCTGCTGAATAATTGCTGCAGTAGCTGAATTTTGCTGTACAGATGTTGGTAATTTGCTATTGAAAACCACCAGTATCAAACTGTCAGAGTCAAGAAATGGCTTTAATTATTTCCTCCCTGGAGCAGTAATAGCAATAAGTTGAGCACTGCCAAAGCTGGAATGTGTTTGTGTGGGTGATTTCTTAGCACATGGAGCGCAGGCAGCTTTACCTGCACTTGCCAGCCCTTTGCTCCCTCCTTGTGGAAGGAGATTGCAGCAGTCAGGGTCAGATCATCTGGAGACCACCACGAGCTTTCCTCCTTTTCCCCGGCCACCAAAGACTAACATTGTTTTTCTGCTTCATTGAGTCCTGAAAATAGAAGATAAATCAGACAGAAAGCCCTTGGAACTATGGATAAGAGGAAAAATCTTCTCTGGGAGGGAATGATTAAACAAAAATATCAGAAGCTATGGGAAATTGTACTGAGAAAGAAGGTGAGCTCAGCAGGGCTGTTGCAGGAGTCTCCTCCTCACTCTGCATAAGCACTGCCTGGGCTCTCCCTTCTTGCAGCATTGGGCACAAATAAAATCATAGTCAAAACCACACAGCTTAAAAAAATATATTAAAATTCAGGAGCAGGTCAAAATATTTTTACCATTTTATAGCAATTTCAACATTATTCTCTCTCCTTCATCAAATAGATCCAAACCCCAGAAAAATTAAAAACTGATGTTAATGTGAGTATTTCCACAGGAGCCTGCAAGGGGCTTTGGCTTGTGCTTCAAAAGAACTAAAACCCCTCCAAAATAACTCTTGAGCTAGGACTTCTCATTCCCATGCTATATCCACTTGGGAAGACAATCTAACCTCTGCACCTCTGAAAGCTGTCTTGTCTCTGAAGTGGGATAAGGTTCTTCTCCCTAAATAATTTGAGGACTTTTTGTGCCTCTGACAGAGAAGTGCTGAAGCAAAGTTTTCCCGAAGTCTGGGGGAGTTGGGTTCCTAGAAGAGCAGGGAACACCAAGGGTGTTCCTGCAATATCCATGTGCTTGGCCAGCAATGAGCTGCTGTTCCTTTGAAGTGCTCACTTTGGATATTTGTGGATATTTGTGCATATGGAGATGGGGTGTGTTTTCCCACACGCAGCAACCTTTCCTTCTGCTGACTGCACAGCCCAGCCCAATGTCACAAGCGTGCATTGATGCTCTCTGGGTTGCTCCAAAAGGGAAAAGCAAAACATGGTTATAAAAAACAAGGAACACGATGAGGAAAACCAGTCTAATGAAATATATTGGAAATACTTGCCAGCCTAAAAGGTTTTAAGTCATTAAAAGCTCACCTCTAAGTCATGAGCACGTTTGCTATTAATTTATCTAATGTTTTTAAGGACCAGCTAGGAAGAGGTCAAAGACTGTTTTAAGTACATTTGGATTTTCCTAGGATTTTTTTTATTTCCTTTCTTTTTAGGTCAGCAATACAATTTAAAAATCTTGGGGAAAAAAAAAAAAGGGACGCAGTCACTACTTTAAAACAAGCAGCTCAAAAGAGAAGAAAAACAGGGATTCTTCACACCCCAGTGAAGTCAAGACTACCAGGTTTTGTTAAGCTTGAGGCATTAAAGTATTTTTTCAACTAAACCTGTGCAGTGAGTATTTCTGTGAGGTGATCACTTGTAATTGCTGCTGCTGGTATCACACCACAGCAGAGATAACCAACACCATGTGTCAGGAACAAAGGCTGACTGACCATTAATGAAAGAGATTCTAATACTGCTCAGTAGAAGCTGATGATCAATAGCTATGAAAGTTCTGCTGCTCTCCTTCCATGACAGCCAAGAACATAAATAATAATCAGCCCTGAAATGCTCCCTGGTGTCTCTGCTTGGGCAGGAACTGTTCTGATTGCAACAGGCACTTCTTGTGTGTGGCACATCTTAACCACGAAATTGATACCTACAGACAGAGTTTGGTGTCATCGACATCCAGCTCACAGCTGAAACTATTTTGGAGTTTTGTTAAGAAAGACAGGATTTGATGAATGGAGATTAATGATTAAAATGCTTCAGCCTTTCTAAGTCCTCACAAAATGTGATGGCAAATAAGCCTTCAAAGAGATTTATTTTTGTTCCTAGCAGCTGGATATCTAGAGCCTGCCGTTCCTGAGGGAGTCCCAGAGACTCACTTGATGCCGTGAGTGTTTCACAGCTGTAAGAGGCTCGGATTGCTAAACAATGACTCGAGCTGTAACATATTTTAGTGACTAGACTCTGCAAGCCCTGAGGTCTCTAACTGCCTGAAGGCAGCCTGCTTATCGCTGCAAAACTCCCATCTTGGAACATGAGGCAGTGAAAGCCTGTCTTGAACATGGAATTCAATTACAAGGAAACGAGTCCAGAAAAAAAAAAAAAACCAACAACACACCTTTACACTCCATTTTTCTGCTGACAGAAGGGCAGGTGGGCCGGGGGCTCAGTGACATCAATAAGATGGATCCTTATTATCACTCACACAGGAAAGCTGCTGTGAAAATTGTTTTCCTTACCTACAGACAACACTTATTTACAAGGCAATTACTCAATTACAAACACTTCCATTTGGAATTTGAATGGAAATCAAACTTGGACAATGCCGGAGGAACATTTCAGAAGTCACAATGACAGAATGAAAGCTTTTGTAAAGCACCTTATAAACCAAATTTAAAAATCACTTTGAAACGCTCATCAAAGATTTAATTAAGGGCTCTGCAGTGATCTGTATTACCAGGCCTTGATTATTTCTGCAGAATAAGCTCCATTAACTTACACATGGGAAATGTAGATTTAAATAACTTTAAAGTATTATAATTAAAATTAAATCATCATAAACAAAACTAATGAATAACATTTTCTTGTTCATAGCCCTAGTTTTTAGGGAATTTGTTGACTAGCTGTTTAGAATGCCAAAAGTGGTCATTTTCTATCATGTAATTGAAATCTAACTACACAAAGGTCCAGTACAGCCTTGAAATTAAAAAATCTTGGAAGTGTCTTACTTGATAGAGGATAAATACATTAAGAACTATTTTTAGGAGCCAAAAAAAATTCCTCAATAAATCTGGCACCTTTCTAAAATTTCTAAAAATGATTTAAGACACTTACCTAGATTTCTTGTTTAGTTTGGTTTTAATTCTGTAGCAAGACATTTTGGGGGATATTTTTCACACTAAATGCATTTGCCTTAAAAATCCTAACTTTATTCCTATTTCAGGCAGTGACAAACATAGAATTAATCTATGTAAGAAATTGCTACAGCTCCCCATGAAAATCAGTCTTTTTTAGAACCTCACACCTAATTGCCATGTGATAAAACTTTGGCTCAAGATGAAGCAGCATTTTGTACGACAATAATGAACTATTATTCCCCTGTTTTGACATGTTTTAGTGCTAGGCACGTTTTTGGTTAGTTGTTTTCAGTGAGCATCATGCTGCCTTGCCTCAGTCCCATACAGCACTCTGTCACAAAACAATTCAAATTCCACTTTGATCTTTCCTTCCCCAGAAATACAGATTATTTGGAATGTCTGACTGACTGTACAAAGAAAGATTTGCTTGTATAGAGCCAGTAATTTCCAAACATCCATCACATTTTAAAGGCAGAAATATTCAATGGTCTTGGATTTTAAAAAATGCCAGTAGTGACAATTTTGAAGCCATTAGTTCTGTGTCACTGTGCCAGAAATCAGAATGTTAGCAGTGTGCAAGTCCATAGGGGAAGAGAAACTGAGGGAATATGGAGAAACTTCAGCTCTGAAGGCAGGTGAGATCAACGTGTAAGAATTATCTGAGCAAAATAATAGAGAATTAAAAAGTTATTCCTATCAAAGAGGAGAGATACTTAAATGAAACCCACTCATTAAAAATGCCACTGCTCATTTCCATGGAGTAAGTGGCACTTCATGGCACTCTGCGGATTTTAAACTTATTTACAATGAAGGGATATGCCAGAAGGAAAACTCACTGGTCCCATTTCTCCAGGGACAATGCTGAACCCAGGTTTTACCCTAAAAATATCTTAAATTCCTCAGAAAAAAAAACCCCATCACACTTACATCTTTTCTGCAGTCATCTGGTACAGTTCTTTCCTCTGTATTTCTTGATAGAACAGTCAGGGAACCTTTTTTCCTAGCTGGGAGTGAAGCTGTCACCTTCTCAAGAGACTGACACACAAGGCTGCTCAAAATGATCCTCCCTCCTGTGCAAGGCCTTGACTTCCATAAGAATGACAACCAAAAAAAACCTCACCCATCTGGGGACAGAGAAATGGGGCAGCTTTTTTTTCCCCCTGTGGGTGACTCATTAATGCAAGTTCCAGCAACTGTTGGCCTTCAGGTGGCTTTTCCCATCATGTGTTTAAATAGAAATAGATGTAGATAATGATGAATTTAATTACCACCTGAAGCTCTTACAGGATCAGGTCTGGAGGGAAGTAGATTTCAGTGTGTCCTCAGCTGTGGAACAAGAGACAGGTGCAGGCTTAAAAAAAAAAGGCCTGTTCTAATCACTCCTCTTCAATGCAGCTGGTTTAACAAGAGCACACAGGGTTTTTTTCGGACCATGCTTGGAAAATGGGAATTTCCATCTCTTTGTTCTTACTGTACTGTGCAGAAAGGTCACTTGTTCTGGCAGTGGCTAATGTGTGACATCTGAGCAGCTCCTCAGCAGGGCAAATTGCTGTAGTTCAGAGGTATAAATAGCCCCAGCAGCACTCACCAGCCGAGGAGCTGCTCAAAATCGCTTCTGATTAATTTCCTGTTACCGGCTTGGTCTTCCAATGCCTCTAGAGAACTTCCTGGCAGTGCAGTGAAACCCCATTTAGAGAGTGGCATTTCCACAGTTTTGCCTTTGATTCCCAAGCCAACACTTGATGCCTCCTATTGATCACATTCCCCCTCCTCTGCTGGCAGCCTCAGCAGGGAGCTGACTCGGGAACCTTCCCGGTGCACTCTGGACCAGCCCCATGCAGATGAGCTGTGGCTTTAATTCTTCCTGTCCACCATCTGCTCAGTTCTCCCCCTGTATTTGTCTGTCCATGGAGTCCTCTCTGCATCTGGAAGGACTTTGTGCCCTTCTTCCTCTGGCACATAGGGCTGGAGGATATAAATATCCTTCATTTCCGAGTGTAGATGTATAACTCTTAACTCGTAAAGGATTTCTTGTTCAGCAGCACTTGAATGACCAAAAAACAGTGATTAAAGTCCTCTGTTCAGTTGGAGTGTTTCTGGTAATTTTGGCTTTAAATACAGTCATAACACACATGGCATTTACAGTCACAAGATTCACTGACTAACAGCAGTTGCAGAAAGAGGTATTTGAGCAGCAGAACCCAAAATTCACATGGCAAACTTTGGAGCAGGGTCTTTTTCTACGAGGTTGTGATATCAAAATTATGAGCTCAATTTTTCTGACACCCATATGAGTTCTGATGAAGTGTAACAAAACTCACTGAAGCTCCTGATGGAGAATTCCTGTTGTCCTCAGGGCAGGCCAGTGCCAGCAAGTGATGTAGCTCCCGTATCCATGTGTACAGCTGAGATTTTACTTCTAGGCAGGGAAAATGGAAGCAGCTGGAAGGCAGAAGGACAGAAGATTCTTTTAGGGCTTCTCTCCTGAGTCCCAGTGACCAGCCCCAGGCTGGTCAATGGAGATGGTCCAGAGGCAAGATCTGCAGTCAGTGGTTTAGGTGCAGTTCTTGCCATCCCTCTGCCTCCCGGCTGTCAGTTCAGCATCAGTGCTTTAGAAAAGAAAGTGGCAGAGACACGGGTAAGAGGGCAAAAAGGAAAAGACAGCATTTTATGTCAGATTTTGGGCCATAAAGTGATTGTGTGGAGATGGAAAAGCGTTCAGGTCCCAACCTGCCTGTACTCCATCTGTCTGCAACAAGATACTCAGTCCCTGTGTAAAGCAGGGGGAAAAGGGATGGGTTTGTTTTTTTATTACACACTCATGTAGATTTTGAAAGGAGGAAACCAAGCAAGCCAAAATTAAATATAATTTTGTCTTTTTCCCCATAGATTCAGTCTGGATGGATGCCAAACCACATTTTGGAGGGGTGAGAAAGGCCCAACATCTGCTTCTGGTGTAACTGTTTGTATCTTCACTCTAAGAAAATTAGGTTTGAAATAATCTCAAATTGTCTGACACCTGTATCCTATTAGAAGTGACACATGGAAACACCTTCAGCATACTGAATTTAGCACCATGTCAACAGTTTAAAGTGAACAGGAAAAAGAAATGGTAAAACTCATTGCTTCCCAGTTTCTGCTGGAGCAGATCTTGTGTCATTGCACAGGATCCTTCTGCAAGCTGGATCCATAAACGTAACGGGGTTTGAAGCAGTAATTATAACATGGTTTGTGTCCCTGGCTGTAGCTGGAATTAAATTCAGCAATGCACCTCAAGGTGACTGGAGGGTTTTGAGCTCAGTGCAGGCAGACCTTTGGGCTGTGTGCCAGCCAGAGGATAGGACACAGGGACACAGCAATTTCAGGGACATTTTTTTCCTGAAGCTCAGCTTTGGCATCTTGCAGCTGAAGGGACCAGCAAGCAGGGATTGATTTTTAACTCTCTTCCCAAGCCTGTGTAACCTCCCACTTACAAATTCCTTGCTTTAAGGAAGAAATCTGGTGACCTTTTCCCAGATAACACACTGACAATAAGATCCAAGTTATTCTGAGAAGGACATTTGTTAAAATTCATAAAACTTTATGCCTGCTATAAAATTTATACTACCTAAAAATACACTATCCATTACAAAGACAAATGTCTTCCCATTCATTTTTAAACACGTTCCTTGGAGAACTTTCAATAGATTTGAGAGATTGTTTCTCATGTTAGTCTGGGAGTAAAGGAAACTTTACTTTTTATTTACTTTAAAATACTATTGTTTTTCAGCAAATCTGCATCTTTGAGGAGCAATATCTAGAGTCAAGAACACAGGACAAACTGATTTTTAACATGAATTATGGCATGCTAATAAAAACCACGTTAAAAACAGAAAAATGGCAATAATGGAGAGACAGACCAATAACATTGAACCATTTTCTAGAGAGAAGCATGCATACAAGAGCCTGTAACAAGAAAAAGTGTCAAGTACAATTTAGGCTTTCTTTAGCCCCAGGACAAGCCAAATGCACTTTCTGAATGGTGTGGCACTAGTGACACTAAACAAAGGATAATATGTCATATTTTACATGCACCCATAGCTGAAAAGTATCAGAGAAAACCTGGAGAACAATGAAACCTGTTTGAGGTGAAATTTATTCTAAGGGCACTTTAGAAATTTCAAGCCTATTTAGATTTGTTATTAATAGAGTAGAGTCACTTCTAATTTGTTGGTTTAACATGACATACCCTGCTAAGGTCAGAGTCTCCTAAAATGCTTTAAGATCAATTATTGACCATTTTCTTACCTCATACATGAAAACTGCCTTGTAACTTCCTTCATAGATTATGGCCCCAATGCATGACAACAAAAGCATCAACACTTCTGATTTATGTAGATGTTATTCAGTTCATTTTCCTAAAAATTCATTGGCCTGCAAAAAAAAAGGGGTTGTTCACTTTACACTTTCAGTGGAAAATGTTTATGACAATATGATTATGGAGAAAAATGCAAGCAGACCAAAGTATAATAATATATAAATGGACATTTTCAATGCTATTGATCTGGGTTTTTTTCTAATTTGCTTTCTCGAAGGCTCAAATGACAGCAACCAATCCTATTCACTAACTCAGTAAACTCGTGGTGCTGCTCAAAGCAATATAAGTTTGAATTCCAATTGAGCTGGAATTTCAAGACTGGTTCCTGGAGTTCCTTTGGAGAATAAGCATGTCTGAGTAGGGCTGTGCTCTGCCAGCCAAGCTCGTGCTTAGTTTTCACTGAATGAGTTCAGTGTGCATTTATCTGGCAGAAGTTACAGCCATTTTGAGCAACTTGACCACAATGTGTTATCACCAGCACAGATTTTTCTCCACTGAACATACAAATGCAACTTTTTTCTCAGAAAATGTGGTTTTGTTGCTTTCAGACACAATTTGAGGGCAGATCACTCATATGCTGACAATATGACTAAATACTGATGTTGGTGTTATTTGGATAGCAGTCCCATAGCATACTGCATCTATCAAACAATTACCTTGTCACTAGCTCTTTAAAGTTCACAAACATGGAAGTGCACAAGCATTTGTTGATCCATGTCATTCCCCACACCAATAACTTGCAGCTGGAAACCAACAACCTAATTTGTACCTTGTTGGGCCACAAGATGTTCTGAGAATTCACTGTGCACAGGAAATCCAGACTTCTGAAAGTGTTTTTTGGCTCATGCTCTGGGCTTCCAGTAGATTTCTACTGCACTCTAACCCAGGGATTGCATCCCTTAGCCTATAATGCTGGAGTTATTCTCAATTTGGTTATCAGTTTCTGCTGAAACAGGAATGAACTTCATCACCTGTTTTTCCTGACACAGAATGGCTGATTTTTCACTATGATTATATACAAAATCTTCATCATTCTCACCACAGTAAAGTAATTAAAGAGATGAGAAAGAGAAGTCCATCAGTGACATGAAACTTATTCCTTCACTTGTATTCTTTCTTTTTTTAAATGACAACTGTTTGGAACAAGGATCCTTCTCTTCAGTAACAGAAAAGCAGTCAGTGTTAACTTGTCATTCTAGCAGGAACAGTAACAGCCAAGATATTGGGAACCACATAATGTCATTTGCTCTATTACGGTGTGTTTGGATAGCAACCGTAAAGTTGCCATTTTTCACAGCTTTACAGGATTTATGAAGAAAACCCCCACAATCTTACTGTTTTCATTACCACACCATTTTTCTAGTGACTTGCCCAGATTTTGCTAACAGGAGTAACAACACCCCTCTAAGTCTGCCATCTTATTTTTGCAAGAGTGCAAAGGAATACAGAGGGCTCTGTCAGCCCTAACAACACCAGGGGTTTCAGACATTGCAGTGGTCTCACTAAACTGAATTTAGACACGCTCTCAAACACCAGCAGTGCTCCAGAGCCATCCCTGCCTGCAGCAGCCTGTCAGACTGTGCTTGGAGAGAAGGGATGGACATTACTACTAGCTTGGCCAAGAGCTGCTGGTGCAGTGCTCAGAGTCAGTCCCAAGCCCACCTCTGCACGTGCTGGGTGATGAATGGCCGCGCTCGGCCGTGCTGATGGGCCCATCCTTCTCGCAGGCAGTGACCAATGCTGAGCAGCTGGCAGCAAGGCTGCTTCATCTTCCCACTGCTAGGGGGACAAAAAGAAAAGGAAAAGGGAAAAGGCCACGATTAGAAAAGATTTATCAGCCAACATAGCAGAGCTGTGTTTGGCCTCCATATCTTCTCTTGTTTCCCAAAGGCAGCACATGTAAGATATTTCCTGTCTTTCATGTTCCTGGCTGGAATGCATCGTGAAGTCCAAATTTGCAACCTGCTGTCTGTTTTAGTCATTAGGCATGACTTTCTTTGTCTCTTGATATGAACTGCAGACAACTGTTCACTGTTGTAAAAATGCACAATTTATTCAGTATTCCCCCTTCTCTTGGACAAATAAACAAAAAAACCCAGCCAGGCTGTTGTGTCTTCCAGTACCTTATTCCTACATCAGCACATCACACTCTGCTCTAGCTCACCAAAACATTAGTCACAGTAGCCTCCACCTGTTATTCAGGGGCCAAAATACAAAGGTTAATGAACAACCATTAGAAGTAGCTACTAGACTTCAAATGAACTTATCTGACAACATGAAAGATGGAGTTTACTGGCTCTAGCTTGGTGCTACATTCACTCATCTGTCAATAACATCCAAGCATTGTGAACTATTTATTATTTTCTAAAATTATATCCACTCTGCAGGGACATACCACAGGTTATTAAACTATTGTATTATCTTTGCCAGCTGCTGTATCTTGGAATAATGTTCTCAAAACAGTAACTTGGTATTTCAACCTCTGACCATCTTCAAAATCAACTGAAGACAATTTATAAGGACAGTAAAACATACACAGCCTGTAAAAGGCAGGTCTAGTTATGCTTTGATGGCCTCAAGTGGTACACAAGTACTGGTTATGCCTTTGATCCACTAATATTTTTATATATATATACATATATATATATATATTTAATAAATGTGTTCAAAATGCAAGAAACTCCTAGAATTTCTGACTGTGTTTATAACAAGCCTTCTGCAGGAGAAAAAAAGAATAACTAAAATAGGTGCACATGACAAACTGATACCTGATTTGAAAACTAGATGAGAGGAATCTCACCCTGACAGAAAGTGACCTGTGGGGCTGCTCTGCCACTCTAATAATAAAAGGTTACTCCATGAGGAGCAAAACTTGATTTCCTGCTAATGTTTGTCCCCTACGTGTCCTTCCAGTGCCCTAAGCCATCTGCTCTCCATGGGAACGTGTGGACACCTGCAGTGGCAGTGTGGAGCTGAAGCCATGGGCTGGCCCAGTAGCTGCTGTCAAACCCACGAGGTAAGTGATGGGTTCTGCTGCTGTGTCAGCGTGGGCACCAACAGGAATCCTTTCCTTCCATCCAGCTCCCAGAGCTCCTAGACATCACAGGCAATTAAGGTGATTAAATCCCATCTCCATTGAAATTGCTGAGCCCTTTCCAAGGTTATGAAGGGGAGACTGCCTGGCAGAGTGAGGTCAGACCACAGCAGGCTGCCCTGGTAGGTTATGAGCAGCCCATTCCTCTCATTCAGCACAAATACCCAAACCCTCACAATGAGAAGTAAAACAGCCTTTACTGTGTTTCACAAACAGTTCAGCAGCTGCCTTTTAAATTATAAGACAATTTGATTGGGTTTTTTTTGTATAATAATTTCACATAATTCACTGCAAGCAAATTGAAAAGACCTGAAGGTCAATTCATTCATTCATCTCCAAATGCAATCATGTTATTTATCCATGTCCCTCCTCTGAATGAAAACTCAGGGATAGGCTTTGTTGTTTTCAATGGCTTGGAATTTCAAGACAGAAAACTGATAGACTATCTTCCAGTTTTCTCCTTGTTAAAAATGTTGGTCTGAAGGGAGGGAAAACCTTTAATTCAGTTCTTCTACAACAGCAGTTTCACTCTTTTTCTTTTAGGAAAAGGTGCAGCATCCCAGACATGAGTCACCTCTTTGGAAGAAAAGGATGGAATATTACAAATATTTTTGCCCAGGGGCTTCACCAAGGGGTGGGAGACTCTAGTGGAAAGTGTCTGGCCATGCCATACATCTCCCAGGCTCACTATTTCCAGCCTTTGCCTGACCATACCTATTTACTTTGGAAGCTGTGAGCTCTGGTGGAGTAGGGATGCTCAGGCAATCTGTACCTTTGTGTTCCCAGATGCAGACCACACTGTGCAGCTCAGCTCTAGATCGTGGGCTGATAGCCTAAATCATTAAGTTGGGAATTACTTTCCTTCTAGCTTAAAGTAATGAATTGACTCTTATTACCTGTTTTAGTTCTGGATTTTTTCATTAGTTTTAAACTGATCCTAAGATCGCTTTGGGGAAGCTTTCATAGTGAGAATTACAAACATCTTTCAAGCAAGAAGATCCTTGCTAGGAGGCATTTCCCTTTAGTTCAGTTCATTAAATATGTCTGAAAGCAGCCAGCAGAAAAATAAGATCTGCCTAACTGACAGACAAGGTAGGCTATCTTATTAGCAGAAATTATTTACCTACTTAATGGCTCATGGAAACTCGTGTTCCCATTAGTCACAGGAGTTAATTTTACAGCTTTGTGTGTGGTTAATAAAACCCAAAGAACCCCCATATCTTTATACTATATGACAAGTCCTTGTCATAGACAGAGATGTAACTACAAACTTAAGTATTTGACAGAACTTGGAGCCAACGTAATGCCTAGCTTCCATCAACTGCATAACTGATATCAATTACTCAGTGCCCACCGACTACAGCCAATTTGATAAAGGAAAAAGTATTCCCTGTTTTCACCTTTGAGAGAAATACAACTGGGCTGAGGGGCGAACCAGACTGGTACATGAAAAATCACTATCAGGAAAAGCACTGCTGGCCTGACTGCACCTTCCCATGGGATTCAGTCAACTGCCTGTAACCATGAGATTGGCACTGCTTAAATTCACAGCTTTCCAGAAGGATGAAGCTCGCTCCCTATTTATCTTTGCCACCATCTAAAGAATTAAGAGAGTGGCTGGTGATGAAGAGCACATCAATCATGTTTATTGTGACAACCATGGCTGTTATAAAACAGACACTCTTACAGCACATGCTAACCTCCCCTATGCTTTTTCTTCCTTTATTAAAACCCTGTTGAACATTCAGTTCAGGTCTCTTGGGACACACACCTAGAAAAATGCTGATTGCAGGAATAAATCCATTTCAGGAACATGCAATAGGAGTTGCCCATAACACACTATTTGCAGGTATGGGTCTGGGTGTAGTGTTGTTCTCACAGCTGCATTCATGCAGTTATTTCTTACAGAATGGCTTTGAACAATTTTCAGGAACAACCAGCTGTGTAGAAAACTGGCTAACAGAGAGATCTATCTTTGATTTAGCTCAATATTTGGTTCATCTGAATCTCTATCCTTTATGGTGGAATGGCTGAGCACAGGGAACAATTAGGAAATTTCTGAACCAAGGTCAGCTAAAGCACAGTCAGTAGTGTTCAAAGTTTCCAAATAGGCTCAGGAAGGAACACAGAAGAAATGCCTGTGGGCTGAAAAAAATGGGAAACCTTCAAACTAGGTAGTTTAAGTGATGCACAAACTCTTGTCCTTAAAACAACTTCTTCCTGGACACTATGAAGTGTTTACAACCTTTGTTCAAGCAGACAGCAGTGGAAGAACGGCTGCAGCTGCCCCTTACCTTCCCTGGCAAAAATGCAGCCTGGCTTGATTTGTCTCCTATGCTCAAAAGTTGCACTGGGAAAGAACAGGAAAATATTGCCAAAAAATGCAAGTGAAAATACAGTTTTCAGATTAATTTCTTACAAAATAAAAAAAAAAGGCTTCATGCAGCAAGGACTCCCCAGTAAATGTTTTAGATGTATGTTGCCACTGAGGAAACTGGAGAGGACTCAGTTTGACAGACCATGGGGAAAAAAAAGAAGTTTCTACGCAAGACAACCCAAGAAAAATGAGTCTCTAGACATTAAACCCAAGTTATCCTCCCCCTTGTTTAGAGACAGAGAATCAGAGGCCTAAAGTAAATATTTAAGTCATCTGATCCACAGGCTATAGCCACAACTCATTAGATATCTGCTAATTACAGCTTTGAAAGATGCCATGGAGTGACACAAGGAAGCCCTAGATGTATTTAGTTAGTTTTACAACTGAAGAGCGTAAGAAACCCCTGGGTTCTTTCCTACAGTCAACAGCTTCAACGAAGAGCTCTCCATTAATTGCAACCACATCTTGACTATTTTTATGTATGAGAAACATTACAGTCCTTACAAAAACCATAAAACAGCCATTGTCATTTAGGGATGCTATTAATCAAGGCCTTCTTGAGTGCTTCCCCTTCTCAGCTCCCTTCCTAGCTCTCGGCCTACTGGTTTTTAACTAAAAGCAGTGTGGCCATGTGCAGCCCTTGCAGAAAGCTTAGCATTTTGATTTCAGTGCAGGAAACACTCAGCTGTGATCCCTCTTGCAAAGGGGATGTCCTGAAGTGTCTGCAGGCATTCCCAGCAATGTTAATGACCAAAAGAATCAATCTGACAAAAAAGACTGAAAATACCCACTTTGTTCTGAAAGTACCTTTCATATTGTTGCTCCCCTCCTCTACTCCTGTAAAATCAGTGCAACAAGCAGAAGAGAAGCTGAATTATTTTGGCACTATCCCAAACCTAGGTTATTTCTGGCATCCTGGAATATTATACTCAAGATTAGGAAAAGCTTTCCAAGGGTTAAGGTTAAGGGTAAGCAGTTGCCTAATGAAGCTGAAGGGTTGTCATTATGTAAGGACAGCTTAGACAAGCCTCTGTCAGGAATATTAGTGTGAAAGTTCTTCTTTGGGGCACGAGCATGGATTAAATGATATCCTAAAATATACTGGATATTTCTGGATGCTCTACAACTCAGCTGCCTCCTCTCCCAAGCTACCACCCTGTATTTTAACAGTCTTCTGTATCATTTTTAAACTCCTTCATAATTCTCCCAGGAGCTCTGCAGAGAAATATTTGCAACCCCTGAAAAAGACTGAAAACTCAGTTACTTAGTAACAACAAAAGCAAAAAGCAAAAAAACCCCAAACCCCAAATGGGATTGTTATCTCACCGAGAAGTAAAAAAATGAGGCAGAAGACACACAGGATAAAAGAAGACAGCAGAGCCATAGCAGTAAAAATTACGAGTTACAAGAGCAATATAAATCCTGTTAGCAGGTTGGCAGAAACCTGACATTTCCAATTCTCCATAAAGCTATTCTACACATCTACTGAACTACAAAAGTAAGACTACTTCTGCCAGCTTGAGTCATGGCCAATTCAGGCAAGTTGCAAGGCTGACCTCTTTTTGAGTCCGTGTTAGACATCTTCACTCTGCAGCAGCTAATTTACTGCTGCAATAGATAAGCTTTAAAGCATTACTCCAAAACACTTTTCAAGGTGTCCAGAAAACAGTTAAGCATTGGAGGATAACTTTGGAGCGCCTTAACTTCCTTTTTTTCCCCTCCTGACAAATAAAATAGGAACTTCTTAGCTCAGATTCACTGCTTCAGGTTCCTAGTTTGAGATATGCTTCTGAGCCTTGTCATCAGCAGCCCACAGCCAGGTCACCAGTTATCAGAAACACAGAGAAGAGAGCCAAAAGGGACCCTGCGTAGTCCTTTCCCCTGCCCAAAAAATCCAGCACACAGGAAGAGGATGGTTGAGTAGGGCAAGCCAGCAATAGTATGGTTCATCCATGTGGTTTTATGGGGCAGTTAACTTTTATTACCTGGTAATTACTGAGGAAGGCTTCAGACAAGCTGACTCTACAGCCCACATGGCAGCAGACTTGTGTGGGCAGTCAGCTCACAAAAATCATGCTGCAAGACTAATGTTTCAGAGGGGAAAGTCAGGCCATTAGGAAAGCCATGTGCAAGAAGACAGTTTAGCCATATTTCAATAGTACCAGTACAGAATTATAAATACCAGATCTTAAGCTAAAATAAAAAAAAAGAAAAAAGTTGGGAAAAGCAGCCCACTCCTGTGAAGTCAGTGCAACAAGCAGAAGAGAAGCTGAATTCTTTTGGCACTATCCCAAACAGGTTAGGGAGAAGTTACAACGTACAACAACAAGAAGTATGAAATATCCTAAAAAAAAAAAAAAAAAAAAAAAAAAAAGCTGGAGAGCAGGGATCAGATGATAAAAACTTGTCTGTGAACAGAAAGGCCAAGAGTTTTAAAGTTGAAGTGGGCAGGCTAAGCTCCATGCTGCAGAGCAGACACTTGTTTATGGCATTATCCCTGAAGTGTGTACAACAAGGAGGAGCGAAGAAGAGAGAAAAGAAGGCTTTGGGAGAAGTAAAAAGAATAAATAGTGAACATGCTCATTTGTCAGAGGAGACGCACCACAATCCGAGGGTACAACGGCTGTTGCTTTAAAGCAGTGGGTATCATTACCAAAGAAGTGACTTGATATTTCCTCCTCCTTTACTGTTCCCTGCTGTGGTGCTATTTCTTCACACAGACAGTATGTGTGAGCAGAGCACATTAATACCTGTAAAGTCAGTGCATTCTTCTCTGTAGAGGCACTGAATGTTTGTGAAATGAACACTTTGGTGAACCTCAGGCTGCTTTGTCTGAGCTAATACCAGTTAACAGGTTTTGATCCTCTATACCTGTTTTAAACTTTATTTAAATCTTAAACCCAAAAAGATATCAAACGATCCTGAGCGATGTGATAAACATATGCCAAAGTCATATAATTTCCAATCTCTTCTGTTCATTCTTTGCAATAAAAAGCAAAAATTACAGTTGATTTACTGTGCACTCAAACATTGGGAGAATACAAGAACATGTGGGATCAGTTTAGGTCAGGATCAAAACCCCATAATTTAGCTGAGAGCAGCTTCCAAACTAAGCTCATATTTTTCAGACTATATTTATAGTGCAGTTACTATGTGCCAGTACACCATTAAATGTCGTAAAAACTAAACCCACCCTATTCTTTATGGGGAGGGTTTTTTCCCCTTAAGTCAGAAATACCCATTCCAGTGGAATTCTGCAGGAACCAGCAGCACTCACAGCATTCTGCCCCCATCCATCTCCAGTCCTGATGGCTGCTCAGCTGTCTGCAGCCTTTTCTTGTTGCTGGTAAGAGCTCCCAGTCCTGTTATCACTTCCTAACATGCACCTTGGCCTGGTTAGAACCACTGCTCCCCTGACCTGTTGGAATTGGGAAGTAGAGCTGGCAAAAAAGCAGAACAGATTTGGGTTGAATGTGAGTGTCTGGTTCTACCAGCAGCACATCGGCCTCAAGGATGCTGTAAGAGAAGAGGGAGGGATAAGTTACAAAGGCAGAAAAAAATAAAAAAGACAGGAAAAAGAAAACCAAACAAACTCAAAAAACACAGAAGGTAAAAAATGCAGCCCTGAACCATTCATGCTGTTGTCCAGCCTAGTGCCCGGAATTCTGGATGGGGAGAGAGGGCACTGACTCCCACTTCCAGCACTACAATTTGTGATCCAGAGCTCTCTCCCGTGGGCTGCTCTGTCTGCGTGACACAGATAATGATGCAATTGTCAAACCTTCTGCTTCCTGCTCTGTGTGCTCAGCCACACGGTCCTGGTTCCAAGCCTGATTATTTCCAACCCTGTTGCATTAAAGCTGCAAACTGAGAGGAGCATTGCGCAGGAGACAAATTGGCCATGCATCAGAGATCTCAGCTGAATGTTCTTACTAGAGGAACGGTGTGTTTTGATGAATGTTCAGAGCTGAAAACTTAGCCTTATCACACAGAAGTTGCTGTCTGCAGGGAAAGGCATGGGGAGACTAATGCTGCCTGGAAAAGCAGCCAGCTGACTCTGTATCTCTCCCAAACAACACTGGGACATGCTGAGCTCAGGAACCAGTGGGAGACTGAGCAAAATCCTGTCACAGACTAAATCAAGAGTCACTCCACTTTGCAGAGTCTACAACTGCTGCAACATCCACAAACACAAAACACGAGCTGAAAATGGACTATTGCAAGACTTTCTCTTTTTTTTTCCCTCTTTTTTCTTTCTTTTCGTTTACCACTCGAATGTGTGCATAAGATACAGTCTGAGTATTAAATGTTTTTCTAAGAAGAAAATGGCAGACCCAGAAATAAATACTTGGGATTTATGGAGCCAGTGCACATACAGTGGCAGGAAACTTTGCCAGGTTGCTGTAAGCATTCATGGAAAGGTCTCTAACGTCTTTCTGCAATATTCACTGGGATGGACTGAAAGCACTGCAATATTCACTGGGATGGACTGAAAGGCAGCCAACATGGCAAACATCTTGGGTGTTTCTACGCCAGTAATTACCTTTATCAAACTTCAACTAGCGATGTCAAAATATTTTTAGCTTGTAGTCATGAAATTGGCAACAAACACACAAGTTTGCTACAGCACACTAACAGATGTTTGGTCTCAAGAGGTTATGCACTCATCTGTTTCCAAATCATGTTTAAAATTAAAAAAACAAAACAAAACAAAAAACAAAAAAAACAAAAAAAAAAAAAACCACCCAAACCAAACCAAAACAAAACAAAAAAAACAACAACACCAAAAACAAAAACAACAACAACAAAACCAAACCCCAAACCCCAAAACAAAACAACACAGCAACAACAAACCCCCCCAAAAACCCCCACAACCTTTTTGTTCGTGCTGTTGAAACATGTCACCTTGCACACAAATTATGGTTTTTCAGGACTTCTTATCTTGATATTCTCATGATATAATGGCTCTATAGAGAGACCTGCAAGGTAAAACAGAGTTTTAAGCATGAATAACAAAACTGAGCTTTCCAACAACATGAATTTGTTGACAGGAGGAAAAAGGCTTGGACACCTAGATAACATTTCAGCTGAAAACAAGTTTGGATTGCTGTGACACAGACAGTAAGGGGACAGCAATCTTTTGGCTTTGCAGAAACAAAAGAGAAGTAAGGACAAGATTTTTAGCTTCACTTTCCAACTCTGACTTCAGACCCCATTAAAAAAAAATACAATATAGTTACTTTATGAAGACAAACCTGTAGTCAAGCACAACCCTCTCAGCTGATACCAATTAAAAGGGGCTGTACAACTCTTCTGATAGCCCAGTCTTAGTGACATTCATGATGTCAGCACATACTTTTGTGAAGGTGGTTTTTCAACCTCAGCATTGAGAAAACCAATAAATTAAATAAACTGGATCTGCCAGCGATCCTATAGCACCTTCTTTTTCTTTTGATTAAAGCAGTCAGAAAGGCAAAAAAACACCAAACCCACAAATCCTCTACCATTTCACTACTGAGCTATAGTCTATTAAATCACAGATAGGAGTCAACAACATCATGCTGCTGGGAACAAATGGAGAACCACTGTGAGAAGAATAAACAAGTGGCATCTGTAGAACACATGGAGCAACGCCTGCGTTCGGCTCGCTGGGGGAAGCAGGCAGCTCAGCTGTGGGCACCACCATCCTGGGAGGATGTGCACTGGACACAAAAAACCTGGAGAACAGGGACAAGGACAATGAGAGGCCTATTAGAGAAGGCTTAGGGCTGCTTGTTCCAAGGAGCAGAACCCAATCCCCTTTGTGGCAGTCCTGGAACACATGAGGAGCAGCTGGGAGGAAGGAAGAGTTTCCTCCACAGCCCCAGCCCCTGGACAGCATTAAGCTCTCTGAAGAGCAGGAGTGTCAGGGACAAGACTGAGACAAGCACCCCTGCTGTGACTTTCAGCGTAGCAGGGATTATCAATTTGTGCAATACAATTTGGCTGACTTCTGAGAATTTCACCATGATCTTGCTATGTGTGCTTGCTCTAAGGTTTCTTACCCCACTGCCGGAGTGAGTGCTCAGCATTCCCTCCTGGTGTCCACCTGGGCCTTCCTTTGAAGCTGCTCCACTTTGCCCTTCCTCCTCTCTACTGTTGCTGGCTCATCAGCGGTTTGCCTGTCCTTCTCCCAAGCCTTCCCTCCTGGATACTGGAAAATGTGTTGGGTTCCCTTTACTGACTCAGAAACACTTCCCTAGGAGCAGATAAAGGAACAGGAGTAATCCAGTAGTTTCCACAGACTGACCAGGTTACACAAAAGATGTGCTGCAAATTAAACAAACAATTCAGTTAAAATAAGTGGTAGTAACTGAAAATGCTTGAAAGCACAGAAGTGCTATTTTAAATAATTATTTCTGTAACTTTTTAAATAACAAGTTTGCATTTCAGTGTTACCGTAGAAAGTTAAAATGATTCCAAGCACCAGATTGACTTGAGGCAGCAGTATTCCCATTTGAAATTTTAGGCAAACAGAGAGAGTGCATATGGAAAGAAAGAAAATAATCTTTTTCAGAATTATGTGTTGATAAATCCAAAAATAGCAACATTTTCCAAACAAATTTTCTACGTGCAAGTATCCCAGTTTCCCAGTAACTCTGTCAGTGACATAACGTTAACTTTGTGGGAAAGCAGCTCTGAACAAGAAGCTAAGAGCTTTTTGGAGTCTATTCATAACCCTGCATTTGCATTTGATAAATTGCTTCATTGTTGTAACAATCCCCCTTTAATGTGATGATTGATTCTTCTTGTTTTACACAAAAAAATCCCATTTGGTTTAAAATGCTAATCCTACAGCATTTTCTCTATCATTACATCAGAAGTTCTGTCAAAATGTTCCCAAAATTCCAGAAAGTTGCTTAGGTATTATCCTCAACTAAAAAACATTTTATACGGGCTAAGTTTCTCTACATTTTTATATAAAATTGGCACTTACATTTTTATACAAAATTTTTATAGCATGATTTTAATAGGTTTAAAACAAAATGTTCAATTATCTAGACAACTATTTAAAGCTAAAAGAAAGTGAGTTGTAATGCTGTTGTAGCCCTAACAAGAAATACAAAATTTTGTCTGGTGTTTTCAATTAATATTCCAGATATATGTCAATTCCCCAACTGCATTTACAACATCTTGAAAGAATGGCACAGGATCCAAATTTCCTCTAATTTATGCAGTTGGAATTTTATTTTTACATAATGGAGTGATTCATACCACCATGAGCAGGACTACACTCTGAGCAAGCTGGATCTTAAAAGTAAGTATTCCAACCAAGCTAATGCCAAGGTGAGGGTTTCTTTAGAACTTCTGAACAGAAATTCACTCAGGCAATTCCTCTGCTACAGTTTCAACAGCAGCAAAAGGCTCCCCCAGCACACTCTGAGCTACCCAGGCAAGCAAGGAGAGCAACCAAGCACAGATCTGGTTTCTTCCAGCATCCAACGAAGTTTTTATCATGGCACTTCTCGTGAGGGGCATAGCAGAGCCCGGCACCATGGAATTTAAGAAAGAGTGGCCTCCTGTCCCCTCCTGTGCAGACCCATCCAAGCAGCACCTTGGGAACTGGGTACACAGCAAAGACCCTCCACCTGCAGTCTGAGAAACACCCAGCCCACACGTGCTTCTAGCTCCTCTGCATTCAGTTCTATTTCAAATTCAGCTTTTCCCCAAGTAGTCTGTAAAATTTTTCTCCACTTAACCTCAAATTGCCTTTCTCCCCTGCTCATAACTTGAGCTGCAATGAAAAAAAAAAAAAAAAAAAGAGCTTGGCTTGTCTTGGAGCGTCAAGAAATAAAACCAGCTTCGAAACAACTGCAAAACGGCAGGAGTAGGTTTTGTGGGACTTCTAATGTGCTGTGAATTACATTGGTGCTTAATTAAATTACCTTGCTGAGTCTGGACCTAAATTCATGCAAGATACACTCCTCAGTGTTTATTTGGCTTGGATAATTAAAGTCAGTAACAAAATGAGGGTTTAGAGCTAATGTAAACAGAAGTTTCAGTAATTAAGTATTTCTTCATTCAAGCACCTGGCATAGCCTGTTTAGTGTATACCATGAACACAGGAATAGGTGAACAAAATTCTTCAGCTGCTACAGAAACCAAATGGGGCAATTCTTAAGAACCAATCCTACCTCATCCTCATCCATTTGTAAATATTTCCTTTCAAGCCATTAAATGACTTTTTGTGTCTCTTTTGTAACCCCTGGTTCTGGGTTCCATTGGAAGCCAGCAAGTGGGGGCATGAGCTATTTACTTCTTTATTTTTTGCCTGGAAAAATGGGGGACTTTGAAAAGGCTGATGTCTTCTTGAGAAGGGGATGAAATTTCACACTGGTTCTTATTGAAACCAGTTCACATATCCCAGGCCTTTCCTCTCCCTACCCCATCTCTCCCCCACCCACATAATTTGCCCATTTATGCTTTAAATCTGGTATAGTAACTCCAACCCCCTAAAGACCTTGAACCCATTTCCATTCCATCACATAAGGGCAACTCCACCCGGGGCTGTGAAATGGCATTAGGGTAGTGCTTTGCAGTATTAATATGAATTAAACTGGAATTGAAAATAAAGACCCCTGAACAGAGTTTCTTTTTGCAGCACTAATAAAATCTGCATTCTTGGCAGGAGCACCCAAAATTTGGCTGGTGCACCGAAAACGGAAACCCTTCCTCTGGCTGGTGTCGCCCCTTTCCTTCCCAGGGCTGCCAAGAACCACAGGTCGCTGCTGGAGGGGAACACCCATCAAGGCCTCTCTTAGCTGGGGTCCCACCAGAATGAATATTAGCTCAGGGATACCAATTCATCTGCCAATGTCCTCAGTTGATGGGAAAAAATGGATTTGAACAGAAATGAGTGAACAGGGGGAAAAATACTTGTAAAGTTTTGAAGTTTTCAAAGGTTTTGTTTTGATGCAGAGTTCAAGGCTCCAATTAACCTTTCTGCAAGATGAAACTGAAAATGTGATAAGCTAAACTCTGCTTTGCTGAAATAACCAAAATCTAGGGACCACACTCATTTTTACTGAAGGAGACTAAGTCAGTACGGTAGCTTTCCTACACTGAGTTCCTACTGATGTTTCTTTGTTGTCACTAGTATTCACCATCTACTATATAGAAGTAATTCTGAAATCCATCTTTTTGCAATGGCATCTTGTCCATTATTTCTAGTGAGACACCTGTGAGGACTCCCATAATGACCAGCTACACACAGCAGTTCTTTGTCTCCCACAGGACACAAAGAGAAATGATAAACTATTCAAAGGGAGTCTTGAAACTCTACAGCAGCAAGTCCTGGGAGGGAAACAGTACATGATGATTTGAAGGGCTTCTCTTGAAGTTTCCTGCAACATGGCATCAGCCTTCAGATGATCTGCTGGAAGCTCATCAGGCCCCCATGTGCATCATTACTCACAGTCCTATACTGTTATGGTCTTCCTACAGCCAGCACAGGCAATGCCAGTAAATAAACTATGGAAGCCAAATCAGTATTCTTCAAGATCTAAGAAGAGAAATACTGCCACAGAGGGATCATTGTCTACTGTACCTTACCATTACAGAAGTTTCACTGGAAAAAACACAGATGTTGAAGAGAAAGTTAAAAACAAAAAAGGGGACTCCAGGGCTGTTTTATCTGGATGTTTCTGGTATTTTGCTTTGAAGTCTCCTGTCACTATCTGGAAACTTTTTAGAATCATTAGAGTGATCTAACATCTTCTGCTAAACTTCAATGCTCTTCAGCCTGCAAACTACTCTGAAGGGCCAGACCTGCCTTGTTTCTTCCTGTCCCAAGGAAAACTTACTGAATATCTGGCCTTTGAATCACACTGACTGACATCCCAAGTGTCCAAAGCCCCATCCTGTATGAGCCCTTGGTCTCCCAAACTAGTAAGTGGATCCACTCAGGAGTAAATCCACTCAGCTGAGCAGTCCATTTTCAACTCCTTTGTTCAGGTAACATAACCAGGTTGCCAATCAACCACTATTCTAAATGACAAATGTTTTGTGTTACACACAGGAGAAGTGCGTGATCTCTTACATCAGTGGATTTTAACCCCAGCGCTATCCATCTCCCTCTTCAGGGCATCAGCCTATTAACTGATACAGAACACTTCAGAAAACCAGAACAGCCTCCTGGCAGAAGAATGCTTTTGTTACAAATAATGTCAGAGATCTCTGTAAACAAAGCATTGCCAAGGACCACCCATGGGTGTGATCAGCTATTTCTTTTTTAGCAAGTATTTTATCAGTGTCTGTCCACATCCCCCCCAAGTGCTATAGCTACTGCCATTCTCAACTGCATGCTGAGAAATGAGTGCAGGAAATGGACTTAGCTGTGGACTTAGGCCACAAAACATTTATCTTAATACTAGTCTGGTAGATTATCATGTTTATTTAAAGTGGCATAACAGTCTGCAGTTAAAAAAAAAACCCCAAACACAACTGTGGGGATTTTCCCTGTGCTTTTGACTTCTCAGGGCTTTTCCCCAGTGCTTCTGATTTCTCATCAGCAAACAAAAAGGTGAAACACTGTTCCCTGTGGTACTTTCTTCAGTCCTAAAATGTGTGCAGTGTACTGGAGGGTTAATTCTCATAATCTACTTCCCCTGGAAAATTAGTAAGCTGACTAATCAGCCTTACTCTTAGAAGGCTTTAGGAACTTATAAATGGCAATATTTTCAAATGTCTGTTTAGCTCACAAAGCTGCTGTAGAGATACTTTTATATTTGCTTCCCACTTCAGGCATGTGAATTATACTTTGAGTCAGACAGAAGTAGCTGGTCTGATCAATATGCAAGCTTTTGTCCCACACCTACAGGAGAAAACACATTCTTGGTAGAAAATATGCTGCTTGAGGTCAGGATCAAAGAATTGTATCCAGGAATCATAACCTGAACACAAGAACACTAAACTTGACTACTTGCAATGAGATGCTGAGTTTTACAAATTAACGTGGGTCACCGTCTGCCAAAGCCTTAGTAAACTCCATTTATATGCATTATAAATTTCTTTTGGAGTCTTGTGGAAAAAATTACTTTTCCTGCAAAAAAAACAATCTCTAAAATACAAACTTTTAGTGAATCACACTTGCCAGCTGCATGAAAGCCCACCAAGGATATTACTCTAACCACAGAAATCACACTTTTGAAGATCAATATCCTAACAAAACTGACATCAGAAAAATAAATCACTCCACCTAAAAGCTGTGGATTTTGCTTTGAAATCCATTCCCTCTGATCTGCCATGTTCATTTCTCTGAATGAGCTTCAGTGTGAATGCAACTTTTTTGCAAGTCAAAAAAAAATGGCACAGTTATACAGAAAAATGTTCCCCAAAGGCTCCCTTGTTGTGTGCAGGAGCATTAATAATGAGTTATCTCTACTGGAGGCATTTCAACATGACACACCCCAGTATCCCTCTTCGGTTTGCTGGGGATTTTTGCTTTGTTTTTATAGCCCCATAACTGGCTCTCTGGATCACCACTGCATTGGTCAATCACATGAAGAAAAAAAGAAAAATCATCCAGTGTTCCAGCACATGCAGCATAGTGGAGGGATAAGTAACTCACAAGTACCCCTATTTCCCTTGGAAAATTATTATGCTGGCTAATAAACCTTACAGTTATGAGGCTTTTATGAACTTACAAACCCTGCAGTAATTTCAAGCGCATGTGTGGTTTGTTCAGCTGTTTGAACACTTCTCACCTCAGTCACCCTTTCTCCCTATGAATTCATGCCCCAGAAACGCTTTGCATCAATGAAAAAAACCTGTATGATTGAAAGTGTATGAGATTCCTGCACACTTACTCCTTCCATGACTAATTAGAGGGTTTGGGGTTTTTTTTTCTTTTCTAAGTGGAGCTATGCTGCCAGAGGCTGAGAACTGAGGGTTTGGTGCTTAACACACTCTGGGATTTATTATCTGATCTTCAGGTGAACCACTTAAACCTCTAGTGGTTTAATTTTACCAACTGTAAAACACAAGTAACAATCATCACCTACCTTTAGGTGCCTTCAGACATTCCAGGGAAAACACCATCTCAAGGTCAGGAGGATGTGCCAAACTTGTTGTACTGTGGGATCAATTTCTTCCTCCAACTTTCCACAGAAGTTTTTGCCATTAGGAAAGCAGAGAATGCAGAACATGCTGACAACCCTTCCTTATTTCTTCCCATTAAAAAGGCTTAAAAGATAAATAAACTACAGGTAGTCTTTATCGTGGTTTGAGAAGGGACTTTTCTGTGCAAGGAACTTGACTGCTTCCTTCAGGCCTGAGAGAACCAATTAGCTGGCTAGTTCTAAGATGGACACTCTGTTTAGCCACTTAAGAAGCTGAATATCCCTGTGTGATTCACATTTAAGAAAGGAGAAGGGTGGGAATCGCTCTTTTGGTGCCGGCTTCTGAACTGGTAACAGGAGACCCATGTGGCCCAGTGGGGCCGGCGTGGGCCAGGCCGTGCCATCACAGTCAGAACCCCTGTTCTGTGGGGCCAGGCTGGGCTGGGCAAGGCTGAGATCCTGCCCCAGCTAAATCCTGACCTGGCTGCTGAGATCCTGCCCCAGCTAAATCCTGGCCTGGCTGCTGAGATCCTACCCCACCTGAGTCCTGGCCTGGCTGCTGAGATCCTGCCCCAGCTGAATCCTGACCTGGCTGCTGAGATCCTGCCCCAGCTGAATCCTGACCTGGCTGCTGAGATCCTGCCACAGCTAAATCCTGGCCTGGCTGCGGAGATCCTGCCACAGCTAAATCCTGGCCTGGCTGCTGAGATCCCAGCTGCTCTTGCCCCCTCTCCCCAGGAAAAGTCTGCAGCAGCTTTGGCCACTGCCCAGCAGAGATCATGTGACCAACAGCAGGGCCCGGGAGAGATCACAACTCTTTTTAGTACACAGATAAAACTTAGAGACATCAGTACTCTCTCAAGTAAAAGGAAGAGTGAAGGCACATG